>OY728153.1:979777469-980192165 GCA_963277665.1 Viscum album | reverse complement strand
CGTTAGGGCGTTAGGCCATTAGGGCGTTATGTCATTTGGGAGTTAGGATATTAGGGATTTAGTACATTAGGGAGTTAGGCTTTTAGGTAATTTTGGATTTTGGGAATTTTTCCAATTGGCCAAGTCTCCATTTAGCCCATTGGATATTAGGCCAATAGGCTAAAATTGCATTAGGCCATTTGGTCATTAGGCTATTTGGTTATTAGGCCAATAGGATAATATTCCATTAAACCAATATGAAATTAGGTAATTAAAAATTAGTCCATTGGGCCAATTTTCTATTTGTCCCATTGGGTCGTTAGGGCCGTTAGGGAGTTAGGCCATCAAGGCGTTTGGCCATTTGGGAATTTGGCCCAATTAGACAAGTCTCCATTTATCCAATTGGTCTATTAGGCCAATACGCTAATATTCCATTAGTAAATTTGGTCATTAGGAAAATAGGATATTATTCCATAGGCCCAATAGGATAATAGGACATTAGGCCAATAGGACATTAGGTAATTAGGACAGTAGTCCATTTGGCCAATTGTTCATTAGTCCATTAGGCCGTTTGCTCTATTGGGCCATTGTTAGGACATTGGGACGTTAATTCGTTAGGGAGTTAGGCCATTAGGGAGTTAGACCATTAGGGTGTTTTTCCGTTAAGGAATTTGGTCATTAGGGCATTTGTCCATTAGGGGCATTAGGTCGTTAGGGCGCTTGTCCATTTGGGCATTTGTGAATTTTTCCAATTTTCCAAGTCTCCATTTAGCCAATTGGAAATTAGGCCAATAGTATAATATGTCATTAGGCTATTTTTTTATTAGTACAATAGGATAATATACCATTAGTCCAATAGGAAGTTAGGTAACTAAGACATTAGGTAATTATGACAATAGTCCATTTGGCCATTTTCCATTCAGTCGTTAGGCCGTTAGGGCGTTGGGGTGTTAGGGTGATGGGGCATTAGGGCGTTGGGGCGTTAGGGCATTAGTGAGTTAGGTAATTAGGCCATTAGGGAATTAGGGCATTAGGCCATTAGGGAATTTGGACATTTGGGAATTTGGCCAATTGGCGATGTCTCCATTTATCCATTGGACAATTTTGACATTAGGTTATTAGACTCACTACTATACTCTAGTTGAGACCTACGTGTTGCTCGTACGCGATGAGGTGGTTTGAAAAGAGGTTTGTAAAACCATTCAACTGTGTTCGATCAACATTGAACTATATATATTAAGTTTAGTACTGAATATACCCCCTATAAAACCCCCTCCCAACCCCTACCAAAAAGCCCCCCACACTCCCCCACAGATAGCACCCCTAAAAAAAACACCCCCGAGACAAGCCCCCCCACCCCCGAACAACCCCACTTCCCACCCCTCGAATAGCCCCCCTAGAAAGCCCCACTCCCAACCCCTCCGAACAGCCCCCACCCAGAATAGACCCCCCTTCTACACCCTAAACAGCCCCCTCCCAACCCCCTACAACCCACACACTCCCCTAGACATCCCCCACTAAAACATTACTCTAGGACAACCCCCCCACCCCAAGAAAACTCCCACTCTTAACCCACCCCCCACCGGACAGCCCCCCCGGATAGCACCCCCACAGCCTCCACTCCCAACCCCCCTGTGAACAACCCCCCCCCCCCCCCCACACACACACACACACTCACCCCCAGACAACCCCCTAACCCCCACCCTCGGACAGCCCCCCTCCCAAAAAAAGAAGAAAACTCCCTTGGACAGCCCCCCCCAGACATCCCCCTGGACAGCCCCCCCCCCCCCCCGAACTCCCCAGAAAACCCCACCCATACATCCCACACCCCCCCTCCAGACAGCCCCCCTAAACTCTCTTCGGACACCCCCCCACACTCACCCTGGACATCCCCCACCCCCCCCCCCCCCAAAAACTCCCCCAGATATCCCCCCCACTCACCCCAGACAACCCCCCACCTACGGACAACCCCCACTCCCAAGTCCATTGAACAACCGCCCCTTTTACAACCCCCAAACTCCCCCCGGACATCCTCCCACCCTCGAACATCCCCCCCTCCCCCCCCCCCCAACGTGGAAAACCCAAACTCCCCCAGATAGCCCCCCCCCCAAAACTCTCCCGGGAAACCCCCACTCCCCCTTGGACAACCCCCCCATGGACCCCCTAGAAATCCCCCCAAACTCCCCATAGACAACCCCCACTCCCAACCCCCCACCTGGATTAGCCCCTCCCCCCCCCCCAAAAAAAAAACTCTCCCAAGACAGTCCCACTCCCAAACCCCCCTCAGACAACCCCCACCCTGAACATCCCCCCCTCCACACCCCGAATAGCCCCCCGGACAACACCCCCAGCCCCACTCCCAACCCCCCCCCCCCCCCCCCCCCCCGTGGAAAGCCCCCCCACTCACCCCAGAAACCCCCCCCCCCCCCCAAAAAAAAACTTCCCCCAGACAGACCCCCCCCCCCCACCCCACTCACCCTGGAAATCCCCCCCACCCCAAACAAACTATGTGCAAGCTTCCTACTGATCTTATTTACTAGAAGAATAGGGCATATAAGTCTCAAACAGGTTTGTTTTTCCATCCCATAATGTGTTAGTAGTAGTTTTGTATCTAAGGAATAAATGATTGATGTTATCCCTATGTTGATTAAACAACATGCGGTACGAGCATAAATTAATACCAACTCGCTGAAGCAGGTTTTCTGTGGGCAGCCTGACATGAATGATTCTCCAAGAAAGAGTAAAATAGGATGGAAGAATCTAGAACCTTTTTAGAGGTTTGTCCTAGCAATTAGAATTCACCTACATAGCTATTTTAGAGGCAACATTTGATGTTACCCATCCATTGGGTGAAAGTTCATATAATAAGTGTATTTACCATTGATAAAAGTGATATTCAGGATGATATCCTTATCTTCTTCCAAAATATTGTCCAAAGAACCCTCAATTTGATCCTTGATCGATATAGTTGTGTCAAGTGAGGGATCTAGTGAATTTATAACCTTAAATAGTGACATGCATGTCCAATTATCTAACCATAAATTAAGGAAATAGTTGTTGTTGAACAGCCAGTGGGAGTTCATTGTAATCATAGAGAAAGAATATTTAAGAGCATGAAAAATAGAGGATTCAATGTAATTGATATTTCTATATTTGAGCCTATTTATAAATATTGTTCTTAGAAAATAAATAGCCTCATACTTCTCAATAATGAGACTCCACATAGCATCTAAAATTGATTGAATATGGAGATTTTTTATGAAAATCCCTCCATGTTTAACTAGTTGAAATCCCAATCCCAACCCCCTGCATAGCCCCACCCCCACACTCCCCCCCCCCCGAACATCCCCCCCCCAGAGACAACCCCCACTCCTAACCCCCTTCAGATAGCCCCCCACACCCCCGGACAACTACCCCCCCCCCAAAAAAAACATTCCCTGGACAGCCCCCCACCTGTACAGCCCCCCCCCCCTCCACCCAGCAACCCCCAACAACCGATTCATTTTTAATTACACATGTGCAATGTGTCAATTTTGATTACTATCAAATTATAACCAACACTAGATTCAGTAAACATGAATCTTAATTATCTATCCAATTAATTATCAATCAATTCATGATTTACATTCTTAACAATTTATATCAATAATAACATGATAATCCACTATATAATAAAACATACTAAAAAGAATATTATATATATATATATAGTGCACTATCTGGAAACATAGTAGGAAAACCATTATCATGGTATAAAGAAACAACATTAGTCATTAGGCGATTAGGTCATTTTTTTCATTTGGGAGAAGGACATTAGGCCTTCGGTCATTAGGACAATAGACAAATATTCCATTAGGCCAATAGGACATTAGGTAATTATGACATTAGTCCATTTGGACAATTTTTCCATTGGGTCATTAGGGCCGTTGGGAAGTTAGGTCGTTGGGGCATTAGGCTATTTGGCCGTTTGGCTATTGGGTTGTTGGGGTATTGGGCCATTGGGGCATTGGTCCATTGGGGCGTTAGCTGTTTGGGCATTTGTCCATTTAGGCCATTGGGGTATTTGGCCATTAGGTCCATTGGGCCGTTGGGCTATTCAGAAATTTTACTGTTAGGCCAATAGTTCAGTAGGCCATTCGGCCCCTTAGGCCAATAGGCCATTAGGCCATTGGTCCATAAGGCCATTGGTCTATTAGGCCATTGGGCTACCTAACCTAATTCATATCCTTCAATGGGGATTCTAAGAAATTATCTATCACAATAAAGTATCCAATTACTAATCATACTCTTAAAATTAAAAAACATTGGAGTTTTTAAAAACCTAAATTGTTCTAATCTCAAACAATTATACATTTAAAGTCTAAATAAATATATAACATTAATTCAATAATAAATATAAAAGAAACACACATCGTGAATATAATGCGTCATGCGTGGTCATGGCTGATTCCTCCATCCGGTGTGCCAGGGGCCTACAACAAATAAAAACTATAAATATTTTAATAACGAAAATAATAAAAAGTAAATAAATAAATTCAGTATAGACATGCATCGTATGATTCCCTACACCATCACCCAGATGCACATATTCCCACGGTGTTCTAACCTCAGCGATCAATTGTGCATTTACCTCCTCAAAAGCGCGCAACCGTGCCTCAAAATCTGGAAGCTGTTGTGTCATCTGAGCAACAACAGGACCGACAACCTCAGTGCATGATACTACAAAGCGATGAATCCCCATTTTATAGGTGAAACTATATCTATGCCTGTCATGACCAATAATGCGATGGAATATCTCATCCCTTTGCATGGGAAGTTGTCGCCGGTCCTCTGGCAGCTGTTCTAACTCAGCTTCAAATTGAGCCTGTGAAATATTTAAATATATATACATATATATTTTTACTTACAGATGCATGTAAGTATTGGGAATGAGTACAAGAACTTACTATAAGAGCTGAAGACACTAGATCATTTCGATCATGAGTTCTCATCCACACCTACATTTTATCAGTCGGTCCACCTTGCTCCCATAAGTGTATACCAATAAAATATAAAAATATAAGACAAAACCATATTAAATAATAAATTATAAAATGAATAATAAATACATCATGTCGGATATGCAACACCCTAAGAATTTATAAATAGATTTTCTATAGAATGCATGGATCACTAAGTCTCTTCAAACACAACTTTGTTATAACCTATCCAAGTAAACATAAGTTAGTCACTTATGTGATGTGAATTTCGAAAAACTAACATACACGGTTGAGATTAGTAAGTTATTTAAAGTCTGATAGAATTAACTTAATTTTCGGTGAATAGAAACCTACCCTTATGAATAGTAACCTACCCGTATGAATAGTAACTTACCCTTATGAATAGTAATATTACTCTTATGAATGGTATATATACCCTTGAATGTATAAATAAATTTTAGGCACCTTAAAAATGAAGATGATTATTTTAAGTGTTTTTAATTTTCGATTAAATAATAATTTTAATTAAAAATTAAATTGATCATATTTAGAAAATTATTTTTTGAAAAATGGAGTTCATTTTTGGATTCTACACATTGAAAAATGGTTAGGTTGATTTTTTGGGAATTTTCTAAAATACTTAAATTTTTGGTGAATAGTAAAATACATTAATTTACCATATGAATACATTGTAATTTAAATTAACTATTCATAGCATCATGAGTGATGTAAGCACCCAAATATCTAACTCACATGCATATATTACTATTCTAGGTCATTTAATACTCACTATTTCTTGTCTTGAGAAGAAATAATAAATTAATGATTATAATATTAAGAAAACTCGTCTCCCCTCCACTATATAAACCAACCTCACCCCCTCTTCCTCCCAACCACTAAAGCTTAAAGACTTGCCTAAATTCTGCCAAATACTCTTCCCAAGCCCTCTATACACGTCCAAGGCCTACTGGTATCACTAAAAGACCAAAAACAAAGGCCTTAAGGAGATTCTCAAGGAGGAGTACTCAAGAGGTGAACCTCTCTTCTCTTTTTTTTTCAATTTCTTTTACAAGTTCCATTCTTTTGATTCTCTATCCTCACCTCCCCTAATCTAAATTCCATGATAATTCCATTACCTTAAATTTACTAGATTTTCATTATGCTAATGGAATATTTCATCATAATCTCTCTCTTTTCCCTTCCTTTTATACTATAAATGCAAACACCGTCTGAGATGTGTTAATTTATCACACTCAAGGAAGACAAGTTTTCAATTTGAATTACTATATTCAAGACTAGTTATTAAACCTTTTAAATGGTTAAAACATATCATAATATATGTATTTTTTCTTTTTTAGTGTTCTGGAAGCCTTACACACTCATAATATGGAATAATAATACAAATCAAGTTCATTGTGCACAAAACCGCCAAGCCAAATCCAAGCATTTATCATTAACTCATCAAATGAGCCATCCTCATGGTATATAACTAGAATCATTATAAGATCATTTATATCTATTTAATTTCACTAATATTATATATTGACAATTTTTGATGTTTAACCACATTTTAAACAAACTTCCATTCATGAATACAATTATACGAATCATGCAAACCAAGTAAGAAAATGCTTCCAAAACAATAAAATTGAATCTATTAAACCCATAAAAAATACCATTAATAAACCTAATAAGGTTATACCATATCAATTACATGTTTATGAGGTTCCATAATTATTAATTAATGAAGATAAATTTGATTATTAAGGTCATTAAGAACAATCAAGAACATCTTAGAGCATAAGGTAGGGGATATCTTAACTCAATTTCCATTATTTGAGTTAAACATAATGTCATTGGTTTTGTATTTTAACAAAATATGTTTGAATTACCTATGATTGTTTTATTCTATATATCCACTTTTATTTTTTGGGTTTATGTTTGTCACATATAACTATTTCATTGATTTTTCCTTAATATAATGATATGCTCTTGGTAAGAGTTTCTTCATCCAACTTCCATCTTTGTGATATATTCCTTTTGTATGGTGTATGTATACTACCCATTGATGTTTCATACCATGAATCTCTTTATTTTCATTATATTAAATCTATCATTTGATGAATATTAATTTTTGGGCATAGGGTTCAATTGATTACAAAGTAGTAAGTATTTTATACCCGAACCTCCATTTTCATTCGGGTTTCTCTTATTCTCTATTAACCTCAATGAAATTATTATTTATTCTTATTTACTTCTAATAAATTCTGTGTGAATGTTATATATTTGTGTACAGTCATAATCCTTCTTTATTTTGTGAGAAGTTACATGTTTTAAAATAATCTTTCAAAAATTCTTCTGAAATGCAAGCTTGATTCAAGGAGCTTCTAAAATTCTTACCTATTTTGATGTTCACTCTATAATATATTTTAAGCCATATTTATATTTTTAAATAAAAAATTTTAACATGAAAATTCTATTTTGGTTCATTTATAGTTTTATGAAAGAAATCATGCCTTTTTTACTTTAAAAATATTTTTAATGAATTCCTTAAACCGCCCTAAAATGTTTTAATTCTAAAGCTTCTTCAAAATAACTTTTTACATAATTTCACTTCAGTAGGACATCATTTATGAATAAAATGTAATATCAATGTCATTAAATTTTATTTTATGGGATATACATGTTTAAAACCTGATTTATGTCAAATACAAATGATTTACCAAAAGAACTCTTCTTTCCAAAGTAAAATGGATTTTTCTCCTCACACTTTAACTTTTTAAGATATATGCCTTATTCACCACTTATTTCTTTATTGTGGTGTATGTAATACCATTTTATATATCATATCGAGAGTCTAATTATTATTATAATATTATAAGGGATTATTATTTGAATGTTTCAAGGTGGTATTGGACACTTTTGAATGTTTAAGGATTATTTCCTCATGATTTTTTCAATGGTCTCATTTAAAAGTATCTTTATTTATGTCAACATCCTTTGATGAATATGTATCCCAAAATATATATGGATATTGAGAAAGAATATTGTACTTGTAATAAATCTATGTATAAAGATTTATTTGGACTTGTAGAGGAGGGTGGGGCCCACTATAGCCCCTCGATGCATCGATAGGTCTCATGAGACAAATCAGTTGGCGAGAAACCCTTCGAGTTTGTTTCCAAAAATTAGACGGGTTTCTACCCACAGACTTAAACCATTTTAAAGGTATTATGATATCATGTGCTAGATACATGAAGTAAAATTAATAAGAATTCTCTTTGTTCATTATCAGTTATTACTATCCATGAGGTTTTCACTTTGAAAAAATCTACGGATGCAGTTTCATTCTCATTTTATTAATGGTATGAGTTTTTCATTTATTCACCATGCCATATTGATTAGGTAAAATTGTTTATGGTTCAGTTATAATTGATTCATGCTTTTGTTATTTGTAACCCTTACTAAGTGTTTGAGATCACCCCTTTCATTTGTTTACCTTTAACAGGTTATGAAGTGGAGATCACTTATTGAGTTTCCTTGGATTCAATTTATTAGTTATTGTTATGTATTTCACTTTGTTACCTTTCCCAATGTAATTTGAGTTACATCTATATATCTAGTTTCTTAAAGACTAATAAACTGATCTTTCTTTTAGGATTTTATTCCTTCTAACCATTCTAATGTAACAAGTAATACATTAGCTCTGGTATAGAAGGGTCGGGGTGTTATAGGATTTGAGACACGTGATGAGTCCCAAGCCCGTGAGGTCGTCCCTGCAACGTTCGATTCTCATAATGGCATGCTAAAACCTCCTAAATTCAATTAATTCAAATTTAAAACAAATATAATTTCACACATTATTGAAAATATATATACCAAAATAAATATACTAACCACAATGACCTTAGTAGACCATTATGCAACTGAGTTATGCCATTAAGATGGGAGAACACCTCTTGAGACTTTTTCCAGAATGTCTAGGGAACCCACATTTGGTACCCAATGCTCCCTCTTGACTTTGACTTTATAATATTTCCACATCTTATGACATTTTCCCATACACACCAGCAGAAACTCATTGGGGAACATATTAAAATTATTCTATTTAAGAAAAAAAAAATCACACAAGTTAGTATTTTTTAAAAATAGGGAAGAAACTAAAATGGACTTCTTACCTGAACTTCCCTCCAAAGCCGATCTAATGTATCCTAAGGGATATAAGCCATGTCACATGTGGTCAATGGAAATCAATGTGGGTCAAATATGATATTACCCAACTAACGAATAAATGTTGGGGAAATCAGTCCCACAGGATGAAATCTCTCGTTAAATGAAACATCAAAGGTTGTGTCAGAATTCCATGATGAAATGCCATTCCAAGGCCTCTCTTGCAAGAGGGAGAAGAGTTCAAGTTAAATCCTATTGAAATTTTTTTATACATAATTTGAAAGATATGAATATATATATATATATGTTTAGAAATTACATAAAAAAATAAACACAGTTACATTTAAACATACCTCGACCCTGAGGCATATATAGCTTAGATGGATGATGTGGATCTGGTTCCTGTTACCCCGACATGCCTGTAGTCATAGAAAACATTAGTAAGAGGACCATGAAAAGTGTAAAAAAAAGATAAATTGGATTGTTTATAAAAAAATCAAATTTGTACAGTAGTTAATAAAACCAAAAGGGATAGAATAGTTAGTTTTAAATGGGGCTGTCTGGGGGGTGTCCAGGTGGAGGGGGAGGGGCTATGTAGGTGGGGGGGATGTTTGGGAGATCTACTATGGATTTCTAACATAAAATATTAGCATGTGCAACTAAAAGTACTAAATCAAGGGGGAGAAAAATCAAAACAAAGAGAAAGCCCATTGGATAACTACAAACAACAAAAAAAATGTAGGATTTGTCTTGAAAAAAAACAAGATTTGATTATTTTGGAAACTTCTATGATTACTGCAACAAATTTGGTCACTTATATGAAGTGTTTTAGTATATACCAATCCAACACAACTCTTATTCTATTGAAAGGATAATTCCACAACAACTAAATAAACAATCAACATCGCAACTTAGTTCACGGGAGGGGCTGTGCAGGTGGGGTGGGGGTGGGGGTGTGGGGGGGGGAGTTTTGGGGGGGGTGGGCTTTCCAGGAGGGGTGGGGGTGTCCAAGGGTGGGTTGGTAGTGGGGGATTTCTGGGGCTGGGGGTGGGGGCTATCCGGGGGTGGGGGGGGGGGGGGGGGGGTTGTCCTGGTGGATGGGGAGGGGCTGGGGGTGTCCAGGGTACGGGGGGTGGTGGGGGGGCTGTCCAAGTGGAGGGGTTGATTCTGACTAATAATAAATAAAAATTATGATGTACCAAATTATTTTTGGGTTGTTTTAAAAAATTTAAAAAAGGATTTAAACTGAATAGCGAGAAAAAAATTATACCTTTCATTAAACATGAAAATAAACCATTTCTCCTTCAACGAATGCTCTAACCTAATAAATATCTTCTTCATGTTGAACTAAGGTATTTTGATAAAGCTATTAGGTAACAAAGGGAATAGTCTCGAGTTCATCTTGTTCAAATAAAAACACTCCTCATCGGGACATTTTCACAACAACTTTCCATCTAGGATTAGAAGGAAAAGTAATGAAGAATACTTGTTCTGCTTGTGATATCAAAATTAAAGGTTCATTATAAACTTATTCATTTCTATATAACATATAGTTATAATTCACCAATGTAAACTAATATTGATCAAATTTACTTCCAAGCACTGGATCAACCCAATTACACTTTAACAATATGTACTTCAACCTGTGTATGTATACAACTTCAATGATGTCTCTCAATTGACCATCGTAATAACCATAATCGACGAATGGACAACTGATGCCCTAGTTTTGTGTTTCATCTTTGTCTTCAACATCTTTAATACAAAATCAAAATCCATTATCATCTATAGCTTTATAACAATGAGCCGTTATAGATGGACCCTCAGCTAGTTGGATAAATTATTTAGTTAGCATGGGGTTACCTAACTCCCTCAGGTTATGAAACTACATAATTCATAGAATTAAATAATGATTTCTATAGAAATAAATTTGTATAATACTTCACTCATAATTAAAACCAATTTATACACACAAAATCCTTGAACCAATCATAAAATGATGCATAATGAGATTGTTGAATTTGATACTCAATCGCACGAGATATCTCTTCTTTTAGATCATTAATGTGTTTCCTACAAATGATAATGGGATGTTTAAATGATCAAATTATATAAAAAAATATGTAAAAGTTAAATAATAAAAGTCATAAGACACTTACTGCATTAATGGTGAAACTTATAGAGTATTGAACAAGATATATCGATGCGCTTGTATCCACTCGATGATGTCCATATCAAATATGGTTCCCTATCCAACTAGAACATCATGAATATGAGATGTATTATCTAATTCTGTTTCAACATCCATAAGCTATTCTACACAAAAATTAGTACACTCATCTATCAAATAATCGTTGGCTATTGATGCCTCTAGACGAGATCAGTTGCATACAAATCATTTCAATGTATTCAGATACTAATCAATAAGATACATCCACCTGAATTTCACCAGACTAGCAACCATTACATCATTAGTTAGGTGCACTGTCAAGTGAAGCATAACATCGAAAAATGAGGGGGGAAACAATTTCTTAAAGTGACAAAGCATAAGTAAAATTCAGTCCTGAATTTTTTTTTAATCACTCATTCATTTATTTCTTAAACAAAGCTTTCTAAAAAAATTACTCATCTCAATCAATGGTGGAACAACATTGGGGGATAAACAATCACAAATTACAATTGGAATCAATTTCTAAAGTAGTATGTGATTGTCATGACTTTTCAACCCTTGCAATGCCCTGCTCGTTAGATTCACACACTTTGAAATATTAGAAGAGTAACCATAAAACACCTTGAGCATCTTCAAAATGGAATGAAATGTCTCCTTCATCTTTGTAGTCATCGTATACTATGTAGCAGGCATATATGCCTTGTTTCCCTTAGCTAACTGTAAATGAAACTGTTTCCTTAAACCAATTTCTTCCAAATCACGATGTGTATTAACATTGTCCTTTTATTTTGCACTTACACCTAAAATGGTCTATAATATATTATCACAAACATTTTTTTTTCAATGTGAATAACATCCAAATTATGCCTTAGCATGTTAGTTTTCCAATAGGGGATATTGTAAAAAATACTTTCCTTTTTCCAATTATGACTGAATTTTCTACCCGCACTATGAATATTAGGTAATGGATGAGCCGCCAAGTCTTGAAATTCATATACTGTGGAGATGTTTTCTTCCTCAATCTACGATAACATTTCAACTCCTGTCATGATCTTTGGTGATGGGTTGAACTCTCTAGAACCATCAAATGTCACTCTATCCTTTCCGAACCTATGCTATGGGGGGAGAAAATGTCTGTGACCCATGTATTCCCATTTTTTGGAATGTTTAATCCATACAGATTTTTTACTTTTATTGAAACAAGGGAAAGAAAATTCCCCTTTCGTACCCCAACCTGATAAATTTTCATAAGCAGGGAATTCATAGATTGTCCAAAATAAAGGAGCCTACAATTTGAGCATTTCATTAATTTCACATTTATAAGTCATCACACCATAGCCCCAAAATTCATTCAACTCGTCAATCAGTGGCTGAAGGTAAACATCGATCTTATCCCCCAGACTTCTAGGTCCATCAATAAGAGTGGAAAGTAATATAAATTGTTGCTTCATACAAAGCCACAGAGGAAGATTATATGGAACCAACACCACGATCCATGTTCTATGAGTTGCACCAACCATAGACTTTAATGGATTGAAGTCATCTACTACCAACCCCAATCGGACATTATGAACATCTTTAGAAAAGTCAGGGTGTCTCTTAACAAAATCCTTCCATACACAAGAGTCTTTCAAGTGGGTTAACATATAAATTTTATGATTTATTTCCACATTCCATCCCATTAAATTAGAAACTTTAGATGACATAAAAAATATTTTCAACCTTGGATTAATGGGAAAGTAACTCATTTGCTTTATGACAATTGATTTTCCCTATTTCATAGTCTGACTTAGATGAGTCTAATTTCCCTTGTTCTCTTTCCACCTGGAAGTTCCATAGACCATACAAATATTCAAATGGGAAGTTTCTTTTCTAAAAAACATATAGTTGTTTTCACATGAATCTATGGTCTCATATGTAAAACCTATGTTCTCTGTCAAATTACGATCATAGTAATATGACTTAGGAATCTTAGCGTCGATAGGAAGAACATTTTTAAATAACACCAATATCATGTCGAACGATGTGTCTGACCACTGATTCAAAGTCTTCGAATTCAACAACTCCACAATAAACAATAATTTATTGTAATCAGTACATCTAGGATATAATTCTATTTTTTCATCATCAAGTACTTCACAAAACCTCCTAGAATCACGATCTTCACTAGAGTGCAGATTTATCTCACTGATCTCAAAATTCTGGATGTTAATGACTTCAAGAGCCAACCCACGTACCATTTTAGTAAGTATTTCATGCATTTTATCATTCATCATCACATCAAAATCCATCTGAACTGCATCTGTATTTTTACAATGAATATATTCTTCCCCATGTCAAGCCCAACTCTTATAATTTTTCTAGAAATCCATTCAATAATAGGTGCTTCCTCATGATATCTCATGTGAATTGATATATGTTTGCACATTTTATTCATAGACAACTAATATAGTCACTTTGAAATCCTCTAGTGAACTCAATAAACTGCATAATGCCCTTGAAATATTCTCTAGACATTTGATTTGGAAGATCAATCCAACTCTTATCCATAATAATATATGTATAATAAACATTTACATAAGAATTCATATTACATGAATTTTTAATATCAAAATTATTTAAAATAAAGACTGACCAATTGCATGTGGACCATTGATAAAATAAACAATTTATATCTCTGAATAATAAAAAAGAGAATAGATAATGGAATGGAAGTGAAAGCCCATGTCATCATCACCATGTTGGTATGGTAAATCTAATGATGATTCTATATTCAAGAGTCCCTTATCATATTTTGATTATTTAAAAAAAATGGAAATGATATATTTCATAACTCATGAAATATTAGATGAAAATATATATAATGAAGAAACTATATTGAAAATGAATTTGGTCTATAATTCCATAGAGTAAAGTTTTTTCAAGAAAGTAATATTATAGCTGTGGTAGTTCATTATTCAAACATATGGTATACTAATTTTTCTTCACAACTGTTTAATTTTGCACAATCATTGGTTAATTTTTATCCTAAGGTAACCGATTGGGTCATCCACAATAAGCTTGTCAGCATTGAGCTGTGAATTTCAGGTTTGGTTCTCAAATGTGTTTCCATAAAGTGACTCACACTTATCATATTCTCCTCCTATAAACATGATAATTGGTTCCCTTCAATATATTGTTCTTCATTGGAGTTGGATAGATCATGGGTCATATATGATGACATTACATAACTCATTTGATCAGATGGGTGGGGGAGTCGATCAGTTACGAAACAAAATATATTATATATTGGGTATACTAAAAAATAGCAAACCAACATGAAAAATAAGGAATATGTGGTCCACTAATATCATCATACATAAATTTTGATGCACTATAATCAAAAAATATACATAAACTATAACTATATAAATTCAAATGCTAAATGAAAAAAATGAAACACAATATAATAACCAGCATGCGTATGTGGTACATGAAAAAATTCATCAAATACCAATCTTGAACTATCAACCTTGACGACTAAGTTAATGCCTATCAATAAATCAACAAATATAATTTACATTGAAAGTGCCCAAAATCAATTAGTGATGAACAATCTTCTCAATCTTAGAGAAACATTATCTTTGTAAAAATAATGTCTCACTACCTCTTGGATTCACACTTCCTTTGTGCCATTTGAGGCAGTAAATATTAACCCTCAAAGATAGCAATGAATCTATAATTTATGGAAAACTAACTAATCTATATCAAGGATAAAATAAAATATATAAAATTCCAGAACAAAAAAAATACCAATATATATTGACTTATGTTATCAATAGAGAATATGTGGGACAATGAATGTGATGCCCCATGCTGAATCACAGGGTCCAAGACAGTGTTCCTCATGGCCTCAAGGAAGTATCCTTTTATGCAAGATGTTTGTTACTTGAAATAAGGTTCTAAATGTCATCAGTTCAGAAAATATACCCTTGTTATCAATAAAGAAAAGTATAAAAAATAACATAATAGAGTCAATAAACAATGAAAAATCATAATCCATGGTAGGTATCTCACGTCATATAGTAAAAACCAAAATACCCCCAAAGTGTTATGTCAATAAAAGTGTGGGAAATACCAATAATGTGAAAAAATATTGATACATCACTCTAAATTACATCCCAATTATACCTTTAAACACCATTATCTATATCCTAGCCCCTATCATCAGGTCCTTTCCCTTTCTTGTATCCCAGACTATAAAGTCTTCACATGCATCGAGATGCCCATGCATGGTGGGAATATGAAAGTAGTAGGAAACAACTAATTTTTACTTAACACATGTGCAATGGTATAATAGATTATGTTGTGATAATAAATAAATGTGCATGAAATAAAACACACAACCATGTTCAGAGTGGTCATGCACTAAAAAAAATTCGCTCCGTGATGGAAATGTAGTTGTAACAAAATTCATGAACTTAGTCAACCACAAAGTCACGTCATGTATTCCAAAACATAAAAAAGGTAAGAGTATGAAGTGAAACCATAGAAGGACATCAATCCCCATATCTCTCTTAGTTATTCCATAAGGCCAACAAATTTTTACACTCCCTTGGGCCTTCATATCCCAAAACTACGTCTCAAGTCATGTCCTTGAATACCATCATGACCCATTGTCACCTCAAGGTTCAGATAACATAAGTCTACCATGAACCTATGTGAGGCTAAAAAAAATATACCCCATAATCTATCTCAATCTAATATTCATGGAACATACATCATCTTATCATGCTCCCCCATTAAGGGCTACTGAGCCATGATAAATACACCAGTAAAAATGGTACCATGCCTAGAACAACAAAATATAAAATATAAAAAGTACGTCACATTGAAACATGTAATATCACATAGAGGAACAACATATAATATTAATAATAACATATAGTATTGAAACACACAAATGTGATCAAAATCAAACATGGATCTCATGGGCTATGCAAGCACACACATGTGGTCAAACCTCACACATTTTATGATGGGACACACACACACACACACAGAGACATGTGATAAACTCAAGAATTGTATAAATCAAATAACAACACGACTTAATATTAATACAGTCAACATATACATGGAATCCACATTGTATGTAACTTCCATCCTCAAGAAAAGTGTAAATTATTCTCATACAACACTGTCAACACACATTGTTTCATAATTATTCATGCACAAAAGCCTATATACACATGAACTTCCATTTACACGCTTTTTATTCACAAAAAATATTCATATAATCTTCATGCATTCCAAATTTGTGCTGTAAATTTCTCAAAATTAAAACCCTAAAATGGAAATTAGGGAATACCTGATAACGCAACAAATTTGAAAGGTAGAGGAGTCGAAGGTGGTGCTGCAAGGGAGAGGAGGGGAAGCTGAGGGGAACCAGAGTCGGAGGCAGTGGAACGAGGGAGGGGATGTGCAACAACGATGGTGGGGATCCAGAGGAGGAGGAAGTGAGGTAGCGACAATGCAGGGGAACAGATGGGTGGTGTAGTGAGGGAGGTGATGGGTGACGACGTCAGAGGGGAGGCGGAGGCAGAGGCGGTGCATTGTTGGTGGTACGACATCACTGGTGTAACGAGGTAGGGGACTGGAAATAGCGGGGGTGTGGTGAGGGAGGGGATGGGTGGCTACGGGGGGGGGGGGGGGGGTAGGTTTTGGGATCGGGCATGAGGGTGGGGGGAGGGGGGGGGGCGCCGATTTTATTTTTTTTAGAAGCCTTGCAACCGCCATTGGTGCTCTCTATAGGGTAACAATAGCGACCGCCAATGGCGATCACCCATGTAAGTGGTCTCCAAAACTACCTTTTCTAGTAGTGTTAGAAGCAGTTATAAAGACCCCCTTTATCAGTGCTTTTTTAGTAGTACTGATAAAGGTATACTTCAAAAAAAATTACATTTCATTAAGAATAATATATTAATATATAAGTATATTTATATTGATATTAATATAATTTATATTTTTTAAAATATGTTTTAGATAAGGTAAATAAGAATTTACACTTAATATATAAGATATTTTGTAAAAATGGATTATAAAACAATTAAAAAACATTTTTAATTAATAATTTTCTTATTATTATCAAGTTATAGTCATTTAGTATCAATTTAAAGATAAAAAAAATAAAAAAATCAATAAAAGACCTAAAATAAGTTGAAAACGTAACTCACACTTCAAAAGACCATAACTTTTGATCCGAGTGTCAGCTTAAGCTCTATCACATATCAAATTGAATCCTGCGATTTTCTCTATGCCCTCGGGGACATAGATAAAGCTTTTTCACATATCTCGAGGCCAGAAAAGGCCCATAAACCTCTAAAACTGTGTTTTTAGTCGAGATACCCTGATTTTTTAGCATTTGATGGATTTTCAACATCGTTTAAGGGAGTCTTATTGCCTTTTTTGTGGAGAATGGATTTATTCCTAGGTCTTACATTAATATTGATATTTTTATTTTTAAATTTTATCATTTTTAACAATGTAATTTTATTTATAGTTAAATCTATGTATGTTTTCTTATATTTACTTACAATAAATCGCTCATATAAATACATATATCAACATATTTATGTAAAAATATATATTATAACATATGTAAATAAATATATATTATAAAAACGTATTTAAAAAAAATATCTAACCATTTTTTACATTATATATACATATACATACATGTGTATTAATAAAGATATATATTTATATTATATTCTAGAATATATAAATGAATAAAATATATAATAAATTTAAATAAATATAAGTATATATATATCACACACACACATATTGTATAAATTTATTTTAAAATAATTATATAAATATATGTAAATATATATAAATAAACAAGAAATATCATTAAATAGACGACAAAAAATATGGTGTATTGGTAAAGGTGTTCCATCTTCAAAGGAGAGGTGTGGGGTTTGAATCCAGGCAGGTGTACATAAGGTTGGAAATTTGAAAAGCACTGATAAAAGGTGGTGGGGGTGAGAAGTGCTGATTAGGGGGGGGGGGGGGTTAAAGGGGACATGGAAGCACTGAGAAAGGGGGTCAGGATCATAGGTTTCTGAAAAAAAATATAATTTTACCCCTTTTAATAGTGCTGCCTTTATCAGCGCTAAACAATTCTTGTTAAATTCCCCCTTTAATAGTGCTAAAAAAAGAATAGTTAAAAGGGATCTTTAACAACACTAAAAAATCACTATTTAAGTACCCTTTTAATAACGTCTTTTTTAGCGATGTTAAAGGTGGCATTTAACAGTGATTTTTTAGCATTGATAAAAGTTTCAGACTTTTAACTATACTCAGATTGTTAGAACATTTTTAGCACCGATAAATCCCTATTCTAGCACTCATAAAGGACTATTATGTAGTAGTGCAAGTGGCGCATTACCCCTACTCGAACCTGAAAGGAGATAATTTATAAACACCCAACGGTACAGGTAGGGTATGAGCTAAAAGCCTAGTAGGGTCACACCAAGGATTCTATAATAAGATACCATCATTATTTAACCAAATAAAGAGCTCTCAATTTTAAAACAAATAAGTTTTACATTTCAAAAGAATATTTTAAAAAATCATTATTTACATTTAAAAATACAGAATACATTTCAAATGATGAATATAATTTAAACAAATAGATTAAATAAATATTTTTATAGAAAATAATTTATATAAATTTAGAAGGGCGTGTAAAACAGTTTATAAAAATTAACATACATTTATATCTCAAATATAAACAAGTGAGAAACACGATCATCTTCCAAGAGGTACGATAGTTCTAGGCTATTGGATCGTCACTCACTTGTATAATGATAATGAAAATATGTACACAAATCCCTTGAAACTAGTCAAAGAGGACTCATCGACATCCTACTGAGGAATAAAATGTTTCAAAAATTTTATGTTAGAGTTGTAAAACATCAACTTAGTGCTGAGGCATTCCCATCCCAGCATGTTTTCCTTCAATAACTCACTTACTAACTAGGCTTTGATGTGCTTTTGTACAAATCAATGATGAGAAATTTATTTTAAGCAACCTTAAAATATAATTAAATCCCGTTCTCCCATTTAAAAAATTAAAATTTTCCATTTAAAATCCAAAACAGGGTTTTAATCAAAACATGTAATTTTCCAAGATAAAACCCATAGGTTTCTATCAAAACCACTTTAATACATTTTTCACAAATAAAAATTTAAAATCAAATCACAATTAAATTTCAAAATTCAATTTCTATAATCAAATTCAAAAATTCTAATTGAAACAATTTCCAACAATTTTACAATTTAAATCTCCACAATTTTCCATCAATTTCACAATCAAACCTAAATACAATGGATTTGGGGGTTTTCCCAATTTCATGCCAAAATTAAATTTCCAAAAACCCCAATTTAATGGAAGTAGGGTTTTAATCAATCAATTGAAAGAAATCTAATTTATAATAGTAATTTAATTTAAATCAAAAAAATTATGGTTAATAAAAATTGGGCATCATAACGAACCCACCTACATCGGGATCACTGGATTTCAAAACATCAAACCCTAATGGGTTTCACCAATGAAGAACATCAAGATCGATATCTTAGAAAAAAACCTAGGTTTAATATCCAAAACATAGGGTATTAGATCCTCTAACATCACACTGAGATATAGAAAACCCTAGGAAGAAAAGAGGAGAGTGTGGGCGTTGGAAAACAGGAAGTGGAAACCTACCAGATGGAGATCAAAAATTGTTTTCAGAGCTTCGATCCACTTCCTAAAGGGTGTAGAGGGGCCAAAATCACCTATTGGATACTACCTGAGGAAGAAGAAATTGTAGGGTGTTGTGCTGGGTTCATTAGGAACCTAAATGGAAGGTTTTGGGATTTTGAAATTATATTTTAGACTTAATTAAAATCGGTGCATGGTTTACTGGGTAGAGCTATATGGTTAGACCAAACCGTGTGCCCTGAATGTGAACTTGTTTTAAATTGGCTACACGGTTTCTCCTAAGTGGGCACATAATATTTCAAATCGTGAGTAAGCCATGAAAAACCCCGTTGTCTGTGTTTTCACGGTTTTCCCTGAGAGGGTGTACAGTTTGGACAACCCGTGCGCCAACCATGAACTAGACCATAAATTTTCAAAACTTTTAAAATTTCACCTGATTAACCCTTAAACAAAACCCAACCAAAGCATGGTAAAAATTGGGGTTTAGAAATACCTAAAAATAGTAAAAGTATGTTACAACCTCCCTACCATAGAAACTTTCTATCCCCAGAAAGCCTATGAAGAAGATATTATGCCAAAGATATGAGGCCACTTCTCTCATATCAGTGCCTCCCTCTCCCACGTCTCATGATAATCAGAACCACGATGCCATAACACATAAAACAAAGGTATTTTACACCCATTAAGTACCTTGGTTTTAGAATCAAATATCCTAAATGGCTATTCAGTCATGGATAAATCAAATTCAACCTCAAGATCAATCAAGCTTAGAACATGAGATAGATCATATAGATACTTTCATAGATGAGATACATGGAACAAGTTATGTATTGTTTTCATTTGTGGTGGAAGTTATCAATAATAAGAAACTTTTCCCACATGATCAATAACCTAAAAAGGTCCTACAAATTGATGAGGAAGCTTCACTTGCCTCCCAAGCCATCAATGACCCAACCAAGGTGAAAATTTCAAAAACACCTGGTCCCCAACTGATAATTACAAAGGTCTACGATGAATATCATCTTAAGGTTTATACTGGCTTTGTGCCATCAACATCCTATAAATAATCAAATGAATCATATCCATCATTTCTTAGACCATGCTCGGTCCAACCAAGGATGTAACAACCCAAATTGTTATAAATAAAATTCCCCCTTTTATTAAATTAATTATCTTATTATATAATATGGTTATATAAAACCCATGCACTTATTTTGTTTTATTATATTCAATTAGATTTTAATGACCATTAAGTATCTTTATCGTTGATAATATAGCCATTGAACAATAATAAAATGATGAGTATAAATACAAGGTTTTAACAAATCCATTTGACATAGACAAAGGAAGTGATGGCATCAACCAGTAGGATCATACCCTATAAAGCCCATTTATTAGAGATTCCAAGGGAGATATCATTTCTGTGATTTTCCATATACAAATCCCAAGATGAGACCCAACAACTTAAGAATGCGTGAAACCATTTATGGGGGAAGTTCAAGCTCATCGAGATCATGACCAAAACCATATTTGCTGAATGACCCCATAAAAGATCTAATATCGCACACCTTACTCTTAAAGAGTATTCTAGTGTATTAAAGGGATATGTATCAATACCCTAGAAATATGAATATGTGATTTTTTTTATAAAATAATGAATATATTTTCATCCTATTATTGCTACTTTGTAAATGATTTTTAAAGCATGAATTGTATGTTTGGTTAATATTCAAATTCAATTAATGGATTTTTTGAAATAAATAATATTTTAATAAAATATTATTATTAAATAAATTTTATTAAATATAAATGATCATATAATTTTTATGAAGTCAAATGTAATTTTTATAAGGGATCAAAAAATGTTATTGTAAAAAACCCATCATTTTCAATAAATGTCAGTTTTTATTTTAAAAGTGAAAATTCATACATTTAGAAAATTATTTAGATAAAATCAATATAATTTTTGGAATCATAATTTCAAAATTATCCAATGGTAAATTTTTCATAATTTTCCAAAACAGTTGAATTTTCGAGTAAAACGTAAATACTATATAAATATACTTTGTGTTTTGTGAAATCATAATGACCCAAATGCGATGTAATAAGTAATATAAATGGGATTCATGACCAAATATATGTTTTAGATTTAAAATAATGTTGTTTTAAGTTTATTTGATTTATATTTTAAATCTATTATGAATCCTCCAAGATTTATAATACATTTTAAGATTTAAAAATCATTTCTTAAAGAGTGTGACTCACCTCCACATCACCAATGGTAATATTTTAATAATATAGGTCATTGAAATTATAAAATAATCTATACCACTCTCATTTTTCAGAAAGGATGGTTTGTGGTTTTGAATATTTTATTATGTAGAGTCCAAAACCTAAATAATAAAGAAATCCCCCTCATTTCCTATATAAACCCACCCAAGACCACATTCATCTTCAATAAAACTATTTTTATCATGAATAAACTCTTACCTATACTCCCTAGAGTCCTCCAAAAGTTCCCCAAATCTTTTAAGAAGCCCCTCCCAATCCTTTTGAGTCACATACTAAAGTAAGTGATCTTCCACTGTCCTCTTTTATCAAACACTCCTTTCAGTGTTATGTCTTTTAATTCATATTTTATTTTGTTGGGATATTTTATTCCATATCCCCATTACTACCCATTTTTTTTTATAAATTATGATACCCACTTTAAATCTAATTTATCTTTCCTATGAACCATTATGCACACATGTTACCATATCGAAATTTAGAAGGGTTCTTTCCTTTATTCTATTTCTTCAAGTTTCTTTATTATGTTACGCCTTCTATATCCAATTACTTATGTTGTAGAATGTCTTTAAAAATACTCCTTACCATCCATTTCATATATAAATTATTAGATACACATTTCTATCTCATCAACCCATTTTATAAATTTTTAAGTAATGTCGTTATGCTGCTGAAATTTCGTTGTGGTTTTCCATGCCAAAAATAATTGTGTAGTGAAAGCCATGCCCATTTTTCTATCAATGGTATTCAATTATATGCACATATAATTATTTATTTGGGACTTACATTTATGTATTAAACATTCCTTTATCATGTAATAAATTATGGTGTTGAATGAATCCATGTTGTATGATCTATGTGGCACACTTAAGCATGAAAATGAAATGATTATGAAGGGTAATCTGTGATAGTGCTCCAATGAATTGGGTAATATTTCGCATCATGATATGTCATGTGTAATGGTCTTGGAAGCTATACTTGACTCATTATCCTCTACACACAATTATCCTTGACTCATTCTATTCTATGTGCAATGATCCTTGACTCATGCTCCTCTATGTGCAATGAGCCTTGACTCATGCTCCTACATGTGCAATGAGCCTTGAAGCATGCTTATGTCATGTTATATGTTGTTTACACATTTCCCATTTTATAATTATCATGTTATATCATGACTCATTATTTTTGTTCCTTTTATTGTCCAGTGACATGACTATTATCTAACTTGTATTATCTTCTTCATGTTATTCCTTGTTTCTTTCACTTACTTGGATTTATAGATAACCCCTTTCTTATGTTTGTCCCTAGGATATCCCATCCAGTCTTAAGTTCATTGGAATATTATGATCATGTCAAGGATATAACAACCATGATATTTATTTAATATTTAAAAAATGATTTATTACATAAAACTACACTTAATACAACTCAGAATATTAATAGGTCTAGTGTATTTGGGGATTAAGAACATTACATAACAACTGAAAATATAAATACAACAAAATATTTATTGAAAACTTCATTGACATAACCAAAACATTCCTTCGTACTTAACATTGCATGGTATTACATGAAGACATACATAAGAAAGGGGTGAGATATAAAGCCCAGTAATGGAATAAATGAGGAATAACATGAGGAAGAAAATACATGCTAGACAATAAGAATATCAATGGATCATAAAATGAACATGAATAATAAGGCATGATATATCATGATAATCATAACATGAGAAATGTGGCAATAACTTAAAACACTTCATCATAAAAATAAGTCAATGCTAAACCTCCAAGACTTCATGGTGGAAAAAGTCCCACAAAGTAATCAGGAAAACCCCCATCCCAACATGACGTATCATGATACTAAATATTACCCAATTCATTGGAGCACTATCAGGGCGCACCCTTCACAATCATTTCATTCTCTTGTTTAAGTGTGCCACATAGATCATATAAAAGGATTCATTCAACATCATAATTTATTCCACGATTGAGGAATGTGGAATACATAATTCTTAAATCAATAATTATATGTGCATAAAGGTGAACACCCTTGATAGTGAAATGAGTATGGTATTCACTACACTGTTATTTTGGCATGGTAAATCATGGTGTAATTTCGACATCATAACGAATTCATATAGAAATTCATAAAATGGGTCAATGAGAGAGAAAGGGGTATCTCATCATTTAGAAATTAAATTCATAGTAATAGGTACATGTAAATACATTCACTAACACAATTAATTGTAAATAAAAGGTGTAAAATAATAAAGAATCTTGAAGAAAGTGGAGAAAGCAAAATAACCCTTACAAAATATTGGCATGGTAACAGGTGTACGTAAAGGTTCTTAGGAGGGTTAAATTATACTTAAAGGGGCTCTCATAATTTATAAATCAAGTGGATAGTAATTGGGATAAGTAATAATGTATCACAACATAATAAATTAGAAATTAAAAAGGCATATGATAAATGAAGTACTTGATTAAAAGAGGAGAGAGAGAACCCCTTACAAAAATTCAGCATAGTAACTACCTAGATAATGGTAAAAATGTGAGAGAATAAATGAACCCTCACTAAAATAACATAAAATTAATAGTAAGGTAATATTTATAAATGAATGAAAATATAACCAATTGATATTAAAAGAACTAATTTAAAATAATGTGCTTGAATTTAGAGGGAGGAGAGGAAGGTGAGGATCCCTTACTTGGATATTTGACTCCAAAGGCTTAGGATAGGCTTCTTGAGAGATTGGGAGAACCTTGGGAGGACTATTGGGACTAAATAGAAGCATGTTTACAATATTAATGGATTTTTAGTGAATATAAATGTGATATTTTGTGGGTTTATATAGGAAAGGAGGGTGATTTCTTTATTATTTTGGTTTTGGACGCTACATAATAAAATATTCAAAAACTCAAACTATACCATGGTTTTTGCCCATGGTTTCTGAAAAGGGGGAGAAGAATAAATTATTTTATAAGGCTAAGGTCCTAAGATAATAAAATATTACCCCTTATTTTGTGGAGGAAAGTCATACATTCAAAGAAATGATTTTAAAATTTTAAAATATATTATAAGTGTTAGAGGATTCACTAAGGATTTATAAAATAAATAAAATAAACATAAAATTAAATTATTTTAAATGAAAAAAATATATTTTTCTATGGATACCATTTATAGTATTTATTACATCACTATTGGGACATTATTATATCACAAAACACATTGTATATTTATACGATATTTAATTTTCACCCAAAAATTTGACTATCTTAGAAAATTTTGAAAAATTAACTGTTAGATAATTTCAATATCATAATTCCAAAGATAATATTAATTTTTTGTAAATAATTTTCTAAATATTTTAATTTTTACTTCTAAGATAAAAACCGGAATTTATTAAAAATGACGTGTTTTTGACAATAACAGTTTTTAAACCTTAATAAAAATTAAATTTGAATTTATAAAAATTATATGATCACATAAATTTTAAAAATTAATTTAATAAAAATATTTTAGTAAAATATTATATATTTCAAAAATTCATTAATTCATCAAAATATATTTCTTAATTGAATTTTAATATTAAAAAAAAATATTATTTGTGCTTTAAAAATCATTTACAAAGTAAAAAAAATAGGAAGAGAATATATTCAAAATAATGTACATAATATTATTTCTAGGGTATTGATACATATCCCTGTATTACACTACCATATTTCTTAAGAGAAAGGTGTGCGGTGGTGGGGATTTTATGGGGTCGTTCGATGAACATGGTTTGGGCTTTGATCTTGATGAGCTCGAACTTCTCCCATAAATGATTTCGCTCATGATTAAGTTATTGGATCTCGATTTAGGATTGGTCTAGGTAAAATCCCATAAATGGTATATCCCTCATAATCTCTAATAAATGGTATTCATAGGGTATAATCCTACTTGTTGAGGCTATCACTTCCTTTGTCTGTTCCAAAAGGATTTCTTAAAACCCTATATTTATACTAGTCAAGTGATCAATGTTCAACGACTATATTATCAATGATAAAGAAACTTAATAGTCATTTAAATATAATTAAATATAATAAAACAAAATAAGTTCATGTGTTTTTTATATCCATAATACATTTTATTAAATCAAAATAAAGGGAATTTTATTTATAAATTTATGGGTCATTTCAACCTTCCCCCCTTAAGAAATTTCACCCTTGAAGATTCCTTTTCGTACACTAAAACTAATGAGGGTAACTCTTCTTCATCACCTCCTCTGGTTCCCATGATACTTCTTAAAACTTGTGGTTTCTCCACAACACTTTGAAAAGGGACATTGTATTATTTCATAGATATTTTTCTCTATGATCTAAGATCTTCACCAGATGCTCCTCATAGGAAAGGTCATTCTCAAATGGTACCACCTCTGTATTGAATACATGTGATGGGTATGGTATCTACTTTCTTAATAGGATTACATGGAATACATCATGTACTTGAGACATGTTCGGTGGGAGTGCTAGTTGATTGTACACTACTCTAATGCGATCAAGGATCTCAAAAGGGATGATGTACCTTGGACTAAGCTTTCCCTTATTAAAAAATACCATCACTCTCTCCCATAGAGATATTTAGTGGGATACCATGTCTCTAATATCAAAATCTAGGTTTCATCGACGATTTCCAACATATCTCTTTTATCGACTCTAAGCAGCTTTGAAGTGCTGCTGGATGGTCTTAACCTTCTACACCATTTCTTCAACCATTTGAAGACCTATAAGTTTTTTCCCTCAACTTCATCCCAACATACCGGTATTCTTCACCTATTCCCATAAAGCGCTTTATAAGGGGCCATTTGGATGCTTGAGTGGAAACTATTGTTGTAAGATAACTCTACCAAAGGAAGATGTTGGTCCCATCCACCTTTTAAGTCCATTGAGAAAGATCTCAACATATCATTAAGTGTTTGGATAGACCGTTCAAATTATCCATAAGTTTGGGGGTGATAATCTGTAATGAATTTTAGCTCAGTGATTAGATCATGCTAGAGAATTTTCCAAAACATAGAGGTGAATATTGAATCTTGATCGGAAACAATCGATAGTGGTACTCCATAAAACCTTACCACTTCTCTAATGTATATCCATTCCAATTGATCTAGTGATAATTTCTCTCGAATCATAGTGAAACGTGAGATCTTTATAAGATGATTCACAACAATCCAGATAGAATTTTTCCCCTCAGATGTCTTTGGAAGTCCAATGAAAAAGTCAATGGTGAAGTTTTCCCATTTCCATATTGGTATGGGTAATGGTTTCATCATCCCTTTAGACTTCTGCCTTTTATCCTTCACTTACTAACATAACATACACTTTGATGTATATTCTACGATTTCCTTCTTCATGTTATCCCACCAATAGTGGTCTTGAAGATCTCAATACATCCTTTTGTTTCCTAGTTAAATGGAGAATTTAAAACTATGTGCATCATCTAAAATTTATTTCATTAACTAAGGTTTTTATGGAACACATAGTCTTGAACCAAATCTCACAATTCCTTCTTCATTAACATTGAACTCCTAGGATTTATCTTTTTTGATAGTTTTGACTTTATTCTGAATTCCCACATCATATTTTTGATCGTCCTTTAACCGTTCTAAAAGAGACGGTTGAGTAATCATTTTTAAAAGAATTTATGAAGTTCCTTTATGATTCCCATATCCATCTTATTCAAGTCTAAGAAGATTGGATCCTTCTCAATTCTCATCAATGATAAAATTGTAGGGTCATTTATACTTAGAGAATCCACCACCTTGTTCTCTTTCCTAGTATGGTATTGTATTGATCAGTCGTAATCCTTGATATTCTCTAACCATATTTGTTGGTGCATATTTATCTCTTTATATGTGAATACATATTTGAGAATTTTGTGATCCTTATATATTTCACACTTCTCCCCAAAGAGATAATGTCACTATATTTTCAATGAAAAGATCAAAAATTTTAACTCCAGATCATGTGAGGGATAGTTTTGATCGTGAATTTTCAACTTCCTTGAGGCATAGGAAATGAATTTGTCATTTTTCATCAACACACATCCCAATAACTTCTTTGAAGCATCGCTGAAAATTACAAAGAGTTTCCCATTTTTGGGTAGTGTGATCACATGGGAAGTGATAAGACTCCTTTTCAACTCCATAAATCTTTCTTCACATTCATCATTACAAGAAAGATTGACTCCATTCTGAGTTATCTTAGTAATAGGGTTTGAAAATCATGAGAAATTTCTCCCAAATTGACGATAATATCTAGCTAACCCAAGGAAGCTATGAATATCTGTCTTGGATGTTGGAATCATACATCCCTAAATTTCTTTTGTATTTGAAGGATCCGTAGATATCCCATTGCTTGTGATGATATGCCCTAATAATGAGACTTCTTTTAACCAGAAATCAAACATGTTGTACTTTGCATAGAGATTCTCCTTTTTCAAGGTCTTTAGTAAAGTGATTATATTCTCCTCCTAATTCTCTTTGGTTTTGAAGTATATTAGAATGTAAACAATAAATAATACCACAAATTTGTCGAGGTAATATCTAAAGACTCTATTCATCAAGTCCATGAATATTTCTAAAGCATTAGTGAGTTTGAATGGAATCACTATGAACTCATAATGCCCATACCTTGTATGAAAATTAGTCTTAGGGATATCCTCCTTCTTCACCCTTAATTGGTAATATATTGACTATAGATAAACCTTAGAGAAGTATTCTTCTCTACATATATGATCAAACAAGTCATCAATTCATGGAAAATGATACTTTTTCTTTATCATGATTTTTTGAGCTCAAGATAATCAATGAAAAGGAACATTAAACCATCCTTCTTCTTGATGAAGAGGACTGGTGCACCCCATGGTGAAGCACTTGGGTGTATAAACCCTTTATCCAAATTCTATTGTAATTGTTTCTTAACTTCCTCAAGTTCCACAACATCTATTCTATATAGATTATTGGATATTAGCAACAACTCAGATATAAGATCGATTTAAAATTCAACCTCCCTACTTGGAGGAAGACCAGCCAACTCCTTGGAAAACACATTAGCTAATTCCCTCACAATAGGCATGTCTTCAAGCATGGTTCGTTCCTTAGACTACATCATTTGGGATAGATATAATTTCTCATAGGGAAGTAATATACATTCTTGGGATGATGTTTCTAAATAAGATTCATCCTCCTCCTTCAACTTGTATAGAATCGGAGGTCGATTATCTATAGGGAAAGTGATTTCCCTCTCGTGGAAATTTATGTTGTCTTTATATAGGGAAATCCAATCCATGATTAGAATTGCATAAAATTCCACCAAAGGGATTATGATGATATTTTTTGGGAAGTTCACCCCAAAAATTATTATAGGGGAGGAGTTATATACATGGGATGAAATAATTTCCCCATTTTCTGTTTTCACCGACATCTCTACCTCCATATTTTGGGGTGGTGTTTAGACAGTTCCACAAAACTTTCATGATATGAAGGAATGTGTAGAACTAGAATCAACAAGTATATTCATTATTATTGAATGAATAACTAGCGTATTTATTACCAATTTGTTTTCGGGATTTACTTATTTTGTTGTTATGGAAAAATATATCCCTTACGGCCTTGGAGGTTTTTGGTTTCCTCTGAAAACCCTTGGCTTAGGGTACTAGCTCGCAAAGTGCCCTAGTTCCTTCTAGTTGTAGCAATGAACAACAAATTGAGAGTTGAACAGAGAATTCCTTTCCTCCGTCACATTGGTGAGTTTCTATTTTTGGCAATCATTGGTTATATTCCCTTCTCTTCCGCACCTAAATCATTTCCTTGTTCCCCTTAGACAATTTTCGAGGTGCTTCTTTCCGTACCTTTGGAAAGTGGGGTGATAGAATTTCTTAGCACTGTTGGATTTATCCATCGGACCACCAGAAATAAAGTTCATTTTCCACTTCTTATCCCTATAATACCCCTAACATTCACCAATATCTATCTGAAATTTTAGGGCACATCGGATAATTTATTCATAGCTATCAAAATCATGGATTTCCAAGGTTTTTCTTAGGCTGGGCTTTATCCCACCAAATAAGTGGTTAACCTTGAATTTAGGGGTAACTACAAATCTAGAGGAATATCATGAAAGTATTGTGAGTTTTTCCTTGTATTCCCCAATATATTTATCATCTTTTTGATTGAGTGAAATAAAATATCTTTCCATCTTAAGATGGAGGGTGTATGGAAAATATTTATCAAAAAACATTTTTTTGGAATTCCTTCCACTCCATTACTTCAATATCTTCCTCTGGCTTCCTATTCTTGATCAATTCCCATCATTGATAAGCTTCCCCCTCCATATTATATATATCCATAAGAAACTTATCTTTTTCGGAACATTGAAGGATAATATCTTTTCAATGGAATTGATCCACTACTCCACAATTAAGGGATTGGATAATCCACTGAAAGTAGGAGGCCTTTGTCACATGAAGCTCTCGATTGTAGGTTTATCTCTCTTGGGGCGGGGGGTGGGGGTTGGAAAATCTTCCTGGTTCTTGTTTCTATTCAGAACTTGAGTTAACTGAGAGAGTATCGTGAAATATTTTGTGATTCCTGCTCCCATCGGGTTGGGCATCTCATTGGGGCAATCATCACACTACCCTTCTCATCAGTTGTTAGTACAATTCCTACTATTTTCAGCCATAGGATAGAATAAAAGGGAAATTAGGGATGATTATCTTAAATAGTTAAACACATAAAGGGGAATCCAATGACATTAAAGGGATAACTTTTAAATTACATTTTTCTCATTAACTTATGAGTTTCCAGGATTTAGTCTATGTTATCCATGATCTATTTCCTAACATATATTCTTATGAGTTTTTTTTTGCTTCCTTAATAATGGTTGTAATGAGATTATGAATTTACCAAAGCATATATCCTGAGGGTTTCAAACCAGGTGCGCAGTAAGGTCTGTTTTTGTGTACCAGGTTACCCTGAGTTAGGCCTAGAACACCTAGTCAGAGTTGTTACTCCTAGGTACATCTGTGCCAGAACCACATCCACTTTTAGTATTCAGACATGGATATATTATTTTGATAAACCAATTACTATACACATACCAAAATTTAGGGATGTTTTCTTACACTTAGTCTTGTCCCTAAGGGGTTTCACTAGGGTTTTATAATCCTAATCCCCCAAAATAACTAAACCTATCCTTTCATACCAACTATAACAACCATGATCTTTATTTTATATTAAAAACATGATTTATTAAAAACATTTCACTCAATGCAACTCATAATATTGTGATATCTAGTGTCTTTTGGGTTTAGTAACATTACCTAACAACATAAAACATGAAATACAGCAACATCTTTATTGAAAACTTCTTTGAAAAGACCAAAACATTCCTTCATACTTAACATTGCATGAGATAACCAGAGGAAATTAAAAATAAAGGGGTGAGATATAAAACCTAGTAAGGGAATAAATGAGGAAAAACATGAAGAAGAAAATACATGTTATATAATTGACATATCAATGGAGCATAAAAGGAACATGAATAATAAGGAATGATATAGAATGATAATCATAACATGGGAAATGTGGAAACAACTTAAAACACTGCATCATAAACATAAGTCAACTCTAAACTTCCAAGACCTCATGGTGGACAAAAGTTCCATATCAAAATTACGTAAACCCATGTCCCAACATAACGTATCATGATACTAAACATTACCCAATGCATTAGAGCACTATCAGGGATCACCATTCATAATCATTTCATTCTCATGCTTAAGTGTTCCACATATATCATATAACATGGATTCATTATGTCACGACCCGACCCAATGGGGCTCAAGCCGAGAATCCCCAAGCCCGCCTCTAATAGGACAAGGGATGGCGTCTAGCGCCAAGTAGGCTATCACACACATGGGAGGAATTAGCCTAGGGTACCTATACACACGCACCCACATAGACCTCCATGAAACATTGGAGAGATACATAAAACTGAAAAAAAAATGCATGCATACATCTATCCCAAACCAGAGTGCAACAGCAGTACAAAAAGGGAAAAACAAGGCCCACCAAAGGAAAACTACAAAAGTGTCCAACCTACTCAGGAGGGAAAACACTGCCAAAAATACCTGTCAGTAAGCTCTTCAGCACAACTCTAGTAAACACCCCAGTCAAACCTGCTCACTATGCTTCGCCTGCTCCGGGTCCTCTTGGAACTCCATCGAAAGACACGTGGTCTGCACAAGACACAAACATGTGCAGGAAAAGACTGTGAATGGGTGAGTATAACAATACTCAGTGGGCACCCCAAAAACCCAAAACAAAAGAGAGAAACGGAAAGGCAACATTCCGCTCATCCCATCCAGAGGGAACCTAGATGAGAGAGAAACTCCATCTCATGACCATCCTTGGCTAAACACAACTAGTCAGTTCAAATCAGGTGTATGCCCATACATACACCTTGAACATCCAGATATCCTCAGCTCATGCACTAAGCCACATGAGATACCGACCTCATCACCAGCAATAGTTCACAACCAGGAGAGAACACTCCACGATCACTGTCATCCCAGATGACAGTCGTCCGAGAGATACACTCCATCAGGTCCCATAAATACATCTTAGACACTCACCCAAGAGATCACGTGCGTCAGATATCGTCACTGAAGAAACCTCACAAAAACAATATAAACACCAAAATCCTCGAATAGGGAATAGCTCCTAGGGTCCGATAGGGGATACCAGAACCCATACCGATATACAAAGATCTCACAGATAGGGGATCACTCCCAGGGTCTGCTAGGGGATACCACAAACCGATCTGGAGCTCATTCGACACACGTCACTCAGATAGAGGATTGTCACCCATGTCATGATAGTCACAAAGATACCGAAACCCTATCTGGTACATCTCACGTTGTAGGGTATCGAACTGACAATTCCGAAACCCTACAAAAACCACGTGATGAGTAGGGGATTTTATAACCAACGATACCACAACCCTACTATAAACCTCATTCTGAGTAGGGGATCATATACCCGACGATGCAACAACCCTACTGAGTATGGCCCACCATGCAGGGTATAATATTCCCGATGATTCCACAAACCCTACAGGGTTAACCTTCTAGATAGGGGATCACCGCCCTTGGATAATTGGTCACAATGATACCAAGAACCCGATCTAGGGAAACGATGCTATATGATCCCGCTCCGGGCCCACCGGAGGGATGCCACAACTCTAACAGATTAAAAATCCCATCGAGAGGATAAAAAACCTATACTAGGGTGGTGATGCCGCGCGAACCCTCGTAGGAACGAACCAAGGGAGTACCCTCAACCACTGCTGGTCCAAACGTCGCTAACCCGAGTGACCCACCACAATGCCACACCACACACCTCTAAGGCCGATACCGAGGCCACCATCGCGATCCACGTGAAAAAGCATACATGATAGGTTGTTTACTCACCCAAAACGGACAACCAGTGAAAAAATCACTATTCATTGTAGCTAGCCCGTGTGGGGCCTACACTACAATCCCGAAACTCATAAAGCGGATCATACCACTGCGATCCCCTCAGAAAAACACACAGGATCGACTACTCATTCGTCCGAAACAGACCCTTGGTGAAAAAGGTACTATTCGTCGAAGCCAGCCCTGGTGGGGCCCACACCATGATCCTGAAACTCATCAAACGGATCGTACCATTAAGGTCCTATTGAAAAAACACACTTAATCAACTATTCATCCACCAAAATTGGACTCCTGGTGAGAAAGTTGTGTTTCTACATAAACGCCCAAACCCGGCCTCGTGGGGCCGACACCCCAATCTCGGTCCCAACACCCGGAAACCATCAAAAATATTCATCCATACCATCAGGGTCTCAAATCCACTGACGGCACGTCAATCGGTTGCTCCAGGTAGAAGATACAAGGACCCGAAGTCGAATAATAATAAAAATATTAATATTTTATTCGACGTTTCAAGCTCCCGGGCCACGATCCCAAAACTTTAAACTCCCAAAACCATCTCAGAGGGTTCTCCTTATCGCCAGGGTTGCGTCGCTGAAGACGAGATGCGAATCTGACCTCTGGATTCCAAGAAACGAGTGTTTAAAACCCCCGTGTATAAGGAAAGGACCGGACCGGCCTGAACTGACCAATTCGGCCGGCCTGGGCCGGCCCGCGTCGGCAGACCTGGCCGCCGCTTTGGTCGGAGGACCATGCTTCCGTGGCGCGGCCGACCCCCATTGCGGGGTCGCCGCTAATTAGCTGCCGGAATGCCACCCCTGCGGCGGTCCGATCTCATTTCTATGACCCGCCGTCGCGGGCCGCCGCCAGCCGCCGCCGCGCTGGTGCTGCGCCGACGGACCTTCCGAGGGCCGTTGGGGGCACCCCGGGGGTCCAAACGCACATCCGAAGAAATATACGCACCCCGGGATCAAATCTACACATCTGCAGGCTCAAAATAGAGAAAAATCAAACAAATCAGGATCTGGGATTTCAAAACTCAAATCGCCTACCTATTGGCGGATCGCTGAAGTTTCAGGTGCAGAACGATGCCTGCGACGTGCTGGAGCTCAATCTGCTGATGATCGATGCTGAAAATGGACACCTGAGTCTTGATTTGGCGAAGGAACAGAGGAGGAGGGGAGGGCTTGTGTTGCCCGTGTGTGGGAGGAGGGAGGTGAGGGATGAGTGATTTTCTTCTTTTTTTAATAAAACATCATTTCATCTCCCCGCAAACCCACCTCCGACTTGGAACCTTGTGCCGACTAAAACTATGTCACGCCTAGGGTAAACACGACATTATGAATGCAACGATGCACTCATAATTGTGATATGAGACTCTGTTCAGGAGTTATTCGAGCTGATGCTCGTAAATTAACCTTTCCACTTATTAACGAAAATTCCCCTGGTGGCTTTTCTCACAGAAGGCCCACGCCCGCAAAGTTTACACCCCGCATAGGGTAAATGGCCTGATCCGGATGCAACTGTGCCCTTAGATTCCCATTCTGAGATACCTTTTAGGAGATAATACACCCCCGTCCATGTGAATAGTATAAAAAACTTAATATTTTTATAAAATTCATTCCAGGTACACCGGGCCTCATAATCGCACGCCGTCTTCGTGCCTAGCTATGGAATTATTCATTGGAATATTCCAAAGTCTAATAGGTCCAAAAACCGAGTCGCTACATCCTCCCCACCTTAGAACATTTCGTCCCCGAAAATCCATAAGCACAATGAAGACGACTGGACTCTCAACTGGGTCTCCCTTGCCAGCAAGTTCGCCAACAAACACCCCTGGACGAACGCATAAGTCAGAGGGACTCATCCACCACACCTTAACACTATCTTCTTTGGGCGGTACTATCTCATCTGCATGGTTTTAATCACGTCACAAAAATGTGTCTCGGTGGGGGAAGGATCCCTCTTCCTCACGCATTCGAAGCACACCAAACAACACCCACACAGGGTCTTACCAATGCACTGAACAAAACTCAAGAAAGTAATGGAAAGGGAAGAGTACTGCTAAACAGTGTCTAACAAGATACTGCAGAAAGTAGAAAGGACACAAGGCATACCTCTATCCATCCACAGAGCCTCTGGGTCAATAGCCTCTAAGGCTTGAAACTGTCCTCACCCTCAGCCCCCAGCTCCTTGAGCTCGGAATGGACCACCTAGGGGTAGGGGTGGTGGAAACTGATACCGCCTACTACCTCCTCCTGCTGCACCAGCTCTGTCGCCACGTTCGTCGTCCTATGTATCTCCTTGCTCGAGACACTACCTCTTCCAAGGCGGTCTGTCGACTGGCTCCCTCTCAGCAGCACGATGGGTCGGATAATCTCTTTCAAGATGTCCCTGATTGTTGCAAGCGTAACACCACTTCTCCTGTAGCTGACCAAAACTGGCCTGCAAGCCCTGTGAGCCTTGAGCCTCATATCTTCCATCCTGGGGTCGCCTCCTGAAACTTCACCCACGTCCGGGCCCCTGAGTCTGCCGTCGGCTACCAGATGCTGATCCAACTAACTAAGTCTCAGCTCTCACGTTCCCAACACTAACAGGCGGGGTATACTCGGCCAGAAAGCTCTCCACCACTAGAGCCCTCTCTAGAACTCCAACATAGGTAGACAGACACTAAGAAACTACACCTGCTCAGATGTCCCTGCGTAGGCCCTTCTCGAAGGTCCGAGCCCTAAATAACGGGTCTCAAACCATATCCAGGGAGTAGTGAGACAGGTCTATAAACCTCGCTGAGTACTCCAACATAGTTATGCTCTTTTGCCGAAGCTATAGAATCTCCTAAATCCGTACTGACCTCAGCATGACTGGATAGAACTCTTCCCTGAAGAGCTTCTCAAACTCTGCCCACGTGAGCGTCTCCTCGTCATGGGACTTCATCACTAGGATCTACCATTGCCCGACTGAACCATGCAGAAGGCTCGCCACTAGGACCACCATTTGATCTGGAGGTGTCCTCACTAGGTGTAAAACATGGGTGACTAATTCGAGCCAGTCATCAGCTGCCTGAGGGTCTGGATCACCCCGAAACCTCAGAGGTTGCTGCCTATGGAACTCATGCAGCGCACTCAGCCTGCGTACAACCTCATCTTGCACACCCGAAACAACTTGATGATCGACAGGTGGTGGATCAATTGGAAGACCACCTTGAGGTCCAGTCTCAGAACCTGCGCCCTGGTCCACAACCTCTACATGGGGTGGATTGTCACAACAATCCCGTTGAGAAACCCTCAATGACTGTCATCGTGGTGGCATCCTGAAATACAATCAAGACGCACCATGGTCAAAGAATATATCTGGAGAGCTGACTCACGAAGAACATGGGAAAACCCAAAAACCCAATACTATATGATGCATGTACCATTATTTTTCCCATGCGACCAATGTACAAATGTCCCGAGTCGAAAAGCAGGTTTTCAAAGTCCTGGTGAATGGATACGTCGGCCACCACACCCACACTAGATTCCCTGGCTTGAAAGACGAACTCGAAACATCATAACACTACTGCTATAAAACCCAAACAAACTCACAACTAGACCAGCTATGCTCTGAGATCCCAAAGTTAGAACCTCCTCTGATACCACTCTATCACGACCCGACCCAACAGTGCTCGAGCCGTAACTCCCCAAGCCCGCCTTCAATAGGCCAGGGGCTGGCGTCTAGAGCCAAGTAGGCTATCACACACATGGGAGGCATTAGCCTAAGGTACCTGTACACACACACCCACATAAACCTCCATGAAACAGTGCAAAGATACATAAAACTGAAAAGAAAATGCATGCATAAATCTATCTCAAACAAGAGTGAAACAACAGTACAAAAAGGGAAAAATAGGTCCCACCAAAGGAAAACTAGAAAAGTGTCCAACCTGCTCAGAAAGAGGGAAAGCACCTCCAAAAACACCTGCTGATAAGCTCCTCGGCACAGCTCCGATAAACACCCCAGTCAAACCCGCTCACTAAGCTCTGCCTGCTCCGGGTCCTCCTGGAACTCCGTCGGAAGGCATGTGGTCTGCACAAGACACAAACATGTGCAGGAAAAGACCGTGCAATGGTGAGTATAACAGTACTCAGTAGGTAACCCAAAAAAAACAAAACAAAAGAGAGAAAAAAAGGCAACAGTCCGCTCATCCCAGCCAGAGGCAACCCATATGAGAGAGAAAATCCATCTCGTGACCATTCTCGGCTAAACACAACTAGTCAGATCAAATCAGGTGTATGCCCATACATACACCTTGAACATCCAGATATCCTCAGCTCACGAACTAAGCCACATGAGGAACCGACCTCATCACCAACAATAGTTCACAACAAGGAGAGTACACTCCATGATCACTATCATCCCAAATGAAACTCATCTGAGAGATACACTCCAATGGGTCCCAAACAAACATCTCAGACGCTCACCAGAGAGATCACACTCATCAGATATCGTCACTGAGGAAACCTCACTGAAATAAAATAAACACCAGACTCCTTGGATAGGGGATCGCTCCTAGGGTCCACTAGGGGATACTAGAACCCACACCAGTATACGAAGATCTCACAGATAGGGGATCACTCTCAGGGTCCGCTGGGGGATACCAAAAACCGATTTGACATTCTTAGATCTCACAGATAGGGGATCACTCCCATGATCTACTGGGGGATACCACAACCCGATCTGGCACTCATCAAACACAGGTCACTCAGATAGAGGATCGCTACCCGTGTCACGACAGTCACGAAAATATCAAACCCCAATCTGGTACATCTCGCGCTGTAAGGGATCAAACTGACAATGCCACAACCCTAGAGAAACCACACGTTGAGTAGGAGATCATATAACCAACGATACTGTAACCCTACTATAAACCTCATGCTGAGTAGGGGATCGTATACCCGACGATGCCACAACCCTACTGAACACGGACCACTGCGTAGGGGATCATATTACCGATGATTCCACAAACCCTATGGGGTTAACCTGCTAGATAGTGGATTTGCACCCATGGATAAGCGGTCACAACGATAACAATAACCCGATCTAGGGAAATGATGCTAGAGGATCCCGCTCCGGGCCCACTGGAGTGATACCACAACTCTAAAAGATTATACATCCCATTGAGAGGATCACAAACCTATAATAGGGTTGTGATGCCACATAAACCCTCGCAGGAACGAACCGAGGGAGTACCCTCAACCAATGCTAGTCCAAACATCGCTAACCCGAGTGACCCACCAAAAAGCCACACCACACACCTCCAAGGCTGATACCAAGGCCACCATCACAATACACGTGGAAAAAACACGTAGGATAGGTGGTTTACTCGCCCGAAATGGACAACCGGTAAAAAAGGCATTATTCACCGTAGCTAGACCCTATGGGGCCCACACTATGATCCCAAAACTCATCAATCGGATCATACCACTACGATCTACTTGAAAAAACACACAGGATTGACTACTCATTCGTCCGAAATAGACCCCTGGTGAAAAAGGTACTATTCGCTGAAGCTAGCCCGGGTGGGGCCCACACCACGATTCCGAAACTCATCGAACAGATCACACCATTGCGATCCGCTCAGAAAACACACAGGATCAACTATTCATCCGAAAAAATCGGACTCCAGGTGAGAATGTTTCGTTTCTACGTAAACACCCAAACCCGACCTCATGGGGGCATCACCCCAATCTTGATCCCAACACCTGGAAACCATCAAAAGAAGTCAACTGTACCGTCAGGGTCACAAAGCCACTGACGAAACGTCAATCGGATGCTCCAGGTAGAAGATACAATGGCCCAAGTCGAATAATAATAATAATATTAATATTTTATTCAACGTTTCAAGCTCTCGGGCCATGATCCGGAAACTTTAAACTCCCAAACCCACCTCAAAGGGTTTTCCTTATTACTAGGGTCACGTCGCTATAGAGAACATGTGAATCCGACCCCTGGATTGCAAGAAACGGGAGTTTTAAAACCCTTGTGTACAAGGAGAGGGCCGGACCGGCCTGAACCGGCCGGTCCGTCCGGCCGCTCCGGCCAGAGGTCCACGCTACTGCGGTGCGATGCAGTGCACGTGCGGACGAGCCCCATTGCGGGGTCGCCGCTAATTAGAGGCTGGACCACCGCCCCCTATGGCAGTCCAATCTCATTTCTGCAGCCTGCCGTCGCTGGCCGCCGTCGGCCGGCGCCGGTGCCGCCGTGCTGGTTCTGCGCTGCTGGACCTTCTGAGGGCCGCAGGGGGCACCTCGGGGGTTCAAACGCACATTCGAAGACATCTGCACACCCCCGGGATTGGATCTACACATCTGTAGGCTCAAAATAGAGAAAAACCAACCAAATTGGGATCCGGGATTTCAAAACTCAAACCTCCTACTTGTTGGCGGATCGCCGAAGCTTCTGGTGCAGAACGATGCTAGCGACGCGCTGGAGCTCGATCTGCTGACGATCGGTGATAAAAACCGACGCCTGGCACTTGATTTAGTGAAGAAACAGAGGAGTAGGGGAGGGGTTTTGTTGTCCATGTATAGGATGAGGGAGGTGAGGGATGAGGGATTTTTTTTTATAATAAAAACTCCATTTCATCTCCCTGCCAACCCACCTCCGACCCGGCACCCGGCGCCGACTACAACTATGTCGCGCCTTGGGTAAACACGGCATTATGAACGCAACGACGCACTCGGAATTGTGATCTGAGACTCCATTCAGGTGTTATTTGAGCCGACGCTTGTAAATTAACTTTTCCACTTATTTACGAAAAATCCCATGGTGGCTTTTCTCACAGCACGCCCGCGCCCACAAAGTTTACACCCCGTATAGGGTAAACGACATGTTCTGGATGCAACCGTTCCCTCAGATTCTCATTCTGAGCTACCGTTTAGGAGAGAACACACCCTTTTCCACATGAATAGTATAAAAAAACTTAATATTTTTATAAAATTTATTCTGGGCACACCGGGCCTTGGAATTGCACTCCGTCTTCGCGCCTAGTTCTGGAATTACTCATAGGAATATTTCAAAGTCTGACAGGGCCAAAACCCGAGTCGCTAAACATTCAACATAAAAATTTATTCCATGATCAAGGAATATGGAATACATAAATTTAATTCCTAAATAAAAAATTATATGTTCATAAAGGTGAATACACTTGATAGAGAAATTGGTATGGTATTCACTACACATTTATTTTGGCATGGTAAATCGTGGTGCAATATCAGCAGCATAACGATATCATATAGAAATTCATAAAATTGATTGATGAGAGATAAATGATTATTTGATAATTTATACATAAAATAGATGGTAATGGGGACATGGAATTATATTAACCAATATAATTAATTTTAAGTAAAAGGTGTAACATAATAAAAAAATCTTGACGAAAGGGGAGAAAGCAAAAGAAACCTTAAAAAATCTCAACATGGTAACAGGTGTAAATAAAGGTTCTTAGGTGGGTTAAATGAGAGTTAAGGGGGGAATCATAATTTATAAATCAATTTTAAATTACATGAGATAAGTAATAATGTATCCCAACATAAGCAATTGGAAATTAAAAAGGAATATCATAAATGAAGCTCTTGATTAAAAGAGGAGAGATAAAATCCCTTACGAAAATTTGGCATAGTAACAGTTTAGATAAGGGTCAAAATGGGGGAGTATAAAAAATCCCTTACAAAAATAAAATCGAATATAAATTAAGGTAATGTTTATAAATTAATTAAAATATAACCAATTGAAATTAAAAAAAACTAATTTTAAAGAAGGTGATTGAATTTGAAAGGAGGAGAGGAAGGTGGGGATCCCTTACTTGGATGTGTGACTCCAATGGATTATGAGAGGCTTCTTGGGAGCTTGGGGGAACCTTGAGATGGCTCTAGGGAGTATATATCAGAGTGTTTAAGATCTTAAAGTGTTTTTGGTGAATAGAAATGGGAACTTGGGTGGATTTATATAGGAAATGAGGTGGATTTCTTTATAAATTTGGTTTTGGACACTACATAATAAAATAATCAAAACCACAAACCATACCATGGTTTTTGACCATGGTTTCTGAAAAAGGGGAGTAAATTAAATTATTTTATAAATCCAAGGGTTGAATATACAAAAATATTTCCCTTGATTATGTGGAGGTGAGTCATATATTCAAAGAAATGATTTTAAAATCTTAAAATATATTATAAGTCTTGGAGGATTCACTAAGGCTTCATAAAACAAATCAAATAAACATAAAATTACATTATTTTAACGAAAAACATATATTAGGACTTTGATACCTTTTATAGTATATATTACATCACTATTGGGATATTATGATGTCATAAAACACACAATATATTTATACGGTATTTAATTTTCTCCCAAAAATTCAACTATCTCAGAAAATTATGAAAATTTCACCATTGAATAATTTCGACATCCAGATTATAAAAATAATATTAATTTTATCTAAATAATTTTCTAAATATTTGAATTTTCACTTTTAATATAAAAACCTATATTTATTGAAAATTATGGGTTTTTGATAATAATAGTTTTTGAACCCTAATAAAAATTACATTTGACTTCATTAAAATTATATGATCATTTACATTTAAAAAAAGTAATTCAATAAAAATATTTTATTAAAATATTATTTATTTCAAAAATAAATTAATTCATCCAAATATATTTCTTAATTGAATTTTAATGTTAACCAAGAATACTTTCTCTGCTTTAAAAATCTTTTCCAAAGTAACAACAATAGGAATAAAATATATTCAAAATAATGTACATAATCTTATTTATAGGGTCTTAATACATATCCATTTACTAAAAAATAATATTTCATAAGAGTAAGGTGTGATATGGTGGATATTTCATGGGGATATTCAGTGAACATGGTTTAGGCCAGGATCTCGATGAGCTTGAACTTATGTAGTAAACATTTTTGATTATGCTTAAGTTGTTAGATCTCAGCTTGGGTTTGGTCTAGGGAAAATCCCCGAAATGATATCTACCTAGAAATATCTGATAAATGGGATTAATAGGGTACAATACTACTAGTTGAGGCCACCAATTCCTTTGTATGTTCCAAAAGTATTTGTTAAAACCCTATAGTTATATTAGTCATGTGATCACTTTTCAACAACTATATTATCAACAATAAATATACTTAATGGCCGTTTAAATACAATTGGATATAATAAAACAAAATAATTTCATGTGTTTTCTATATCCATAATACATTTTATTAAATCAAAATAATACTATTTTTATGCATAAATTTCAGGTCATTACAAAGGAAGTTTTCAATAATGTAATTATATCCCATATTCAAGATGTTATGTTTTGTATCTAATTACCAAAGTCATTAGACCTATCGATATTTCCAGATTTATAATGTGTAATTATATGTAATAAATCAATTATTTAATGTGTAATAAAGTCATGGGTAATTATAGTTGGTATCAAAGGATAAGTTTAGTTATTTTGGGGATTAGGATTAGAAAATTCTAACGAATCCTTAGGATTAGAGAACTGTAGCGCAATAATTAAAGATAAGAATAAGTCTAATAAAACATCCCAAAATTTTGGTAAGTATATAGTAAGTGTTTTATAAAGAAAATACATCCTTTTACAGATAATAAAAGTGGATGTGGTTCTAGAACATATGTACCTAGGGGTAATAACTCTGACAAGATGTTCCGGGCCCTACTCGGGGTAATCTGGCATACACCAATGGGCCTTACTGTGCACCAAGTTTGACACTCTTGGGGGATATGATTTAATTAATTAATAATATAATCACAAACCATTATTAAGGTAACAAAATTCCCAGAAGAATATATGATCATGGATTGTAACACCCTAATATTTTGTGTTTTTTTTTTGAATTAATTTAATCTTTTGATATTTTTCATTTCACAAAACACTAAAAACAGTTTTTTCACTAATTCAAACATTCATTTCACATAGAACCGACTTGTATTATGTTATAAGTAACAATTTAATTGGAATACATTACATAGAACAACAATGTTAGCATACATTACACGCAAGATTGACCTTCCTTGATGGCTTGTGTAACACACAAGACCGAGTGTTACCTAACTATAATATATTATTAAAAATATTATTATAATGAGATATAACCTAGGTGTTAATTTTATGGATATGAATATTATTAAATAAATTATAAAAAAATTTGGTTTACACAAATATAATATGAATTCCTAGGTTACTAATTATTTGGAAATGAATATGAAAACCGATTGAATATAAAAGAAAATATTATTATGGTCACAAAGCTATTTTAACCTAATAAATTAAATTAATTAAAATTAGTGATTAATATTAACATATTAAATATTATATATATCCAGTAATTTTTTTATATTCATCTAATATATTTGATAGACAAAAGATAAGAACAAACCTAATTTATTCTTAAAAACCAATATTTTTATTAAGGCATTTTTACCACCTTTTAATAGAGAACCAATTTTAAATCCAATTTTTGGGACACCCATAGATTTAATATTTAAAAATAAAATTCATATTTTTAATTGAGACATAAAAATTAGGTTAGTATAATTGTTTTGGTATTTTTCCATAAGGTTTCATTTTTTAATGAATAGTTAAAAATACTGTATTTTAAATCAAAACTGTTTTTTCATCAAATTTTTTTATAAAGATAAATTATATTTATAATTGGTTTAATAGATTATATAGATAATGTTTTTATAAATTAATACAATTTTGGTAATTTTAAGTAATTTCACATTAAAATTGGATATAAAAACTTGGAAAATATTTGATCATTTTTACTTTAAAAACCCGCATTTTCGACCCAACTGTGGGATTAATTTTAAAATAATTTCTTCAACTTATGTTATTAGAATTTGAAAAAATGGATTAAATATTTTAATTATAATAATTTATAATTTATAATATGGTTAAATTTCTTTTTTACCAAAAAATTAGTGAAATTTATTAAAATTATTTAAATCAAATAAGACGAAAATATGGTTAACAAAGTACTAAACAATAAATATAAGCCCTAAAATGACATAGAAACTTGTCCAAAACCCATTTTATGGACATTATTAAGCAATTGAACCTCCATTATTGAGTTGTTTTTGGTTTTTTATGACTTTTTGGGTAAAAACTTTGGTAAACCTAACTTGTTTTCAAAAATGCCAAGTGTGTCCTTCCCATTCCCTATAAAAGGTCACCACCTCTACCCACTTACTCACACCTATAAAGCCCCTTGTATCACCCATAATATGATAAAATAATATCACAAATTCCCTCAATTACTCCTATAATCCTTACCTTGTCCAGAAGGAAACTCATGGAAGCCTTTTGGCACAAACCAAAAGGAGCTACCCGATTAAGAGGTAAAGTCTTCTCTCAAGCTCATTTCCTTTATTTTCCTTATCCACCCCAATACATTTATTCCATTATTATATAAAAACACCAGTATCATAAATATAATATGATGTTTTATTCTAAGTGTTATAACTACACTTTCACAAACCTCCATCTAATGGATCCCGAACATACTATTTTTGTGTACGACAAACTACTGCTTCACAAAATGATGATTGTTCAATTTCTCTTTCCCACCAATCATGGTGAACATTACGATGGAAAAATATTTATATATGTTATATATAATATTTATTATTTATTTAAGCTTCTTTATACATTTTTACAAGTCATACCTTTTTTACTTTTCATTTGGTGTTAATACTATAATCTCGTTTGAGGAAGTGTGGACTATCACCCCCTCAAAGCGATGTGATTCATTCACATGCCACATGAAATGTATTAAGGATGGATTTAGTGAAATTATATGATTTAATAATTATACTTGAATAATTATATATATACATACTTACATACATACATACATATATATATACATTCCATTTACATACATTCATTCAATACAATAATAAAAACAAAAACAATGATCATGCGTATGTATGACTTACCGTCTCCATGAATGGTGTATTCCATTTCATTATTATTCATGATATATATTATTATAATATAAATATAATTCTTATTAATGATATTTATATAATGATTTACATTCTAGAATCATTATATAAGCATCAGGATCAACAATATAACAAATTATGACACATGGGAAGAATAAAGCGAATATTACCCGAAGTGAAAAATTAACTTAGGATCTTTAACAAGCGAGTAATATAAGGTCATAATAAAAATATATATGATATTATGTATAAGAATATTTTTCTAAATATTTATAATAAACTTATATTTATTATATAGGAATCTTGTACGAGTATGAAGAGATTCAAGACACAAGATAAGGGTATTTCATCTCATTTTTTATTTCTGTGAGATAGATGCTATGTTCACTATTATTTAATTTTGTGTGGTGTATTTATTAACCAAGAATGTATTATATGTATATTATAAATAAATTTATGGTAATTAACATATGCATATTATGATCATCCTTTCATGGGGGTTAAGTTTCAAAAGTTATCAAATCGGTAAAATAGTTTTGTCTCAACTTTCCTTATTTGAGACTCGTGTTTTTCTATGTACCTAGATTATTTTTCTAGCTGTATATAATTTAATTTTACATGTTAGATCATGAAAATAATTATTTTCAGGATGTTTTATGCTTCATTTAATTTTTTTTCTTACACAGAGAGTATGATCCCATGTAACCATGTGGTAAGAGTTTATTGAAACAGTCTCATCACCTCTCGAGATTGTTAATGATTATTCTTATTTGATGAAATATTATGGTCCATATTTCAAGAGAAATCATGAGTTTAATTATCCTATATTTATTTAATTTATATTCAAGTATTGGAACCATTTTTCTAATATTTGGTACATAAGATAGTTAAGAATGTATTTTTAAGAAAACATGACTTTAATCTCTCTTGGATCGAAAATCTAAGTTTTATAAAAAGGGTTTCCAAGAAAATTATACCATTATCTTATAATATCTAAAATAAATTTTTACCCTTTTTATATTTTACCAATCTCTTCAAAGGAATATTCGTATCGCTTTCCAAACAAGGCATTTTTCTAACTGTTTTACTATGCAAAAGGAATGTTCTTTTTACCTCATATGACATGTACGAGATTACCCACCATCATTCCTTTGAAGATTCCTTTTAATTTTTAAAAGGTAAATAAATAAAAAAATGTATTTAAAAGTAATTTTCAGGAAAATTATTTTTATAATTTCTTCAAGCCTTATTTATAATTTTTAAAATTATTTTTAAAGAAATGTTTTTCAAAACACTTTCAAGCTTATTTAATAAGTTTTAAAGTAAAAAGGTTTTCAAAACATTTTCATTATTTATTTATAATTTTTCAAATTATTTTCAAAGAAATGGTTTTTAAAAAAATTTCAAGATTATTTCATATGTTTTAAAGTAAAAAGGTTTTCAAAACATTTTCAAGCTTTCTTTTTTAGGTTTTTAAAGTATTTTAAAAGAATTTTTTTAAAACATTTTTAAGATTTTTTCATATGTTTTCATGTAATAAAGTTTATACATATTTTCAATATTTCTTTTCATGTTTTAAAAATTATTTTCAATGATTTTTTTTAAAATATTTTGAAAAAAATGAAAAAGGTTTACTAAATTATTTCAGGTATTCTTTATAAGTTTTCAAGGAATTTTATAAAAAAATTATTTTTAAATAGTTTTATATATTAAAAATATTTTTTTAAAGAAGAAAGGATATTTTCTTCAAGAAAAATATTTTGAAAGATATTTCAATTTTTTTCCATATAAGATGACATCCATTGGTGTTACTCATGCCCTTATAAGAAATGATATAAAGGTTCCATTAATATTATTTCTATGAATGGGTTATTATTAATTTCATGGTATTTATGAAAACTATTTCTATTTCATGGGTTATATGTTAATGAAATCTATTTCTCTTTCATGGGTTATGCTTTTGATGAAATGATTATGAAGCCTGTCTTTTTCTACAGGTTATGATATGATTACATGTTTATGATACCCATTTCATTTCATGGGTCATGATATGATTATTTATGATATTTTGGAACATGTATGTATGATTTCATTATGAGATAGGTGGGACCTATATCTCTCTCCATTGCACTGGGTAAAGATTTATATCTCATGAGATAGACTAAGATGGTATTGGGAATTAACCTTGACTACTAATATGACCATGGGAGTGAACCATGACTACCATGATGGTATGAGGAGTGAACCAATAGTACCAATATGGTCTTGGTATTAATGCCTTGGCTACTATGGAAATCATATTGTATGCTTTCGTGTCTAGCACAATTCCATGTTTTATTCATATGTTATGATTTCATGGATTTTGTTCTTTATTTCATTATGATTATTTTCTTATAAACTACCAATTTTTATGCCATGAATCATATTTATGATCTTTTATATGTTGTGTATGATCTTCTGTTTTCATGATCATGTTATCATACCCTTATTCTCATTATTATGTTTACATGTCACCCTTATTTACCCTTACCGAGCATCTGAGCTCACCCCGTTTTATGTTTTCTTCCCCAAGTTATGAAGATATTTTATTTTATGATATGTCTAAGAGGGGTGATAGTCTAGGATAACCTAGCGAGAGAAAATGTAGCTTTCTCATGTACTAATGTTTATGTTTCTATTTTTCCAAATACACTAGACCAATTATGGTCTTTGGGCTTCTGTTTCTATAATGTTTAATTATTCCAAAAAAGTTATGTAATGTTAATGTTTTGAAAAGTGAGGGTTGCTATAGTTGGTATCATAGAAAAGGTTTAGTTATCCTTTGGAAGCTAGGATGAGAAAAACTTAGTGAGGACCCTAAGGACATGTCTAAGGATAAGTTTAAGGATAAGGAAAATCATAGGAAAATGTCTTATAATTTTGGAGAAGGATAGAGTGAGTGGTTTCCATGAAATACATCTCTATCTGGATACTACAAGTGGATATGGCTCTAGCACAGATGTACCTAGTGGTAAAAACTCCAAAATGATGTTCTGGGCCTGACTTAGGGTAATCTGGTACATGAAAATGGGGCTTTCTTAGCACCTAGTTTGACACTCCTGGGGGATATGCTTTGGGAATTCACAAACTCTTCATGAACCATTATGAAGGATTTAAATATAAGTCGATTATGAATAACCTAGGATAAACCTAGGGTGTCATAGATTAAATAAGGTGTCCTGATTTATACATACTATAAGTAATTATTTTCATGACTATATGGTTTTATTCTATGATAAGTAATGATCACACTATGCTTATGGTTTTAGAAAATGTTAGGAACCAAAAGGAACTAAATTAATGTTGAACGTGATGGAATATTTTCTGATGATAAGTCAAGTGGAATGATCACTCGAGTGAAACATGTTGTGATCATACCTAATCCGTTTTCATGGAACATGATTAACAATGTTTACCTTAACCAACTCCCGAAATCACTGAGGAAGAGAAAGAAGGATTTCACTGAGAGTGTAGGTAATGGAGACCATAAAGGAAGGTAGATTTGGTTTCCTTTATGTAAATATGTGGAAAGAATAACCTAAGTGAATGTCTTGAGGAACAAGAAGATGTTTTGACTATGGAAAATAAGAACACTAAGCAAGTGACTACAAGGAAAAAATGAAGATTTTGGTTCATGAAATGGATGGGAATATCGGCCTCCATAAGACATCATCCAAGGTTAAGTATTTTAAGTGAGGAGAAAATGGTCATTATGAAGCTCAATGTCCCAAGAGGAAAGTTCCTAAAGAGAATCAGCAAGGTGGTGTGAGTAATGGTTACCTTATAGATGATGATGAGACTACAAATGAAATGGGAAATTAAATAGGTATTATGTAATATGAAAAGGTGTCATTTTTAATTGATTAAGGATTAAGTAATAAAAGTTTTTATGTATTTGGATTCAAAAATTATGAATGATGAAATATACAAGGATTGTTATATTAATGTTTTTCTCTCAGTATTTACAAGTTTATTCTGAATGTTCTTGACGGACTGGTAAAGTGATTTAATGAAAATGTGATATTTTGACTAAGGTAAGGCAACCCTTAATACTTTCATTATGTTAAGATAATATTGTATGGATAAAGATATGTGGATATGGATAAGTAAATTGGATGGTAATGATTACCTTGGAACTAAGTAAGGACTTGTTGATAGTTTTTTATGCTATCATTGATAAAGTTTTCAAAATTTTTGGATTTAAGGAATATATTCAATATACTTTGGAATACAAAAGCATGCATGTTTTCCAAAATTATTTATGGTAATTAAAATGTTTGGAATGTGATAATCAATATCTAATTTGTGATATATGGGGGAATCAATGTTAATCTGATTTCATGAATCTCTTTCTAAAGTTTTTAATTTTCATATTTGAGAAGGGTTATAAGGTTAAACGTTCATGAAATGTTTATGTTAAACTTCAAATAAGTATTTATTCACCAAGTTTATATTGAAAAACTTAGTTAAAAGGATATTTAGTGATTAACCTTACTTCAAGGATGTCCAAATTTTATATTTTAGAAATTATATTAGTGTGGTTTTAGAAAAGGAAATCATGTATATAGGGGAGGGGGATAACCAATAAAGTCTGGAAAAGCCATGGGTCTTGAACCCATGACTGATGGACGATAAGGGTTTTATTTCTACCACTGGACTACACGTTGTTCGGGTAAATGTATATTTATTTTTGATGAATAAATATTTATAATAAAACAGTAGTGTTACTTTTTTTGATTAAATATATATTTTTTGGATATTCAGAGATAAATAGTTATAATTTTTATTCTTTTAGATGCCTTAGGATCTATTAAAAGTGTATTTTAATGCTTGGGGAATCAAAGTTAATTTCTGGACATCCATTTTTTGAAGTAAAGGATGAATTTTAATTAAATAAAATCACAACCAACGAATGCAATTTTGTTTGTAGAAATATATCGTGTAAGTATATATCCTTATATTCTTGGTCAATATAATAATTACTCAAAGATAAAATAATGATAATTTTTTTTTGACCAAACACCTTAAATTTTGTTGAACTAATGGTCTTATAATTCCTCAAAATTTTATAACTTTGAGGCCCTAAACTTGTATATGATCATTCACTTGTTTTTTATTGATGACCTCAATCAATCCTTATAAATATTTATTCTCTTCATCTATGTCCAATCTTCACTGCAAACTTATGATATCCTATGCGGAAACCGAGTTATATGTTACTTTGGGTAACTATTGTGTTTCCAACCTTCTATTTTTAAGGGATGTTTTAACATTCATTTTTAAAATGTGGGTTTCTATGAATGAAACCTGAAAGTATTAAACCTTTAATAACCTAGATGAATTTCAAGAGAAAATTTCATTTTAAGGGGGTAGAATGTAACACACTGAGATTTTGTGATTTGTTTTGTATTAATTTAATCTTTTGACATTTTTCATTTCACACAACATTGAAAATAGTTTTTCACTAAGTCAAAAATTCATTTCACACAACACCATATTAGTGTATTTTATATGCAATACTGACTTTGCGTACATTACATGGAGCAACAAGGTTAGCATAAATTATACGTAAGATTGACCTTCCTTGATGGTTTGCGTAACACACATGACTGAGTGTTACCTAACTATATTATATTATTAAAAATATTATTATAATGAGATATAACATAGTATTTAAGTTGATTTATATGAATAATATTAACTAAATTATGAAAATATGTGGTTTAGAAAATTATAATATTAATTCATAGGCTACGAATTAACTAGAAATGAATATGAAAACCGATTGAATATAAAAGAATACATTATTATGGTCACCAAGCTGTTTAAACCTAATAAATTAAATTAATTAAAACTAGTGAGTAATATTAATGTAATAGATATGATATATATCCAATAAAATATTTTTTATATTCATCCAATATATTTTATATACATAATATAAGAACAAACCGAATTTATAGTTAAAACCTATATTTCTATTAAGGCATTTTTACTATTTTTAAATGGAGAACCCATTTTAAATATAATTTTTGAGACTTTTATAGATTTAATATCTCCAAATAAACTTCATATTTTTAATTTATACATAAAAATTAGGTTATTATAATTTTTTGGTATTTTTCCATAAGGTTTCATTTTTTAATGAATAGTTAAAAATATTGGATTTTAATTCAAAACTGCCTTTTCATATAATTTTTTTATAAGGTAAAATTATATTTTTAATTGGTTAAATAGTTTATTTAGATAATTTTTTTATCAATTAATCCAATTTATGTCATTGGAAACAATTTAACATTGAAATTGGATATAAAAACTTAGATTTTTTTGATCATTTTTACTTTAAAAACCCACATTGTCGACCCGACTGCGGGATTGATTTTAAATAAATTTATGCCACTTATGTGATTAGAATTTGAAAAAATGGATTAATAATTTGTAATAATCATAATTTATAATTTCTAATAAGGTAAATTTTGTTTACCAAAAATATTAGTGAAAGTGATTAAAATTAATTACATCAGATAAGAGAAAAATAAGGTTAATAAAGTACTAAACCGTAAATATAAGACTCAAAAGACCTATAAATTTGTCCAAATACCATTTTATGTACATAATTAGGTCATTATTGTTTTTTTTTGGTTTTTTATGACTTTTTTTAGGTAAAAACATCGGTACACCTAACTTCTTTTAAAAAATGCCAACAGTGTCCTTTCCCTTCCCTATAAAAGGCCACCACCTCTACCCAATTACTCACACCTATCAAGCCCCTTGGATCAACAAAAATATGATTCAATAATCTCCAAAATTCACAACCTTTTTACTAGAAGCCTTTATTTGGGATTAAGGCAACTCAAGGAAGCCTTTTAACATAAACCAAATAGAGTTACCCGATTAAGAGGTAACGTCTTCTCCCAAGCCCCTTTCCTTTGTTTTCCTTCTCCACCCTCCACCCTCCACCCTCTTTATTCAATTATTGTATGAAAAAAAATATTATCCTAAATATACTAGTATATGTTTATGATATGGGTTAGAACTAAACTTAAACATACATCCATCTAATGGATATCGAACATACTATCTCTGTGTATGGTGAAGTACTGCCTCATGAAACGATGATTGTTTATTTTTCCTTTACCACCAATCATGGTGGCCATTATGATAGAAAATATGTTTATATATTTTATATATAATATTTATTATCTCTTTAAGATTATTTATTACTTTTTAAAACTCATACCTTTTTAATTTCCATTTGGTGTTAATATGATAATATTGTTTGAGGAAGTGTGGACTACCACCCCCTCAAAGCGATGTGATTCGTTCAAAAACCACATGGAATGTATTAAGGAAGGTTTTAGTGAACTTATATGATATAATAATTCTACTGAAATAATTATATATATACATATATACATATATATACACATTTCATTTACATACTTTCTTTTAATACAACATTAAAAATGAAAACATCGTCCATGCGCATGTATGACTTACCATATCCGTAAATAGTGTATTCTATTCCATAATTATTTATGCTATATATTATTATAATATAAATATAATGGTTATACATGATATTTATATCAATATTTATATTCTTTAATCATGATATAGGTATCAAGACCAATGATATAACAAATTAAGACACATGGGAAGAAAAAAGTGAATATTACCTAAAGTGAAACCTTATCTTAGGATCGTTAATAAGCGGGTAATATAAGGCCATAATCAAAACATATATAATATTATGTATAAGATTATTATTTATTAAAATATTTATAATAAGCTTATATTTATTATATACCAATCTTGTACGAGTATGAAGAGATTCAAGACAGAAGATAAGGGGATTTCATCTCACTTTTTATTTCTGTGAGATACCTAATATGTTCGCCACTATTTAATTTTGTGTGGTGTATATACTAACCAAGATTTTATTCTATGTATCTTATAATCAAATTTATGGGAATTCACATATCAATTTTATGATCATCCTTTCATGGGGTTTATGTTTCAAAAGTTACCAAATCGGTAAAATAGTTTTGTCTCAATTTTCCTTCTTTGAGACTCGTGTTTTTATATGCACCTAGCTTCTTTTTCTTGGTGTATATAATTTAATTTTACATGTTATATCATGAAAATAATTCTTTTTTTATATTTTAAGATTCATATAATTTAATTTTCTTACATGGAGAGTATGATCCTAAGTAACCAAGTGATAAGAGTTTATTGAAACAATCTCATCGCTTCTCAAGATTGTTATTTATTATGATTCTTCGATGAAATCTTATGGTCCATATTTCAAGAACACTCATGAGTTTCCTTATAATCTCTTTATTCAGGATATATTCAATTATTGGAACCATCTTTCTACTCTTTGGTACATAATATAATTAAGAAAGTGTTTTTTTAAGAAGACATGGCTTTAATCTCTCTTGAGTTGAAAATCTATGTTTTCTAAAAAGGGTTTCCAGGAACATTATACCATTATCCTATAATATCTAAAAGAAAAATTTACCCTTTTTTTATTTTACTAATCTCTTCAAAAGAATATTCTTGTCACTTTTCGAACAATGCATTTTTCTAACATTTTTACCATACAAAAGGAATATTATTTTTACCTCATATGACATGTATGGGTTTACCCACCATCATTATTTTGAAGCTTACTTTTCATTTTTAAAAGGATAAAATTTAAGAAAATGTTCTTAAAATTAATTTTCAAGGAAAACTGTTTTAAATTTTTTTTCAATCCTTATTTATAATTTTTGAAAGTATTTTTAATGAAATGTTTTTATAAAATTTTAAATCTTATTTCACATGTTTTCAAGTAAAAAGGTTTTCAAAACATTTTCAAGATTTATTTATATGTTTTAACATTATTTTCAAAAAAATGGTTTTCAAAAAAATTTCAGGCTTCTTTCATATGTTTTCAATTAAAAAGGTTTTCAAAACATTTTTAAGCTTTCTTTTTTATATTTTCAACGTATTTTAAAATAAATAGTTTTTAAAAAAATTTCAATATTCTTTCATATGTTTTCAAGTAAAAATGTTTTCAATGCATTTACAAGTTTTTTTAATGTTTTCAAAGTGTTTTTGAAGAAAAATATTTTAATTTTTTTTGAATCTTCTTTTATAAGTTTTTAAAGAAAAATGTTTTCAAAATGTTTTTAAGTATTCTTTATAAGTTTTAAATGTATTCTCTAAGAAAATGATTTTTAAATGGTTTTATGTATTAAAAATACTTTTTCAAAGAAGAAAAGATATTTTCCTCAAGAAGTTTTTTTGAAAGATATTTTAATTTTTTTCATCTAAGATGACATTCATTGATGTTACTCATTACATTCTAGGAAATGATCTAAATGTTTAATTTATATTCTTTCTATGAATGGGTTATTCTTAATGTAATGGTCTTTATAAAAACTATTTCTATTTCATGGGTTATATGTTTATAAAATATGTTTCTCTTTCACGGGTTATGCTTTTGATGAAATGATTATGAAGCCTATATTTTTCCATAGGTTATGATATGATTACATTTTTATGATACCCATTTAATTTCATGGGTTATGAAATGAATATTTTTGATCTTTTGGAACATGTATGTATGATTAAATTATGAGACAGGTGAGACCTATATCTCACTTCAATGCATTGGGTAAATATTTATATCGCATGAGATAGACTAAGATGGTCTTGGGAATGAACTGTGACTACTAAGATGACCACGAGAGTGAACCCTGACTGCCAAGGTGGTATGGGGAGTGAACCCATACAACCAAGATGGTATTTTAGGAAATTCCATGGGTACTATGGAAATCATATTATATACTTATGTGTCTGCCAAAATTCCATTCTTTATTCCTATGTTGTACTTTCATAGCATGTGTTATTTATTTAATTATGATTATTTTCTTATGAATTACCATGATTTATTCCATGAATCATGTTTATTATCCTTTATATGTAGGTTATGATCTTAATTTTTCATGTTCATGTTCTCATACCCTTATGTTCATGATTATGCTTACATGTCTCCCTTTTTTACCCTTACTGAGAATTTGAGCCCACCCCTTTTTATGTTTCCTTCCCCATGTTATGAAGATATATTTTTTGTGTGATATATCTAAGATGGGTGATAATCTTTAAGAACCTATTGGGAGATAATGTATCTCTCTAATGTACCGGTATTTATGTTTCCATGTTTCCAAAGGCACTAGACCAATAACGGTCTTTGGGAATCTATTTGTATAATGTTTAAGTATAGAAAAAAGGTATATAATGTTAATGTTTTGAAAAGAAAGAGGCACTATATGGATAACATATATTGAAGCCTAGAAACTCATAATTTAAGAAGATAAATGTAATTTATAAGTGATCTATTTAATATCATTGGATTACCCTTTACATGTTTAAATTGTTTAAGATTCTCATCCCTAATTTTCCTTTTTTTCGAGTCAATGGCTGAAAATAGGAGGAATCATGTTAAAAACTGATATGAAGGGAAGTGTGATGATTTCCCCAACGAGATGGCCAACCTGATGGGAGTGGGAATCAATTTTTTTATCATGATACTCTCTCAGCGAACCTAAGTTTTGAATAGAAAAGTTGATCTAGAGGAGTACCCAAACCCCCATAAGAGAGAAAAAGCTAAAATTGAGAGATTCATGTGACAAAGGCCTCCTAGTTTTAATAGATTATATGTTCCCTTAATTATGTAACAATGAACAAAATCCCTTGATAATATCTTCTCCATCCACCAATGTTCTGAATAATAGAAGTTTCTTCTGAGTGTTTATCACATGGAGGGAGAAGCTGATCGGTAGTGTACATTGATCAAGAATACGAAGCCTAAGGAAAATATTGAAATAGTGGAGTGAAAGGAATTCGGGAAAATGTTTTTTGATAAATATTTTCCTTATACTCTACTTCTTAAAATTGAAAGTTATTTCCTTTCCATCAAGAAAAAAGTTGATGAATCTATTGGGGCATATGAGGCAAACTTCACAAGACTTTGATGACAAGCCTTTGGTTTTTTCATTCCCCAAAATGAAAGGTTGAACAATTCTTTGTTTGTCTAAAACCTAGTTTAATAAAATCCCTGGTGATATATGACTTTGATTTCTATGAAGAAATTGTCCGATGTGCCCTCAAAGTTGAAATTGAGTTAAGAGAATCCCAAGGGTATTATGAGGATAAGAAGTGGAAAGTGGAGTTTAATTTAGGTAGTCCAATCGAGAGATCTAATGGTGGAAATAAATTTCAAAATCCCACTTATCAATGGTGTGGGAATAAGTACCCCAAAAATTTCCTAAAGGGAACAAGGAAATGCTTTAGGTGTGGGAAGGATGGACAAATAACTAATAATTGATGACCAGAGAAACTTGTTATTACAATGGAGGAAATGAACTCTCCAATCGACCCTCAAAACATTATTCATTTCCACAACTACAACAAACTATGTCACTTTGTGAATCAATGCCCTAAGCGAAGGGTTTTTGGAGGAAACCAACAGCCTCCAAGGCAGCAAGGGTGAGCTTTTTTCATCACTACCATCGAAGTGAATCTTGAAAATGAAGTGGTGACAGGTATGCTAGTTATTTATTAAAGAATAGAAAATGCACATTTTGATTCTAGTTCTACACATTCATTTATATCACACAAGTTTGTTAGTACTATCCAAACACCACTACAAATCATGGAAGTAGATATGTCAGTGAAATTGGAAAGTGGGAAAATTATTGCATCCCAAGTATATAACTCATCCCCTATCACAATTTGTGGGATGAAATTCTTGATGAACCTTATCATACTCACTTTGGTTGAATTTGATGTAGTTATGGGCATGGATTGTATTTACATATACATAGACAACATAAATTTCCATGAGAATGAAATCACTCTCCATAGAGAGAATCAAACCCTGATTATATACAAGTACAATGAGGAGGATGAATCTTCTTTAGCACCATTATATAAAACATGGATATTATTTCCCTATGAGAAATCATGTCTAGCTCAAATTATTGAGTCCAAGGAAAGAGTCATCCTTTAAGACATGACTATTGTGAGGGAATACACTGATGTGTTTCCCGAGAAATTTCCTAGTCTTCCTCCTAGCTGAGAGGTCGAATTTTCAATTGAACTTATAACTGGGGCATTTCCAATATCCATGAATCTATGTAGGATAGATATTGTGGAACATGAGGAACTAAATAATAAACTACAGGATAATCTAGATAAAGGATTCATACACCCAAGTGATTTACCATGGGGTGCACCAGTCCTCTTTGTCAAGAAGAATGATGGGTCAATGCGTCTTTTCATTGATTATCATGAGCTCAACAAGATCGCGATAAAGAACAATTATTATCCACCATGAATTGATGACTTGTTCAATCAGATACATGGAGAACAATACTTCTTCAAGATGGATCTACGGTTGTGATATTACCAATTTAGAGTGAAGAGGGAGGATATACCTAAGACTTATTTTAATACAAAGTATGAGCACTATGAGTTCATAGTAATTTCATTTGGACTCACTAATGCTACAACAATATTCATGGATTTAATTAATAGAGACTTTAGAGATTACCTAAACATTTTTTTTGTAGTTTTTATATATGATATTCTAATATACTCCAAACCAAGGAGGAGCATGAGGAACATCTGAGCATTATGCTAAATACCTTGTGAAAGGAGAATCTCTATGCCAAGTACAAAAAGTGTGAGTTATAGTTTAAGGAAGTATCATTATTGGGGAATATCCTCACAAGAAGAGGGATATATGTGGACCCTTCAAAGACAAAAGCAATTAAATGATGGATGAGGACAAAATCTATAAAAAATATCTGTATCTTCCTTGGGTTAGCTAAATATTATCACTGATTTGTGATAAATTTATCATGATTATAAAACCCTCTTACTAAGATAAATTTAAAGGTAGTCAAGTGTTCTTGGAATGATCAATGTGAATAAAGCTTCATGGAGTTGAAAAAAGGCTTATCACTGCCCCTGTTCTTACACTACCCATAAGTGGGGAACTTTTATTAATTTTTTGTGATAGCTAGAAGAAGGGATTAGGATATGTGATGATTAAAAATGAAAAATTCATCGCCTATGTATCAATGTAATTGAAAATTCACCAGTAAAAATATCCCACACATGATCTAGAGTTGGCGGCAGTTATATTTTCTTTAAAAATTTGGTGGCATTATCTCTTTAGGAAGAAGTGTGAGATATATAAGAATCACAAAATTATTTAATATATATTCACATAGAAAGATATGAATATGCATCAATTAATATGGTTAGAGATCATCAAGGATTACGACTGTTCAATCCACTACCATCCTAGGATAGTGAACAATGTGGTGGATGCTCTAAGTAGAAAGGATCCAACAATTCTATCATCAATGAGAATTGATTAAGGATCCAATATTCTTAGATTTAAAGAGGATGAAAATGGGAATCATAAATAAAAGAACATCATCAATACTTTCATAAATTATTTCTCAATAATATCCTTTGGAAAGTTTAAAGGATGCATAGAAATATGATGTGAGAATTCATAAGAAAATGGAAACTATAAGGAAAGGTAAATCCTCGGAGTTCAATGTTAATGAAGTTGGAATTATGAGATTTGGTTCAAGACTGTGTGTTCCATCAAATCATGAGTTAAAGATGGAACTATTGGATAATGAACATAGTTCAACTTTCTCCATTCACCCAAGAAAAAAAATATGTATTGAGATCTCTGAGAGAACTTTTGGTGGGACAACCTGAAGAAGGAGATCGCTGAATATAAATCAAAATTCTTGGTATGTCAGCAAGTGAAAAATTAAAGGTAGAAGTCTAAGTGGATGATGAAACCATTACCAATACCAACATGGAAATGGGAAAACATCACCATGGACTTTTTCACCAAACATTCGAATACATACAAAGGAAACAATTCTATCCTGGTTATTATGGATCATCTTACAAAGACTATACACTTTATTACAATTCGAGAGGATTTCTCACTGAATCAAATTGCACGAATATACATCAAATAAGTGGTAAGGCTGTATGGAGTACCACTATCAATTGTGTCTAATAAAGATCCAAGATTCACCTCTACATTTTGGAAAAGTACATAAAAAGATCTAAACACTGAGTTGAACTTCATTATGGATTATCACCCTCAAATTCATGGCCAATCAGAGTGGTGTATCCAAACACTTTAATACACATTGTGAGCTTTCTCAATGGAAATCAAAGGTTTATGGGACCAAAATCTTCCTTTGGTTGAGTTATCTTAAAACAACAATTTACACTTGATCATACACATGGCACCCTATGAAGCCTTATATAGGAATAGGTGTATAACACCAACATGTTGGGATGAATCTGGGGAACAAAAACTTATAGGTCTTAAAATGGTCGAAGAAATGGTGGATAAGGTTAAGACCATTCAACAACACATCAAAGCTATTAAGAGTTGAAAAAAGAGATATGATAAAAATCATTTAGATGAACTAGAGTTTGATATTAGAGACATGGTATTCCTATGCATATATCCATGGAAGAGAGTGATGATATTTGGGAAGAAGGGAAAGCTTAGTCCAAGCTACATCGAACCTTTTGAGATTCTTGATCGCATTGGAGAAGTGACCTATCAAATGGCACTCCCACTAAACCTGTCTCAATTACATGATGTATTACTTGTATCCATATTAAGAAAGTATACACCAAAGCCATCACATGTACTAAATCCAGAGGTGGTACCATCAGAGAATGATCTTTACTTTGAAGAGCAGTCGGTGAAGATCTTAGATCGTAGAGAAAAAGTTATACGAAATATGACAATTCCCCTCGTTAAAGTATTGTGGAGAAACCAAAAGTTTGAATAAGAAATGTGGGAATTGGATGAGGTGATTAAGAAAAGTTACCCTCATATATTTTAGTGTGGGAAAAGAAAAATTCAAGGGTGAAATTTCTTAATGGGGGAAGATTGTAACGACCCAAACTGTTATAAATAAAATTCGTTTTTTTATTCTAGTAAATGTCATATTATATAATATTGTTATAGAAAAAACATGAAATTATTTTTTATTATACCCAATTAGATTTTAATTACCGTTAAGTATCTTTAAAGTTGATAATATAATTTTTGAATAGTGATCACATGACTGGTATAAATATAGGGTTTTAACAACTCCTTTTGACACAAACAAAGAAAGTGATGGCCTCAACCCGTTGGATGATACCCTTTGAAGTGCATTTATTAAAGCTTACGAGGGATTTAGAATTTTTGGACTTTGATCTAAACCAAGACCAAGATAATATCCAATAACTTAAGCATGAGTGAAACCATTTATGGGAGAAGTTCAATCTCCTTGAGATCACGACCCAAATCATGTTTTTCGAATGACCCCATGAAATCCCCACCATTACACACCTTACGTTTAGGGTGTATGCTGGTGTATTAAATGGATTTATATCAATACCCTAACAATATGAATATGTACATAATTTTTAATAAAATAATAAATATATTTTCATCCTATTATTATTACTTTGTAAATGATTTTTAAAGCATGAATTGTATTTTTGGTAAATATTAAAATTCAATTAATGAATTTATGAATTAAGGTTTTTTGAAATAAGTAATATTTCTAAAAAATATTATTATTAAATAGCTTTTATTAAATACAAATGATCATAAAATTTTTATGAATTCAAATGTAATTTTTATAATAGATGAAAAAAATGTTATTATAAAAAACCCATCATTTTCAATAAATGTCTTTTTTTATTTTAGAAGTGAATATTGGCATATTTAGAAAATAATTTAGATAAAATTAATATTATTTTTGGAATTAGGAAATCTAAATTATCCAATGGTAAATTTTTCATAATTTTCTGAGACAATTGAATTTTTGGGTAAAACTTAAATACCTTATAAATACTTTGTGATTTATGACATCATAATGACCTAAATATGATGTAATAAGTAATATAAATGGGATACAAGAACAAATATATGTTTTAAATTTCAAAAAATATGGTTTTATGTTTATTTGTTTTATTTTTTCAATCCATTATGAATCCTCCTAGAATTATAATATATTTTAAGATTTTGAAATCATTTCATTAAGAGTGTGACTCACCTCCAAATCACCAAGGGTAATATTTTTATCATTTCATACCTTAGAATTATTAAATAATGTATACCACTACCATTCGGTATAAATCATGAGCAAAAACCTTGGGATGGTTTTTTTTGGATATTTTATTATGTAGAGTCCAAAACCTAAATAATAAAGAAATCACCCTCCATTCTTATATAAAACCACCTAAGATCCCATTTATCTTCACTAAAAATATATTGATCAAGAACAAACTCTTCCAAATACTCCCTAGAGTCATCCTAAGGCACCCTTAAGATTTCATGAAGCCCCTCTCATGCCGTTGTAGTCACACACTCAAGTAAGGGATCTTCTACTCTCCTCTTTTATCAAGAACTCCTTTTAATGTTATGTCATTTAATTTCCATTTTATTATGTTGGGATATTTTATTCCATATCTCCATTAATTTCAATTTTATGTATAAATTATTATTTCCCATTTAAATATAATTTATCCCTCCTATGAACATTTAAGCACACCCGTTACCATGCCGAAATTTTGTAAGGGTTCTTTCCTTTCTCCTCTTTCTTAAGTTTCTTTATTATGTTATGCCTTATATATAAAATTAATTATATTGGGACATGTATTTAAAAGTACAAAATTAATTTCCATTTAATATATAAATTCTTAGAGACCCCTTTCACTATCATCAAACCATTTTATGAATTTTTAAGTAATGCCTTTATGCTTTCGAAATTTCATCACGATTTTCCATGCCAAAATAATTGTGTAGTGAATACCATACCCATTTTTCTATCAACATTATTCAACTTTATGAATATATAATTATTTATTGGGGAGTTACATATATTTATTCCGCATTCCTTTATCATGCAATAAATTATTCTATTGAATGAATCCATGTTGTATGATCTATGTTGCACACTTAAGCATGAGAATGAAATGATTATGAAGGGTGAGACCTGATAGCTCTCTAATGCATTGAGTAATATTTATTATTATGATACCTAATGTGAAATGGTATTGGGAGATATACTTGACTCATGATTCTCCACGTGCAATGATCCTTGAATTATGATCCTCCATGTGTAATGATCCTTGACTCATGATCCTCCATGTGCAATGAGACTTGACTCATGCTTAGGTCATGTTGTATGTTGTTGCCAAATTTACCATGTTATAATTATCATGTTATATCATGCCTTATTATTCATTTTAATTTTATTATTCAGTGATATTCCTATTGTCTAAAATGTATTGTCTTCTTCATTTTATGATTTATTTATTTCTTTTAATAGGCTTTACAACTCACCCATTTCTTATGATTGTCCCTAGGATATCTCATGCAGTTTTAAGTTCATTGGAATATTATGATCATTTCAAGGAAGTTTTCAATAATTTTGTTGTATCCCATGTTAAATATGTTATTTTTTGTACCTAATTCCAAAATACAATAGACTTATTGATCTTTTGGGTTGTATAATTTGTACTTATATGTAACAAATCAAGTATTTAATGTGTAATAAAGACCAGGGTCATTATAAAGGAACCTTCACTAACCTATGGAAAACACAACAAAGATCTCTAAGGTTGGAAATTAAAGGCCTTAAAAGGATCCATTTTGATCACAAACTGGTAACTATTGTTATATTAAAACTAAACTAGCCATAAATGATCATCCTAAGGCCCACCAATGTCCAAAAAACAAGTGCGGAGCATATCTTCACAAATCTATATAGATCTTTTTGTTTAGCCATCCAACCATAGATGGTAGGATGTGTTCAAATAGGCCTGAGATCCTAGTGCCTCCTAAAGGCCTTTCCAAAAATGATAAGTGAATAGAGGATCCCTGTTAAAGACTATATCAGATGTAATTCTATGCAAATGAACAATCTCTTTCATATAGAGATTTCTTAACTCATCAAATTTGGTTGTATCATGAATGGGTATAAAGTGAGTTGCTTTCGTCATCCTATTGATCACAACCCATATCAAATTCTTCTTTATATGGGTATGTGGAAACTCAACCAAAAAGTACATAGAGATATCATCCCACTTCCAATTAGGCACTGGAATTGGCTAAAGAAAACTCAAAGGTTTCTGACACTTGACCTTAACCTATTGGCATGTATAATAATGAGATACAAATTCAACAATACCTCATCTCATACCTTACCACCAAAACATCCTTCACATGTTATAGAAAATATTTTTGGTTCTTGGGTTCACAATCCACTGATAATTATGGAAATCCCTCATAATATATTTCCTCATTACTAACGGATTAACAAAAAGATTCTGATAGCATAGAATGCCCTCTTTAGAGAATAAACACTCAAAAACAGTCTCCCCAGCATAAAGAGAGTCTCTAATTCTATGGAACTCATCATAAAGCATTAGTTTTAGAAGAATAAATTCAATAAGAGAATATTTAAATTCAACGCTAGCCAAAGCTACCATATCCCTTGATTTATAGACTCCAATATGAAACTATGAAAAGAGAGCCATAAAGTTCCACTCTTCTGATGATCCTATAATTTCCTGGATCAGATGTTTCCTGCTTAAAGAATATACAATGAAATTCCCTTTCTTTGGGACATAGGTGATGTCAAAGTTAAAATATTTCAGGTATTCCACCCAATGCCTCTGGCGAAGATTCAAATCTTTTTCAGAGAAGATATGTATATGGACCCAACCTTAAACATTACATAATTATGAACTAAATTAATAATTCACATTGAGGATGTTTTCAGGTTTATATCTTTATATAATTAGTTCATAAATTATACATAACAACTTGAATATTATATGTAGACACTTCTACTCAGTATCCATTTTTTCATAAAATAAAAACTCTTAAAAAAAGAAACATGTCTAGTTCTATATTTTATACACCATGACTTTTACTTGATCCCATCCTTAACCCTATTCATCTTTAAGTACTTTGGAAAACATTTCAAAAACATGGGATGATCATAAAAATATCAGCAAGGGATATAAAATAAGGAAAGAGACATTAGTCCATGAATACATACAAATCAACGAAATCTAACTTTTCAATCTTAAAACATAATATCTTTAACATACCTCACAAAATCATAAGATTTATGAATAACACATAGAAATAAAAAATCATAAAGGTAACTTGTGCCATCCATAACATACTTACATTGTAGCTTTCATAGTTACATAGGGAGTTACAGTTAGAATACCCATCATAGTATATTCCCTAAATCTCTTAATAGAAACATTAATGTTTACCTCTGTCACATTACCCAATGCATTGGAGAGCTATCTTGGGCTCACCTACCCTAGTTTTATCACAGAACCAAACGTATATGTAAACAATTCCCAAGAATAATAACATAATCATAACACATAAAAAAATAATAAATGAAATATAACATTTCCATATTTCATTCACAAGATATCAGTTCAATATATTGACATAATCAATTCATTTAAAACATTCAAAAAGAAGAGTTTTGAATCAAAGTGTCCCATACAACTCTAAAACTTTTGAAATGAATTTACACTACTCATGTACATATAATTAAATACTTAAAATCATTTCTAAAACATGGACATGAAATATAAGGATTTATAAGATTAAATCTTTAAAACATTTAAAATGATATTTTAGTTAAAAAATCCTTTACCAGTTGAGAAACTCTTGAATAAAAATCATTAAATAATAACATCAAATAAAACTATAAATATCATGATAATATAGAAATTCATGATATAAAATGTTAAAATGGTTGTATATATACCTTATAGGATAATAATGGTGCAAAATATTAATATATTCCTCAATTAAAGGAGATTGAGACGTAGTCCCTTACAAATATTGTACCATTAGATTAATGACAAATCTATGAAATAATTATGTGTGATAAATATAAATACACCCAATACAAGTGGATATTAAGTATAAAACAATCATTGGTCATTCAAACATTTTCATAGCATTACATAATCATGAAGAAGAAGTTTAACCAAAAGAATTGAAATTGGGTTAAGAAGTTCCCTTACAAAAAATCGGCAGCCTAACGACATCACTTAAAAATTCAGAAAATGAGTAGATGAGAGAGAAAAAGGGTATATAAAAACCTGGACATAAAATTAAAATCGATAAATATATATAAGAACATATCCCAAATTTTCAAAATTTAAATTTAAAGACGTAACATAAAATAACCTTACCTCGTGTACGACTTGACTCGTTCGTTCTTTAATTTACTGAATAATAAACTTAAGTTAATTTCTACTTGGTTCAGAACATTTTTCAATTTTATTATTCCATTTATATCACTTATTACCACATTATTACAAAATTATTTAAGTTAATATCATTCATTTTATCGATATTGGGTACTTGAGTCGAAAATGACCTTGTTACAATTACAAATTGTCCATGTGGTAAAAATTCCATTATCTCTAGAATGATATTTATGTTTTAGATATCTCATATATCATATATATCCAGTATATAGGCATTTATAATAGTCCATATCATTTGGACTTAATAAATGAAATGCACCGTTCATGGAGACGGTAAGTCGTACGTACGCATTAACACTACTTTCATTTATTTTTCATATTTAAAGGAATGAAAAATAAATGATAAATAGGTATATTATAATTCCATTATAATATATATATTATATATTTTACATAAGTTCATTAATTCCATCCTTTATATGTTCCATGTATATCATGAATGAGTCATATCACTTTGAGGGGGCGGTAGTACGCACTTCCTCAAATGAAATTATCGTATATATACAACATGAAGAAAATAAAGGTATATTCAAAATTAGAATTATACAATAATAGAGATAAAATAAATATCATATATATCATATATAATTTTAGTGTCATCATAATTTCCACCATTAGAGGTGGTAGGGGAAAATCGAACAATCCTTGTTTCGTGAGGTAGTAGTTCACCATCCACAAAAACAGTATGTTCTATACTAATTAGATGGAGGTGTGTGTAATTTTAGTTCTAATAATTATCACAAAAAACCAAGTATATTTAGGATAATTTTGTTGTTATGTAATCAAATAATAATAATATAATAGGTAGTGGTGAAGGAAAATAATATAAAAGAACTTGAGAGGAGATATTACCTTTAAATCGGGTAATTCTCTTCGGTTTGAACGAAAAGGTTTTCTTGAACTGCCTTCTGTCTAGAGGAAGGATTCTAGGAGGAATATAGGTATGTTGGGAGATTATTTGGTCTAATGTTGGATGATCCAAGGATCTTGATAGGTTTGAGTAATTGGTTAGAGGTGATGTCCTTTTATAAGAGGGGGAGTGGCTCTTTAGGAAAGTCTGAATGTATTATTTTATTATAAAATGATTTTCATTTTGAAAAGGTCCAAAACTCATTAAATTCAAATATAATATTAATATAAGTTGAAATAAAATCATAAAATAATAATTGAAAATGTTTTGTATATTTTTTAATCCTTATCTTTTTTATTTAACCATTTGTTAACTTATTTAACTTTTACCATGTCTTCTTGTACATTCATACTATATGGTTAATATATTTACTATAAATGCCAAGAAACACAAAATGGATCATTAATTACATTTTTAACATCATATATGTAATTTGGATGAATATTAGTTTTTTAGGAAAATTTTATCATTTTAATAAAATATTAATTGATTAAAAAACTCATTTATGTCAATTTAAATACTATTTATATCATTACTTTTAAAAAAAATACCAAAAAACTTTATTCTTTGAAAAAAAACTTCATTAATAAACATAAAAATTCATAATCATCCCTAAAATTTGTGGATGGAATTAAAAGTATCAAAATAAATTTATTTTAATATTTATAATCACATTTATTAAAAACATTCATTAAAAAGGCAATCACTACATCATCATTATTTCAAAACTAAATTTATTTATTTGATGTATAAAAATTATAAATAAAATACCATGATGTAGGAAGTATTTTTATATTTATAATGACTATTTATAGTTGAAAATATCACTTATATAACCCCATATAAAAATTGTTTTACGAAAAGATATATGTTTATGTTACATTTTCCTTAACTTTAAATTAATTTTTATAAAATGCCATTTTCAATTACAAGTGGCTCTATGGGGTCCCAAAATCAACTCAAGGATGCCCAAGTTCAGACATGTATCATACAATAGGTTTAGGATACATGTTAGGGTAATTTAATATTATTATAATATTATTTTTTTACCCTTATTTAATAGGTTTACCCTTTAACCATGGTAAATAAAATATTTACTGTAGTTACTATTCATAATATCTAAAAATAAAAGTTATCTATTTACACAATTTGGACCTATTTATTCCAAATATGTAATCTATTTTTCCAAATAAAAAATAGATAAGTTTTAGAAATTAATTTAAAATTAATTCTCGTTGTGAAAACCAAAAAGCATGTTTTTAAGAAATAATAACTAACAAAAGATTGACATGTGTTTATGTCTAATTAAAAAGTGAAATTACATACAATTACCAAAATTATATTAAATGTTAAAAATATAATCTAATTACACTTTAAAACTAATTAAAAAGATAGTATAGTCATATAATTTTTTTTGATTAAAATGCAGTTTTGAATTAAAATGTGGTATTTTTCACTATTCATCAAAAAATAAACTTTAGCAGAAAAATACCAAAATTTTACCCAAAGTAAATTTTGATGTCCCGATTCTAAATACGAAGTTTATTTTTTGAAATGGAATATATAAAAGTGACAAAAAATATATTTAAAAATGGTTCGCCATCAAAAGGCAGTAAATCAACCTTTTAAAGAATATTAGAGTATTTAATGCTCAAAATTGGATTCATTCTTATTTTAAGCCTCTAAAATTTATTGGTTAAAAGTAAAAACATTTAACAAAAATGTGTAACAATATTATATTTATTTCTGTTCATTCCTGCCAATACAATGGCTAGGCATTAACTACCATTTAAAATAATAATAATAATATATTATTTTTTGGTATAACTCAAAGTTGTGTGAAATGTAAGATTTCAAAGAAACCTATTGTTACCTATTGAGTATTCACTCAGAAATAAAATCCCTTTGAAGTAAAATTGATATTTAATTACCAAATATTAATGAATATGAAAATGTCATATTCTTTATTTATCTAGGATGTTACATCCTTTGTAATGACCCGCATTTTGAACCAGGTTAAAAAGTGTGGGAAATTGAAATTTTTTAATTACTGAACCGGTCATTTTTAGAATCAATCTTTGGAATGAGGTTTTGAAGGTTTGAACCCTTCTTTTTAATTTTTTTGGGGTTGGTCGAAGGCATGAGAAGTTTTTCGAGTGTCTCGAGGTGTTTCAGGTGCGTCGTACCTGAAGGAGGATGGTTTTTAAAGAACAACAGAAGGGGCACAATTGGCGCACGATTTCCCAAACCGTGTGGCCCAAACCGTGTGGATTAAAATAGGGAGGCAAAGGAGTCCGCACAGGCTGTGCACGGTTTCCCCAAACTATACGACTAGCCCATGCGGGGTTCCTGGGGTGTCCAGTGGAGGCTGCACGGTTTGTGCACGGTTTGGAAAACCATGCGGGTCAAACCGTGTGTGACCCTCCTATTTGGGTTTTTGGGATATTTTAAATGGTTTTAAATTTAAAAGAAAAATAAAAACAAAAATATAATAAAGGCTCTCCCCTCTCCTCTCGGCCACACCCATACGAATCCCCTCCCATGGCACCTCGACCTCGCGTGAGCCCTCCCTCAGCCGGACCTCCTTCCTCCTCTGTTCTTGGCGATTCCTCCTTCGAATATCTATGGTATGAATCCTCCCTACTTCCTCCGCCCTACTTGGCCGATTTTAGGGCTTCCCCTTACCCTATTTTTTGTTCGGCCAAACCCTAGGGTTAGGATGGGTTTTTTATTTTTTTTCTTCCTTGTTTATCTTGTTCTAGGTTGATGTGAAGGGTCCGTTGGGACTCCTTTGGGTGAGATTCATTGTCCGCCGCCGAAGGCGAGGCGGTTTGCGATAGTTTCAGTCCACCGGGTTGATTTCGAGGTAAGGGTTTTTCCCGTTTATTGTTTGTGCATCCTCTAAATTAATGTCTTAGGTTGTTCAAGAGATCCTAGTATGTTTCACCTTGCGTGCTGGGCTTTTGGAATGGTTTTTCTTTGTTGGAGTTAGGCAGATTTCATTTGTAGGCATTGGTCGTATGTGAAATCACATATGCCTCATGGGGGGGCAACAACGACTCTTAGTTAGAAAGCGCCAAGAGCTGGAGTGGTCGGATGGATCCACCTTAAGGTAGGATACCTCCCCTTGCCCTTAATTTAAAGTGAAGGGTTAATGAGTTATTTCTATACTGTGTTAGTATGTTAATTATGTAAGTTTAGTTTCAATTTAATGCTTCTATGTAAAGGGTGTTAATTTCAGGGAAAAGACTAAAACAGTTACTTCGTCACTAAACTAACGATTTAATAATAAAACCCCTCGATTAGAGGTGCACTGTCTTCAAAATAAAAGTAGGAAGTATATTCTTATACTTGCCTTCTAAATTCTTATTATGCTTTTGTGTTGATTGATGATGTCATGTTTTCTCTGAATTGTACCAAATGGTTGAAGCATGGAAGTTGTGCTCTTTTGATGAAATGGATTAGGGTGGTAAGACCATGCCTTAGGATAATGGAATAAGCAGGACTTATGTTAATGGAATGGATCTAGTTAATGAGGATTACCTAGGAGGGGTAGTTTATAACACCTATTTATGCTTTTTAAATACCTATATGTCTTTGAAATGATATAATATGAATGAAGAATGAATTGGGGGTTAGCCAATACTTTACATGAGCGGGTTGCCTCATGTACCTCATGTTAATGTGATAATGAAACTTGAGATGGTTTGCCTTAGGTATATTTGTATGGACGTAATTATAACCATTTACGTGGACATGGGCTGTGTATGATTGTTTGTGATTGTGATGTGACTGTTGAATACTTATGAGGTAATTCCATAAGTAGTATAATATGAACATTGTTGTAATGTGAGTGCGCACATGCTGATGCCACCTGGTGATGATTGCGTGTCTGGATGGGAGGAAGTTATACCCCATGCCAGAGTGATGAGTCTGACAAATACGTGGTTGGATGGGAGGCAGTTATACCCCATGCCAGTGTGACAGTACATGTCTAGAAGGGAGGCATTCTTACCCCTTTCCAGTTGACTTCTGTCGATGATTACATGTCTGGAAGGGAGGCATTCTTACCCCTTTCCAGTTTACTTCTGCTAATGATTACATGTTTGGATGGGAGGTAGTTATACCCCATGCCAGTGTTATGAATGTGACATATGGGAAGCAGTTATACCCCATACCGGTTGAATGAATGTGATGGAAGGGAGGCATTCTTACCCCTTTCCAGTTGACTCATAGGGACGAGAGGCATTCTTACCTCGTGCCCACAAATCTCGAGTAATGGGTGGGAGGCATTCTTACCCCATGCCATCTATGATCTAAATGCTTTTATATTTATATATACATATGGTGACATGATCAGGTTACTTTACCGGCAACGAGCTGAAGCTGGTATAGCCGTCGAGTGTCCATAGGGAACCTAGACGGGTGTTGTTATTCTATGTTGTTCTACTTATTGAATCTTTCTATACCTGATCATTATTAAATTATTATACACTGTCTAGATTGGGTTTGACACTGGTGGTGCTAGCCGTCTGAGATTTATATCTCACACCCTACTCAGGCCTCCATTGCACTGGGGTACCCGAGTAGACCTTCTTGCTTACAGGACCTAGGTTGTGTGCTGTGCTGTTTGTACCTGAGGAGTTAAGAGCAAAGAACCAAGTTGGAGCTTGGGATTCTCAGGAGATCGCTCGTTGGGCCTTTCTGTCTTTTATTCATTTCTTTGTATTGTATTGAAATCATGTTGTATTGTTTCCAATTTTCGGATTGTATCATTCATCATCCCTGTATCGTGTAAACTGGCTTTGGCCACCTCTTATAAAAAGATCACTATTTGTCTTCTGCTGCTGTTTGTTCATTGTTTATCTATTTATGCTTCTAATACTAGTGTTATTTACTCTGAGACACCATTGTTCAACTATAATAAGAGGGTATAGTCTCCCCACTATCACCTCCTGAGACCCTCGCTGATAGTCGGTAGCCTCTGGCGTATAGGGAGACGCGCTTGAGGCCATGTGGCGATTGGTCTGGAAACCAGTTTGATGGTCAGCCAGGTCGGGACGCTACATCCTTCCTTTCTTTTTGGAATTTCATCCTCACAATTTTAAAATTGGTATCGGAAATTTCATTAAAAGTCCCACATCAGAAAAAGTGTCAATAAAACAATCACTTTAAAATAAAGAAAGAGAGGTACAAAGGTCACCCAAGATAACCCATACTAGGATTCCATGTAGGAAAACATGGATATAGAAGAGAAACTAAATCTCAAAGATTAATTGTGAGTGATAGATAACTTGATCAGGAGAAATTTAACAATAAGAAAACCACAAACTTGTGATGGGTTAAATGGTCATTGGTTTCCTATTAGGAAAAGTAAACGGATAATGTTTTTTTGTTTTAATTTCCCTTTCATAATGTTGGAGAATTTATTTATGAGATTGACTAAGGACATAAGGAAATATACTTACTTTTCAAGTAGAGTTGCATCCTTTAATAAGTTTCTACCAAAAACTCATCTTTTCTCCAATTGATGAGTATTCAAGATGACTTTGTCACACCTAAAGTGCTAAAATGAACTTCTAGAGAATAACATGATCTAAAAAAGACGAACCACATATATCTAATGTCTTTAGACATTAACCAAAACCAAAAAGGTTAATAAAAGATCCAATAATCTTAAAAAATAATAATACTTCATAATAATAAATATGACTCTTAATCTCGAAAATTCGAAAATCAATACACAACGATCAATAAAGACCATTAAATAAACAACCATCCTTAAAATTCTTCAAAGTAATCCAAACTAAGATTGAAACTCAAAATTCAGAAGGATTTAATCACAGTCTTCCACAGTAAATCTTAACATTTATCTCTAAATACATCAACTACTCTTAAAGTCTCAAACTGAAGTGTAATTAACCCAATCAAATATTCTCTATGATAGGTTAATCATTTATAGAAATAACCCAAATCACCATATGTCCACAATAAAAACATATATTCTTCCGAAATAAAATTTCAACCATTACTCCACAAATGAGATCCCATAGTATTCTATTTTCCTTAATCATATAGTGTTCCTAAAAGAGAGAATGTCTTCCAAAATAACCTTTATCACTTAATCAACAAATAATTTTCCTATACTAAGGATATCCATTTGATAAAATATAATATCCCAAATAAACTAATTCCTTATAAATAAAATCATTTAACTAAAAATAATAAGTCATACTAACCAGGGACTTCACGTAGTCCAGTGGTAGGGGATAAATCTCAATCACACTTTGGTTGTGGGTTCGATTCCCACAGCTTTGTCCAACGTGACGGGTTGTCACACAGTCTATGTGTTTCCCTTTTTTAAAAATTATATAATTCTAATAACATTAAAAAAAGAGGTAAAATCCTTAAAAATATCCATAACATGTTTTAACCTCAAAGGTTATTTCATATCTCACATTTTTCATCCCAAAAACTAATAACCCATAATTTCCTCAAAAACAAAAGATCACATGAACCCCTAATGTTATCCATTATGTCCATACTAGAAAAGAAAATTATTCCTTGAATAACATTCTCACATATCAGACTTCAGGGTTATACATACAAGAAAAATTATCCCAAAAATAATCCTATCATTAATACATTTAAACATATCATCATAAATAGATCCAACAAAACTCTTCAATTCCAAGACATCTTAATCATAGAAAATTCTTTATGATCCTTTATCCAAGTTTTTCCAACTTATTATTTTATACATATTTCCTACAAACAAAATAATGAATCATATCCTAATATTCAATAATATCAAAACATCAATGAATAAATAATCTATACCGTTCATTGGTCATTATCAGTTTTCTCATCCTTAATTGGAATGGAATTAGGTATTTGTAGACAAACATTTGTACGGTCCTACTAATCCCATTCCTGAACCTTATTTGTAGGAAATTGATTTTTATAATGACCATGAACACCACATTTAAAACATTAAATTGATTCTTTGGAAAGAACTTCTTTACCTTTCCTGGAGTCAACTGGATGCTTCCTTTTTCAATGGTAGGTTATTGCTTTATAACCCTCATTACCACATCTAAAACATCTTCATGTCACATTGAAGCATTTTTATAGGTGTTTCTTTCCACATCCCTGACACATAGGTTTTTTGAATATACACACCTTTATTATTATTACATGAACTTTAATTGGGATTTGTTTCTCACATATATGATGCCTTAGAAAAATCACTAAGGTTCAAGTGGTCAATCATGACTCCAAATAGTTGGTTATGAATAACCATAAGAGTTCTCATTACAGCTCCCATTTCATTCAGTTTCTCACTCAGAAAACTACCATAATTTCCTTCACATCCATTATTACTTGGATGCTGGCTTGATCCAGCCATTTACTAAAACCAAAAGGTTCAGTGTGAGTATATTAGTAAAATCATCATATACTATCTTATAAAAAGGGTAAACACTAAGATATACTTATTCATGTTATCTTAAACTCATTCGATTTATCTAAAATAACTATGAATCTTTACAATATGCTAACCATTATGGTTATGTCACTTATGCTTAAATAACACCCTAACCTCTAAATTTATCTAAAACAACCTTTGATACCAACTGTATGACCCCATTCTTAAACATTACATAATCTCGAATTAAGTTAATAATTCACATTGAGGATATTTTTAGGTTTAGAACTTTATATAATTAGGTCATAACTTATACATAACAACTTGAATATTACATGTAGACACTTCTACTCAATATCCATTTTTTTCATAAAATAAAAACTCATAAAAAAAGAAACATGTCTAGTTCTATGTTTTGGACAACATGAATTTTCCTTGATCCCATCCTTGACCCTATTCATCTTTAAGACCTGTGGAAAACATTTCAAAAACTTGGGATGAGAATAAATAAATTATTAAGGGATATAAAATAAGGAATGAAACATTAGTCCATGAATACAAACAAATCAATGAAATCATACTTTTCAATCTTAAAACATATTCTCTTTAACATACCTGACAAAATCATAAGATTTATGAATAACACATAGAAATCATAAATAATAAAGTTAACATGTGGAATCAATAAAATACTTATATTTTAGCTTTCACAGCTACATAGGGAGTTACATTTCGAATATCCATCATAGTATATTCCCTAAATCTCTTAGGAGAATCATTAACATTTACCTTCGTCACATTACACAATGCATTGGAGAGCTATCTCAGGCTCACCCGTCCTAGGTTTATCACCGAACCACCCATATATGTAAATAATGCCCAAGAATCATAACATAATCATTACACATAAAACAAGCATAAAGGAAAGATAATATTTTCACATTGCATTCACAAGATATCAGTTTAATATATTGACATAATCAAATCATTTAAAACATTAAAAAAGAAGAGTTTTGAATCAAAGTGTCCCATACCACTCTGAAACTTTTGAAAGTAATTTACACTTTAAAACAATCATGTACATATAAATAAATCCTTAAAATAATTTCTAAAACATGGAAATGAAAGATAATGATTTATGAGATTAAATCTTCAAAACATTTAAACTAATGTTTTAGTTAAAGAATCCTTTACCACTTGAGAAACTCTTGAATAAAAATCATCAAATAATGACATCAAAGAAAACTATAAATATCATGTGAATATATAAATTCATCATATAAAATATCAAAATGGTTGTATATGCCCCTTATAGGATAATAAAGGTTCACAATATCAAGATATTCCTCAATGAAAGGAGATTGAGACATAGTCCCTTACAAAGATTGTACCATTAGATTAAGGATAAATCCATGACATAATTATGTGTGAAAAATATAAATACACCCAATTTAAGTGTATATAAATTATAAAAAATCATAGGTCATTCAAACATATTCATATAATGACATAATCAATAAGTTGAAGTTTAACCCAAAAGAATTGAAATTGGGTTAAGAAGTTCCCTTTCAAAAATTTGGCAGCCTAACGACGTCACTTAAAAATTTAGAAAATAAGTTGATGAGAGATAAAAAGGGTCTCTCATCACATGGACATAAAATGAACATTAATAAGGATATATAAGAACATATACCAACATTTTAAAATTAAAATTTAATGACATAACATAAAATAAGTCTTTGACAGAAAGAGGACAGTGAAAGGTTCCCTTTTCTCGTGTCCGACTTGACTCATTCGTTCTTTAATTTTCTGAATAATAAACTTAAGATGATTTATACTTTCTTAAAAACCTTTTTAAAGTTTATTATTCTATTTATATCAATTATTACCATATTATTAAAAAATTATTTAAGTTAATATCGGTCGTTTTGTCGATATTGGGTACTTGTGTCGAAAACGAGCTTATTATAATTACAAATTGTCCACGTTGTAAAAATTCCATTATCTCCAGAATTATATTAATGATTTAGATATCATATATATCATATATATCCATTATATATTTATTTATAATAGTTCATAGAATTTGGAAATAAGAAATTAAATGCACCATTCATGGGGATGGTAAGCCGTACGTATGCATGAACTCTACTTTCATATATTTTTCATATTTAAAGGAATGAAAAATAAATGATACATAGGTATATTATAATTAAATTATAATTTATGTAATATATATGTTAAATAATTTCATTAATTCCATCCTTTATATGTTCCATGTATATCATGAATGAATTATATCACTTTCAGGGGGCGATAGTCTGCACTTCTCAAATGAAATTATCGTATATATACAACATGAAAAGCATAAAGGTATGTTCTAAATGAGAATTACAGAAGAATATAGATAAAATAAATATCATATATCATTTTAGTTCCATCATAATTTTCACCATTAGAGGTGGTAGGGGAAAATCGAACAATCATCGTTTCGTGAGGCAGTAGTTCACTGTCCATAGAAACACTATGTTCTATACGCATTAGATGGAGGTGTGTGTAAGTGTAGTTAAAATACTTATTGTAACAAAAATATAGTATGTTTAGGATACTGATGTTGTTATGTAATAAAATAATAAGAAAAAAATAGGCAGTGGAGAAAGAAAATAAAAGAAAAGAACTTGAGAGGAGACGTTGCCTTTAAATCGGGTAACTCCCTTTGGTTTGAACCAAAAGGTTTTATTAAATTTCCTTATTCCTAGGTTAATGCTTATAGGAGTAATAGAGGTATATTGGGAGATTATTTAGGCAAAGTTTGGACAATCCAAGGGGCTTGAGAGGTGTGATTAGTGGGTTAGAGGTGGTGTCCTTTTATAAGAGGGGGGTAGGGCTCTTTAGGAAAGTTTAAAAGTATTATTTTATTATAAGATGATTTTTGGTTTCAAAAGGTCCAAAACTCATTAAATTAGAAGATAAGATGAATATAAGTTGAAATAAAATCATCTAATAAGAATTTTACATGTTTTGGATTTTTTTAATCCTTATCATTTTTATTTAACCCTTTGTTAACTTATTTAACTTTTACCACGTCTTCTTGTATATTCATACTATATGGTTAATAAATTTACTATAAAAGGAAAATAGACCCAAAATGGATCATTAATGAAAATTTTAACATCATATATTTCATTTGGACTAATATTAAATTTTTAGGACTATTTTATCATTTAATAAAATATTAATTGATTAAAAAACTCATTTATGTCACAATTTAAATACTATTCATATCACAAATTTTTAAAAAAATTCCAAACAACTTGATTCTATCAAAATAACTTCATTAATATAAATATAACAATTCAAAATCATACCTAAAATTCTTGGATGGCATAAAAAGTTTCAAAATAAATTTATTTTAATATTTATAATCTCATTTATTTAAAACATTCATTAAAAAGGTAATCACTACATCATCATTGTTTCATAAATAAATTTATTTATTTTATGTATAAAAATTATAAATAAAATACAATGATGTACCAAATATTTTTGTATTTCTAATGACTATTTATAGTTGAAAATATCACTTATATAACCCCATATAAAAATTGTTTTTACTAAAAGATATATGTTTATGTTACATTTTCCTTAACTTTAAATTAATTTTTATAAAATGTAATTTTCACTTATAATTGGCTCCATGGGTCCCAAAATCAACTCAAGGATGCCCATGGTCGGACATGTATCATCCAATAGGGTTATGACACGTGTTAGGGTAATTTAATATTGTTATAATATTATTTTTACCGTTATTTACCAGATTTGCCCTTTAACCATGGTAAATAAAATATTTACTGAAGTTACTATTCATAATATCTAAATATATAATTTAACTATTTACACAATTTGGACCACTTGATTCCAAATATGGTAAACATTTTTTCCAAATTTAAAACACAGAATTTGCAGAAATTAATTTAAAATAATTCTTGTTGTGAAAACCAAAAAGCGTGTTTTTAAGAAATAATAACTATCAAAAGATTGACACATGTTTATGTCTAATTAAAAAATAAAATTACTTACAATGACCAAAATTTTATTAAATTGTAAAAATATAATCAAATTATAGTCTAAAACTAATTAAAAATGCATTCTAATCATATAAATAAAATATATTAAAATAAAGTTTTCAATTAAATTCAAGTATTTTTCACTATTCATAAAAAAATGAACTTTATCAGAAAAATACCAAAATTTTACCCAAATTAAATTTTTATGTCCCTATTCTAAATAAGAAGTTTATTTTTTCAAATGGAATATATAAAAGTTACAAAAACTATATTTAAAAAGGGTTCTCTATCGAAAGACGTTAAATCGACCTTTTAAAGAATATTAGAGTATTTAATGCTCAAAATTGGATTCATTCTTATTTTTATCGTCTAAAATTTATTATATAAAAGTAAAAACATTTAACAAACATGTATAATCATATTGTAGTTAGTTATTTTCATTCTTTCAAATACAATGGCTAGACGTTAACTACCATTTAAAATAATAATAATAATATATTATTTTTCGGTATAACTAAAAGTTATGTGCAACGTAAGATTTCAAAGAAACCCATTATTGCATGTTGAGTACTCTATAGGACATAACATCCCCTTGAAAGTAAAATTAATATTTAATTCACAAATATTAATAAATATGAAAATTTCATATTCTTTATTTACCTAGGATGTTAAAATATAAGTCAAGTTCTTATGGTCTAAAAACATGGTAAACCTTTCTCCATAAAGGTAATTATACCAAATATTAAGTGCATGAATCATAGCTGTAGGGTCAAGGTCATGGGTCAGATAAATATTTTTGTGTGTCCTAAGCTGATGAGAGCCATAAGCAATGACATGATTACCCTATATATGAATGTATCCCAAACCTGACCTTGATGCATCACATAAGACCGCATAGCCCTGCTCGAACTCTAGAAGAGTTAACACTGGTGCAGTAGTCAAAATATATTTCAAATCAACAAAACAACTCTGGCATTATTCATACCAAGAAAAATTTACTCCCTTCTGATTCAGTGAATTCATCAATGAATCTCACTTTGATAAGTCCTTAATGAACCAATGATAATATCCGACTAGACCCAAAAAGCTCCAAATCTCGATATTTTTTATGGTTTCTCCCATGTCATAATAGCCTTAACCTATTCAGGGTAAACTACAATACCATGTTCTGACACCACATATCCCAATAATTTCAATTATTTAATCCAAAAATCACATTTTGAAAGCTTGTTATAAAGTTGGTGATTTCTCAACAATTCCATAATTTCTCTCAGATGATGCACATGATCCTCCTCAGACTTAGAGTAAACCAAGATTTCATCCTCAATTATTGCCACAAAGGAATCAATTTATTTGTGTAAAATCTTTTTTATTAAATCCCAGAAAATTGTAGGAGGATTTTTTTAAACCAAAGGGCATAAAAAGGTACTCATAATGGTCATACCTGATCCAAAAGGAATTTTCTATATGTCATATTATTTTATTATCAACTGATGGTTACCAAATCAATGTTTGATCTTCGAGAACCACTTTACCCCTTTCAAATGATCAAACATATCATTAATCCATGTAAACAAATACTTGTTCTTTATCATGACTCTTTTGAGATTTCGGTAATCAACACATAAGTAGAGTGAACCATCAAATTTCATAGAAAAGAGAACTGGTACCACCCAAGGTGACATACTTAGGTGTATAAATCCTTTCTCTAGAAGATCATCCAAATGAGTCTTAAACTCTTTCATTTCAGATGGTTCCATGCAGTAAGAGAGAATATAAATTGGTTGATTACAAGGAAATAAATTAATAGAAAAATATACCTCCCTTACTAGGATAAAACCAAATAAGTCAAAAGGAAACACGTTAGGAAACTCAATGAAAAATGGAGGGAGATCACCACTTAAATATTCCCACTACATATCAAAACAAAACACTGATATCACTTCCCCAACTCTAGAAAAGAAGGTCCGACTTTACTCAAACTTTGGTCCCAATCTCCTTGAAAGATATGGCATACACCATCGGGTGTAGTAAAGGAGACCTATGGAAGATAGAAATCAATCAGATACCTATTGTAAATGATCTAATCCATAATGAATATGACTTCAAGAGTTTTGATGCTGAGAAACAAAAAACTTCAAGCAATCTTGACATTAGACAGAGAGAAAACACAAGTGGGACTATGTAGACCCTACTCTCTCTTCCTTCTAATGGGTGTAGTAATATCTATTACATAAGATAAAAGTTATGTAGGGAGATTAATAAGATTAAAATTATGGGTTGAAATAAATGAATGAGATAAAATAGTATTAAATAAAATCATTCACTAATGATAAAGCTATAGTGATGATACCTCTCATAGTCACTAGACCCATATCCACTTACTCTAGAGACTTTTCCACTATGTGAATGATCTTTTTGCCATATTCCTATGTATAGGACCCTTTTATACATGAAGCATCTAATTTCCCCATAGTTTTATAAGGATATAATGATCCCATGAAACTACGAGGAGTAAAATATACTTAGAAATACTTTTGTAGGTGACCTGGTCATCTGCAAGAACCAAATATCTTGGGTGAATTAGTGAAAAACATCATAGAATATGTTGGATTACCACATAGGTAAAAAAATAAAATGACCTCTTCTAGGAACTACAGGGGGTCTTGAATGACCCTACTGTTGAGAACCACAATGATAATCATCATGCTCCTACTTTCTATTGAAAGAACTTGCACCACCACTGGGAGAGAAAGAAACTCCCACAAACCATGACTTTCCTACCGTCCATTTTGACCATCAACGCTGTAAGAACCCGAATATTATTTTCAGGTATGTTTTTCCTTTTCTGGTAGTTTTTGAGTAAAAGAGGAAAATCTAGAAATTTTTGGAGTACACACTGTGTACTTTATGAGTACACACCGTGTACTTTATGAGTACACACCGTGTACTTTGATGCCACTGGAATCCGGGTGCTGGCCGTGTCATGGACACACACATGGTCGTGTAAGGGTGACTTGGAGGCCTCCTAAAGTAGAGTATGGAAAAGGAAAGTACACACCATGTACTCCATAAGTACACACGATGCACTTTTTTTTCATTAAACAGACCGGGGTTGCGTCTAATCCTTATTTCCATCTTCATCTTCGCCTAATTCCATCTAGAGTGTACAAGGAGGCCGAATCTTCTCTGAGCCATCGATCCGTCACTAGTTATATGAATCTAACACTGTCGGTTGCAATAGAATCGTAGCGGTGAGTTCTTGGTTCTTCTTTGGCCACGTTTCTTGATTCTTTCTCTTATGATAGTTATCGTAGGTTGAACGTTTTAGAAGTTTTTGTAGATCTACTCCATTCTAGGCCTATTCATGGGTTGGGGTTCAAGTATATAGATCTCCTAGGATCGAGGTAGGTGGTTTGTTGCCTTACATTGAATGTATTTAAGTTTTTGTGCAAAAGCACCAGATTCCCATGTTTCGGGTATCCCGTGTTAGGGATTTTGGTCCTATTGTTTAATTGCCTTAGATTTCTTGTTAGCTTATGGTTAATTGATAATAATATATGATTTTTTTCATGTTTTAGGATCACCCCATGGGTTTTATCTCTATTTGGTTGTTTATCGCCGTTTGGCATAGTTTTCCTGCAAGGCAAACCCTATTGCAGTTGCTAGTTTGCTTGTTATAACTGATTGCATGTGTTGCCTACTGTTTTAATGCTTTTTATGAATTGTAGCTTTTATACAAGTAGTTGGTAAACTTACTTTGGGATACTGACAGTATATTACACATGACTGGACTGCTTAGGACTATGAGAACCTGATGCTGGAGACCAAAGAGAGAATATACGATTAGGTGCTTCCCTAGGGGGTCTGTTGTAATTAGTTTCGTACACAGGACCTTCGGGAATTTGACTTTGTTCTTCCTATGTGTGTTCTTATTTTACGCATGTATCAATACCACATGAGGAATTAGACATAATATCTTCCTCATAGAGTCTCTAGCTATCGTTGTAAGACCATAGGGGAATTAACGTGAGTGCTTCCCAGAGTGTCTGTGCCTTTGTATGTTTACTTGACTATAGGGTTCTGATAGTTTGAGCCACCCAGATAGTCAGTGTGATCATGGATTGTTTAGTTGATTTAGATGAGTCTACCAAGCCAAATCACAAGCTTGGATCTATTGGCCTGCTTGTTTGTTTAGGTAGTCTTTTGATGCCTGCTGTGTTCCCTGTTTACCTTGGATTAGAGAGCCTTGCTAGATTCCTTGGTTGTTTGATTAAATTAATGAATTAATTGTCAAATGAATGTGAATGGTAATTGGTAGGATTTTTTACTTGTGTAATCCTAGTTCATTACTACATTTACTTTAATTACTTCTACTATATTACTCACTAACAGTAGGGTACATATCTTATGGTGGTTGCCTATTGGGATTAGTCTCACACCCTGTTTGGGTCCTGTTTTTCTGCCCAAACTAGTTATATGGTTACAGGTGTGGATAGGGATTGTGGCCCTTCTACTTTAGGTACATGATTGCTGGTTAGATCTGGAGAGCATAGGACCGAGCATAGGTTTACGATGCTGCTGGAGTTACTATTTAATTTTCGTACTTTGTTTCTCATTTGTATTTCAGTACGTTGTTGTGTTTGCTGCTTTCCTTAGATACTTGTACATCCTGCATCATTCTCATCATTACTATATATTAATTTCTTCCGCTGTTTAATTTTAGTTATTGTATGTTGTTTACTGCTTCCGCTATTGATTGTTAGTTCCTTTCCCCTGTATACCTTACTAAATGAGGGCTTAGTTTCCCCAATGACTCACCAAGGCCCTCACTACTAGTTGGAAGAATCTGGAATTTAGGGAAATGCACTTGAGGTCATGTGGAGAACTGGGTACGGGGCACCAGTTGAGTGGCTCTGGATTCATGTCGTTACAAAGTGGTATCAGAGGAGGTTCTTTTCTTTCTATTGACTTACTGTTTAGAGACATTAGACAGGGATAAGACAGAATAGGTAAATGGTAAATATCTGTGCCCGGGAGTTCTAGAACCCGTGTACCGGGAAAAAGCCAGGTTACCTCAGATATTTCAATTTTCGAGTTTTGAAAATGTTATAGTTTAACTGACTTCACCATTGGGTGGTGCACCTGTGTTGTGGTGTTATTGTTTATATGATTATGGTTCTATTTTGTTGCAACCCGATGAGATGAGGGTATTCCATCTCATGAATCATATAAGAACTTGTTAGAAAGTCAAATGTCATGCATTTTTCCATGCCATCAAAATTGCATTAGATGTTTCATGGTGTTGTGATAGAATTTGTGATAGACTATGCATGATGTTGTGATAGCTGTTGCGATAGAATACCTGCTATATTGATTGGGTATCATTTGTTTAGAGCTTCTTTATCATGAATGCCAGACTTTGGTCTTAGAGGTATTATGGGCCCTCGAGGATCAGAATTTGGTGGTTCATGAGTTTGTTATACTGTTTACCTTGTTGTGACTTGTTAAATATGCCAAACTTTGATTCGTGAGGAGTATGTCCCTCCACCGATCTGAATTTTGCACCTTAATGCTTGTTTTCCTGTGTTTTCTGGGCTCCGGTGTTGTTCTAAGGCTACTATCCGGAAAAACCTAGAATACACGACGTGTACTTTATGAATACACGCTGTTTAGTCTATATTCGTGTCACTAACCATGCGATCAAGGACACATGGTTGTGAAAACTCTTATAGGAACACACCATGTACTAGTTTAGCATGCTGTGTAGTATGAAATAGGTACCCAGACCATTTCATGAACAACATGGGTCATTTTATCTTTTCATATACAAGTTGTGTCTAAATTTTACACGCTGTGTAGTTTGATCTAGGTACCCATCCGTGTCATGAACAACACAGGTTGGTGTTATCCTTTCTCATACATGTCGTGTTCTCCTGAAACACACCGTTTAGTGTCACCCGTGTAGCCGACCATGTAGCTAACCACATGGTATGTTAGGACTTTTTAGTACATGCCATATCCTTCTAGAACATGTTGTGTAGTGTGACCTAGGTACACAGGCCATGTCACTAACAACACGGGCCAGGTGAAGCTTGTTGAGTACACATCGTGTGTACCTTGAACACTCCATGTAGTTTTGTCTTAAGAGAGCTGTGTGTCTTAACCGTGTAGAAGGAATCAGGTAGGGAAAGAGGATTCAGGTACACACCATGTGTTTGGGGTGTTACATGACCAGTTTTGGAAAAACTACTTGCCCATGTAAATGACTTAAGGGAACATGCCGTGTAGTCCTTATACACGTCGTGTAGTCATGTTTTGTAAATTTTGAATGCTTATTTCCCATGTTCCCTTCTTACGATTCTAGTTTTCAGTTCCTGGTAATGTGATCTAAAGTGTGCTTTTGACCTTGCAGAGTCATGGCACCGAGACGTCCTTTCGTTGCACGTCAGGAACCAGGCAGTGATTGTACACCTGATACTGTAGATCAGGGACTACCAGTAGTTTCGCTTATCATTCCAGACATGGAACCTGAATTGATTCTAGACACTGGTTCCAAAACTCAGTTCAGAGAGGGTTTCATTAGATTCATGAAGACCTTCCAGTGAGCTCAGCATCCTGCCCCGTCTATGGCAGAGATGACGTGGGTTTTTCAATAGCATCAACCTCCCACGTTCACAGGGGATGGAGAACCACAGGCTGTGGAGTCATGGCTAGAAGCCATGCTATCCATCTTCAAGCACCTGGAGACGCCTCTGGAGTGGAGACTGAAGCTTGTGACATATATGCTATGAGATTCCACCAAAAGATGGTGGGATGTGGTTTCGCGGGAGGGGAGCCAACATGTTATGTCTTGGGACGAGTTTCAACGTACGTTCTATGACTACATCTACCCAATGATACTGAGGGATGACAGAGCCAGAGAGTTCATGAACCTGCAGCAGGGTACTCTCATAGTTTTGGATTATTCCTCTCACTTCACAGAGTTACCACATTTCACTCCCGTTCTGGGGAATGACGAGCTGTTTTTAGCGAGGATGTTTGAGGAAGGCCTCATACCGGACATCAGATCACAGGTGAACATCTTTTTGTTGACTTCTATTACTATGATAGTCAACCAGGTTCTTATAATGGAGAGAAAGTTTAGGGATACTGGAGCTATGGACCAGGGAGGTACAACATCTAGGGCAGATTCATTTTAGATAGACATCGGGAAGTGCCACCAAGAGTCTACACGAGGTGACTCGAGGAAGTGAGGTATTACTTCTGGTAGTTGGGATCTTACTTCTGGAAACCATGTGGTGTGCTATCAGTGTGGAAAAAATGGGAATAATAATCCTCAATGCCCGAGAGACCCAGTGGAGTGCCGATCTTGTGGCAAGATGGGTCTTCTGCAGCGTTTCTGCAAGGTTTTCCTTCCAACGGCTAGTGAAGGAGGATCAGTTTCGACTCCACATACAGAAGCAGGATTACTAGTTCCACAACAGACTGGGGGCTAGAGTTCTTCGGGTCGTTCAAGCCAAGGTAGAGTCCATGGAAGTAGTGGTCAGGCTCAGGGAGGGTCATCTCAGGGATCTCAGGCTGCTACACAGGGCCTCGGTGCAGGACAAACTTTTGTGGTAGAGCAGATTCATCAGGAGAAGGATCATGTACCTTCTACAATTTGAGGTATGATTTTAGTAGCATCAGTTTTATCCTATGCACTTTTAGATATAGGGGCTTCTCATAGCTTTATTTCTATGCATACTGTGGAAATCCTTATACTTACTTTTTATACTTCTGAGGATATGATGACGCTAGACACTCCCTTGGGAATTAAAATAGCTAGCGTGCGTAAGTTCTTAGACCGCCTCCTTGAGGTTGGTGGGTGTCATTTTTCATGGAATCTCTATGTTTTGGAGATGACAGGCTATGATGTCATTCTCAGGATGGACTGGTTAGTTCCCTTCTAGGCCTTCATTGATTTTTATCGCCGTAGGGTGAGTTTCACATCACCAGAGGGTGGATCTTTTCTTCACAAGGGAAAATGGGATGTCCAAGCGAGCATAGATGGACCAGAGAATCATGGGTTGGGTGGTGTTATGGCCCATATTTCTAGCTTATATCTGGATGACCATGGGACTTCTCAGATAGATTTTCCTCCAGTGGTTGATCTCTTTCCAGATGCCTTTCCAGAAGACTTTTCAGGTTTGCCTCTGGAGCGAGAGGTAGACTTCTCTATTGAGCTTGTTCCAGGAGCAGCACCGGTATCCATAACTCCTTATAGGATGGCTACACCTGAGTTACAGGAGCTCAAGAAGTAGTTGGAGGACTTGCAGGAAAAGGGTTTTATCCGACCTAGTACTTCTCCTTAGGGTTTTCCCGTTCTATTTTCAAAGAAGGTGAATGATACTTTAAGGTTTTGTGTGGATTATCGGAAGCTAAACTAGTTTACGGTCAAGAACCTATATCCATTTCCATGGATAGATGATCTCTTTGATCAGCTTCGAGGAGCCAGAGTGTTCTCAAATATCGACTTGAGATCCGGCTATCATCAGTTGCGTTTCAGACCATCTGATATACCTCTTACAGCCTTCCGGTGCAGGTATAGTCTATATGAGTATTTGGTTATGCCATTCGGTCTCATGAACGCACCAGCAGTTTTTATGGTGCTAATGAATAGAGTTTAAATCCTTACTGGATTCTTTCATGGTGGTTTTCGTGGATGATATCTTTGTGTACTCTCACACTCGACACGACCATGCTACCCATCTTGAGATCATTTTGATTACACTGAGGGAGCATTAGTTATATGCTAATCTCTCAAAGTTCCACTTTTGGATGGGCGAGATTCACTTCCTGGGTCATGTCATCTCAAAGACAGAAGTATCAGTAGACCTAGAGAAGGTGAGAGCAGTAGTTACATGGGAGCATCTAAAGAATGTCTTCGAGGTATGAAGTTTGTTAGGGCCGGTTGGTTACTATAGGTGGTTTATACAAGACTTATCATGCTTAGAAGTGCCTTTGATGGGCTTTAATAAGAAGAGGGTGAAGTATGTTTGGTAAGAAGCCTGTGATTCAGCCTTTCAGAAGCTGAAGGGGAGATTGAATTCAGTACCGATTCTAGTTTTTATGGAGTCGGGCAAGAGTTATACAGTTTTCTATGATGCATCTGGCATCAGGCTTGGAGCAGTGCTTATGTAGGAGGATTGTGTTGTTGCATATGGATCTTGGAAATTGAGGCCACATGAGAGGAACTATCCTACGCACGACCTGGAGTTGGCTGCAGTTGTTTATGCTTTGCGTTGTTGGAGACATTATCTTCTAGGAGAGAATTTTTTGGTATATACTAACCACAAGAGCCTCAAGAATATCTTCACGCAGCGTGACTTGAATATGAAATAGTAGAGGTGGTTTGAGTACCTACAATCTTTCGATTTCAAGTTTTCTTATACTCCTAGGAAAGGCAACGCTGTGGCAGATGCACTGAGCAGTAGGACACAGATACAGGCAGTTCAGGAGGCCAGCAACGAGTGGAAAATTATGGCTCTGTTATTTGAAATGCATTTGGAGGTGCATGATAGATAGGGTCAGCCTTTTCTTTCTTCTGTACCTATTACCTTTACCCTTCTTGACGGAGTTCGAATGAGGTAGCTATCAGATTCTGAAGGCCTAGTCCTATGGGAAAGCGTGTCAGGAGAGGACACTCTTCCCGAATGGACCATAGGTGAGGGTGAGATATTGCATTTTCAGGGACGTGTATGGGTGCTAGAAGATATACGTGAAGAGTTGATGCGAGACTTTCATTCCACAGTTTGGGCAGTTCATCCTGGTGTCACCAAGATTTATCATGAAATACACAGCCAGTATTGGTGGCTAGGTATGAAGAGAGATATTTCTGTTTTTTTCATGAGGTGTTCCACCTATCAACAGGTGAAGGTGGAGCACTAGCGACCGACAAGGCTTTTACATCAGCTACCCATTTCCGAGTGGTAGTGGAATGATGTCGCGATGGACTTCGTGACTGGATTACTGATATTTCCTCGAGGGAATGACATGGTATAAGTTTTCATTGACAAGCTCATGAAGGTTTCTCACTTCTTACCGATTAAGGAGACCTTCGGTGTTGATGATATTGGACAGCTGTTATCTGCGAGATTGTATGATTGCATGGGGTTCTGAGTACTATCATTTTAGATAGGGATTCCCGCTTTACATTGCATTTCTTTCAAGGGCTATAGAGGGATTTGGGTATATAGGTACTTCTGAGTACAACTTACCATCCCTAGATAGATGTCCAGTCAGAGCGCACGATTCAGGTGCTAGAGGACATGCTACGAGCATGCGTCCTTGATCATGGAGGTTCTTGTGAGATACATAAAACTCTAGTAGAGTTTTCCTACAATAATAGTTTCAATCAGCTATTCAGATGGCACCTTACGAGGATTTGTATGGTAGGCCGTGCCGATCACCCTTGTGTTGTTTGGAGGCAGGAGAGGCAGCTATGCTGGGACCTCATCTTATTCAGAATACCACATAATAGGTGGAGTTAATTCTGAAAAGGATGGCTACTGTACAGCCTCGGCAGAAATCTTATGCTGATCATCGAAGACAACCTTTGAAGTTTAAGGTCGGAGATTAGGTTTCCCTACGTGTTACCCCAAGGTTGGGACACAAGAGGATCAGGAGGGAGGGTAAGCTTTCACCAAGATATGTTGGGCCATTTGAGGTTCTGGAGAGAGTCAGGCTGGTTGCTTATAGGTTGCAGTTACCTCAGAGGTATCGGTATATGCACAAAGTCTTCCATGTTTCTCAGCTTCGACGCTATTTATCAGACCCATGTCATGTTTTTCAACCCGAGGAGGTTGAGCTAGAGCAGGATGCATCATTTGAGGAGCATCCTATCAGGATTTTTAATCATAGTGCAAAGGTACTCCGTGGTTGGTCTGTTACTCTGGTACATGTGCTATGGCAACATGGCCATGTATAGGACGAGACTTGGGAGAGGGAGGCCAATATACAATCACAGTGGCCAGAGTTTTTCAAGGTTTCTTCTTTACCACATTGTTAGGGAAATTTGGGGATGAATTTATTTAAGGGGGGGAGTTTTTAAGTATCCAGATCTTTTTTTCAGGTATGTTTTTCCTTTTCTGGTAGTTTTTTAGGAAAAGAGGAAAATATGGAAATTTTTGGAGTACACACGGTGTACTTTATGAGTACACACCGTGTACTTCGATGCCACTGGAAGCCGTGTGCTGGCCGTGTAATGGCCACACACACAGCCATGTAAGGGTGACTTAAAGGCTGCCTAAAGTGAAGTATGGAAAAGGCAAGTACACGATGTGTACTCCATAAGTACATGTCGTGTACTTTCTTTTTTTTTCGTTAAACGGACCGTGGCCGCGTCTAATCCTTATTTCCATCTTCTTCAACGTCTAATTCCGTCTAGAGCATCTAGGGAGGCCGATTCTTCTCTAATACGCCGATCCATCACTGGTTATCCGAATCTAACACCATTGGTTGCAATAAAATCACAGCGGTGAGTTCTTGGTTCTTCTTTGGCCACGTTTCCTGATTCATTCTCTTATGATAGTTATCGTAGGTTGAATGTTTTAGATGTTTTTGCATATATACTCTATTCTAGTCTGATTCACAGCCCGAGGTTCAATTATATCAATCTCCTAGGATTGAGGTAGGTGGTTTGTTGCCTTATGTTGAATGTCTTTGAGTTTTTGTGCAAAAGTACCGGATTCCCATGTTTCGGGTATCCTGGGTTAGGGATTTTGGTCCTATTGTTTAATTGCCTTAGATTGGTTTTTATCTTAAGGTTAGTTGATAATAATGTATTCTTGTTTTCATGTTTGAGGATCACTCCATGGGTGTTATCCCTATTTGGATGTTTATCACCTTTTGGCATAGTTTTCCTGCAAGGCAAACCCTATTGCAATTTCTAGTTTACTTGTTATATATGATTGCATGTGTTGCCTACTATTTTAATGCTTTTGATGCATTTTAGCTTTTATCCAAGTAGTTTTTAAACTTACTTAGGTCTGCTGGTAGTCAATTACACATGACTGGACTACTCAGGGTTGTGAGAACCTCATGCGTGAGACCAAAGAGGGAATATATGAGTAAGTGCTTCCCTAGGGGGTCTGTTGGAATTAGTTTCATACGCAGGACCTACATGAATTTGAATTTGGGATTCCTAAGAGTGTCCTTAGTTTACTCACATATCGAGACCACATGAGGAATTAAATGTAAGATCTTCCTCAGAGAGTCTGTAGTTATCATTGCAAGACCACAGGGGAATCAACATGAGTGCTTCCCAGAGTGTCTGTGACTTTGTATGTTTACTTAACTATAGGGGTCTGCTAGTTTGAGCCACCCTAAGAGTCAGTGTGATTGTGGATGGTTTAGTTGGTTTAGATGATTCTACCAAGACAAAGCACAATCTTGGATCTATTGGCCTGCTTGTTTGTTTAGGTAGTCTTTTGATGCCTGCGGTGTTACCTGTTTACCTTGGAATAGAGAGCCTTTCTAGATTCCTTGGTTGTTTGATTAAACGAATGAATTAATTGTTAAAAAAATGTGAATGGTAATTGGTAGTATTGTTTACTTGTGTAATCCTAGTTCATTACTATATTTACTTTCATTAATTCTGCTATATTTCCCTCTGACAGTAGGGCACAGATCTTGTGGTGGTTGCCTACTGGGATTAGTCTCACACCCTATTTTGGTCCTTCTTTTCATCCCAAACAGGTTATATGGTTGTAGGTGTGGATAGAGACTGTGGCCCTTCTACTTTAGTTACATGATTGCTACTAGCCGGCAGCCTCTGGCATTTGGGTAAATGTGCTTGAGGTCATGTGGCGAACCAGGTACGGGGCACTAGTTGAGTGGATCTAGATTTGGGTCGTTACAAACACTCTATCCACCACATCAGTATAAGAAGGTAGCTTTAACAGGAAAACTTAAGAATGAAAATCCTATATAAGCCCCAACTCTAAACTTTTGTCCTTGATCTTTTCATTCGATACTATCTCAAGTGAGAAATGAATGAGCTCAAAAAAATGGTTTTCATACTTTGTCACAGTCCTGTCAGCTTGCTCAAGTTTGAAAAACTCCATAGCCTTGGCCAACAGTATCGACTCTAGATATAACTAGTTAGTGAAAACAACTTTTAAGTCCTTCCACTCTAAGACCTCATGCTTCTTCATTCTCACTGTCATGTCCGACCATCTCATGTTCGGTTCTTCAAGCATGAAGGTGGAACACTTCACCTTGATTTAATCAGGAGTATCTAAGAATCCCAACAAACATTCCATCCTTCTCAACCATTCCTTATCCTCTTGAGGTTCATTTGAGCCCTTGAATACTGATAGATTCTGGTGAACGAATTCCTGAGATCAGTTCCAAAGATCATCCCTTTGAGGCTACATAGCTGGAGCATGAGCGAGGATAGGTAGTGGCGCCTATTCATGATCTTGGACAATAAAAACGATCACCTCAACCAAATTTGGGTCCACAAGAGTATTTTATCAATGTGGTTCAATATAATCTTCCTTCTAGATCCAATTCACAGGTCTTTTGGGAGGTATGATGCTACACAACATCAAAAGACAACAAAAAATACATCATAACAAAACTCAAACAGAGAAACAAGGGAGATTAATCCCAACATATAGGTAAACAAGATTTGGATTTCATCATATCCAAATCAAAAGTAGGAAAAACACTAGAATAAATTCTCAAGAAATATTTCCCAAACCACCCCGGGTGAATTAAGGTTCATTACGGTGAGAGATGGCCATGAATCAATCACGACTACCTCCTAAGTCCCATTAAGAATCCAAAAATGCATATTGATATGATGGAAAGATGAAAAATTGGGATATGATACCACTTTTTCATGAACTATCTTGAGTATCCTAGTACCCAATAATCGATCCAACATTGAGATGGCCCGAAGGGCGTTCTAGATCCCCATAGGTTAGAGACTGGTACATAGAGTCGCTAAAAATGAATTTCAGAATGATTTCTATGCAAAAATTGTGGAAGAAGATAAATAATATAATATGTATTCAAAAGAAGAACCATAGGAAGAAGTGTACCAAAATTAAAACAGATATAAATAACCCAATGTACCACAACAAAGTACTAGAAAACTAAATGAAAATCCCAAGTCCCAAAGGAAACAACTCTCCAAGTCAACGAATCAAATGCCTGAACCACCTATAAGTGGTGCTTTACCCCTACTCAAACCTGGAACGATATAATATAAAAACACCCAAAGGAACATTTAGGGTGTGTGCTAAAATCATAGTAGGGTCTCACCAAGGATTCCATAATAATATTCCAATATTAAATAACCAAATAAAGATCTCTCGATTTATAAATAAATAGGTTTTTCATTTCAAAATAATATTTAAACAAATCATGATTTATATTTAAAAAGATGGAATATATTTAAAATGATGGGTATACTTTAAAAAATGTCTTAAATAAACATTTTTTATACAATATTTTATACAAATCTAGAAAGGCATGTAGAATAGTTTAAAAACATTGAAATACATTTATATCTCAAATATAAACAAGTTAGAAACACGGTCATCTACCAAGAGGTGCGATAGTTCCAATCCATGGGATCCTCACACACTTTTATAATGATAATGAAAATGTGTACACACACCCCTTGACACTGGTCAATAAGGACTCATCGACATACTACTAAGGAAAAAAATGTTCCAAATAGTTTATGTTAGAGTTGTAAATTATCAATCTGGTGCTAGGGCATTCCCAATCTAGCATGTCTGTCCCTTCACTAACTACCTAGTCTCACATGTTCTATAGTACAAATCAATGATGGGAAATTTATTTAAGAAACCTTAAAATTAAATTAAATCCCATTCTCCCATTTTAAAAATGCTAATTATCCATTTAAAAACCAAAATGTATTCTTAATCAAAACATTCCCTTTTCCAAGATAAAACCCAAAGGTTTTTATCAAAACCATTTTAATCCATTTTTCATAAATAATAATTTGAAATAAAATCACAATTCAATTTCCACAATTAAATTCAACAATTTAATTGAAACAATTTTCAAAAATTTCAAAATTTAAATTCAACAATTTAAATATCCATAATTTTCCATCAATTTCACAATCACACCCCAATTCAATAGAATTTGGGGTTTTCCTAATTTCATGTCAAAATTAATCTTCAAAAAACCCCAATTCAATTGAATTGGGTTTTTAATCAATCAATTGAAAGCGATTTCATTTATAACATATATTGATTTTAAATCAATAATTGAATAAAAATAAAGCAATTTAGGGTTAATAAAAAGTGGGAATCATAATGGAACCACCTACCTCAGGATCAACGAATCTTAAAACACAAAACCCTAAATGGTATTCACCAAAGAATAATGTTAAGAACATGATTTGAGAAACAAACCTAGGTTTAAGATCCAAAATAGTAGGTAATAGATCCTAAAACATCACATAGAGATCTAAAAACCCTGGGTAAAAAAGAGGAGAGAGCGGGAGATGGAGAATTAAAAGAGGAAACCTACCGGGTGGAGATCGAATGTTGTTCGCCAATATTCGATCCACTTTTAGGAGGGTGTATAGGGACAAAATTAGTCTCATAGATACTATTGAGGAAGAATAAATTGTATGAATTCATTCTAGGTCTATAGGGAACCTAAATAGGAGGTTTAGGGATTTTAAAATTAGATTTTCAAATTAATTAAAAGCAACACATAGTTTCATAGACAGAGCCACATGGATAGAAAAAACTTTGAACCTTGGACGTGTGATTATTTTAAAAGGGTTTCATGGTTTCTCCTAAATGGATGCATGGTTTTTCAAACCATGCCCAAGATGTGTAAAACCCCACCATTTGGGTTTTCACTATTTTCCCTGAGGGAGTGCACCGTTTGAGAAAAATATGTGCCAACTGTACACTAGCCCATAAAATTTCAAAAATTTAAAAATTTCACCCAATTCGCCCTTAATTGAAACTGAACCAAATCATGGCAAAAATAAGGGTTTAGCAATACCTGAAAGTAGTAACAGGATGTTACTCCTCTCGTTGGAGGATCCACCACAATGGTGCCCATCTCACACCAAGTCATACGTAAGTTCCAAATGGGCCTTCACATAAATTGAGTTCCAAAACCACTTTACAAAAAACTAAAAAATACCAACCAGGCCTTAACATTTGAAAATCCAATCCCGTTTCCCAAACCATTTCCAAAATTGAGTTAAAAATAGTGAACACCCTCAAAAGTTCCCAACGATCCTTTTTAACAATGGGAAATCGAACCACACTCGAAGATGATAAACAAGCCAAACATTATGAAAACATATTTAGAAACACATATAAAATAATTTGAAGACCATGTAATGATTTTGGAAACACCAAGAGTTTGAAAGAACTATTGATAAAGAATAGGGCTAAAGAAGATGAGAAATGGAGGATGGAGGAGTGTTTGAAAATTCAGAGTTTAAAGTGAACATCATTGTGGAAAATCTATCATCAATTGTGTGATCATCCATGTGTACACCCCATGCACATATGAATGTGCCCACATCCAATGGAACACTCATTAAAAACCAAGAGAGTACCCCAAGAACCATTTTTAAAGCCACCATTTCCACTACCACCAAATACAACAACTGCATACAAGAACTAACACACAAATGGGAAATTACACTTACACCCAAGGATCAATTCCACAAGAAAAACCAAATAAACAGAGATATAGAAAGTCTGAACACAACCCAAATACCCAATTTCATATCTAAAGTAAAAATATAATTTAATAAAACAATTTTCATGCACATACATTTATGCATAATTGTAGAAACCCATTTAAAAAAATCTTCAAATTTACACTATGAAAACACTATAATAAATCAAAATAACACCCCAAAAATTTTATTAACACATTTTTAGAAACAATCAAGGAAAAATTAAGCATCAATGGAATGTTTTAGAAAGAAAGAAAATGGAATCGCCTACCTCAAAAATGTATACACACAATGATACCTTTAGGGAATAAAGAACTATGCTTGAGGGATGATATGAACACCCTAACAACAAAGAAACACAACCCATACATAGACCCTATCCTCTAGGGTTTTAATAAGAGAGAACTCATTAATGGAATACCAATAAATCAAGATAGGAAGGAGAAGATAAGAGGAATTCAAAAAAATCCAAAGCGACTAACCTTATATTGGAAGAAGAAGCATTAAGGGAGGATGAGGAACCAATGTAAGGGGGTTTGGGTGCCCCTTCATGTGAAAAAAACCAGCCAAGGGGGTGGAAATACCAAAAGGGATTAAAACATAAGAGGGAAAAACTTGAAATTTTAAATTTTATGAAATCAGGGAAACTTGCACAGTTAGGCTGAATGGTTTGATAAACTGTGCGCCAACTATGTTCACCCTATTGGAGATAAGAGACACCCAGTACTATTTAGATGCATAATTTGGGAAACTATTCACCAAGCATGTGATATGGATTTATCAAATTATAGAGCCTCACTGCATGATTGCCACAGAGTTCCTCCTAACTGTGTGTAAGCCATTATCCCTGTCCGAGACACCAACCCCCAAGCCAAACAATTTCTACTAGGCCTCACATAGTTTGGCCCAAACCATATGCATGCTATGAAAAGAAAATCGTACAAGAAGAAATTGAACTAAAAACACCCTCTTCCTTAACAGGATGCGTGGTTTACCCTGAACTATACACAAAAGCCATGCATAAGGACAAAACTCACCAGAAACCTCTAAAACTCAAAAAAAATTAAAATTGGGAACTTGATCCAAACCTTAACCAAAACAACTAACACTATGAATGAAATAAAATAAATGAAATACTGTGGTTGGGATGTAATAATTATCCCCACCATAAACACTTTATTCACCAGGAAATTCACCCAACCCATCGAGGAATCAAAATCAAGCTCAAATTTGAACAAGACCAGACAAAACCATAAGCCTTGGTGTGACCAATCACTCCACAAGACACACTTGACCAAATCTAAGATAAAATTCAATGATAAGAACCATGGAAAAAAGAGGACGGTTCACCCCACCACAAGAACCCAACTAACACCACTACACTACTAATAACTAGACCAACATGGGAACTCTGAACATGAACCAAAAACTCCTAAAACAAGGAAAAACACTTTAAAGGAACAAAAAAATCCCAAGATATATCTTAATTAATATTTTCTTCACGACACAAACGTCTCCACTATAAACACAATAAAAACCAAGACCGATCTACAAAATGGATAACTATCAAAATATCAGCATCCTTAGAACACCACAACCAAATTATAAAGAAAAAAAACCCACCAATATTCATTTTTTTTCAAGAAGAAAATAAAAAAAAGGAACACTAAAACAAAAAATCTTCAACCGTTTCCATTACAACATTTGAGATGAAGTTGGGCCACCAATTTCCCCATACCACAAAAATATTGACTATGTGAAGAGCCTCACTATGGGGACTATGGATGGAGAATTGATGTCTTAAAGAATAAAATACCCTATAGTCATAAGCATACATCCTCCAACTGAGACTTCCATTTCTGTCCATGCTTCTTACAGAACTTTTCTAGATGACCAAGATGGCCACATTGGCGACAAGACTATGTGTGATTTCCACAAGATGTCTTCGAATGTCCAGAACGACCACACTGGAAGCACACAAAAATTTTTATAATGATTGAAGAACTAGAATCATCAAATAAGAACCCACAATAATAGGTTCTAATAGAACACACTTCTCACTATAAGGGAAACCTTTATGAGCACTGAGAGAAACCAGATTTCTAGCTACATGCACTTTGGGAACTAACTTAGCTAAGAACACCTCATCACCGGCATTCTGAATATAAGTTATCTAGATGAAAGGAATCAATCCTTGATCTCTTGAAATATACCCCATATTAAAAGAGTAGTTTTAGTGGATCTGATGATGCTATCTCTGGATATAAAGAAACCAACTCCTTGAAATGATCAACATAGTCTTTCACCATCCACTGACCATGTTGAATGGTCAAGAGATTTTCCATTTTCTTCGTCTCTAACTCCTCAGGTATAAACCATTATATGATTTTTTATACACTTCCCAAGTCATCCCAGCTTGTAATGAGTTCGGGATGATCACCTTTTATCGATCCAAAGATGGACCCTCAAACGAACCCAAAAATGGCATGTACTCTCATGACTTTGGGAGTCCCCAATGACCTAAAAACACCTTAGAATTCCTCAATCCACTCCATATCCTCTAATGGACCATGAAAATCATGAAGGACCAGCAATGATTGATATGAAATCAACTCTTACACCCTAACCAGATTCTGGACATGGATGACTACTGGAAGAGACCCACTGAAAACCTTTGGGACCTTTTTGGATGGAATGATCTTAGCAGAAAGAAAATAAAAGACTAGAATCAAAATCAACCAAAATTTAATAAAAAAGATCACCATAAGACAAAACACCAACTAAAAATCCAGACACCACAAAATGAAACCACAATCCTCTTTCAAAACCCACCATTTTCATTCCACATTCAAACCCAATTATCACCAAGGACACTTTCTAAATCCTAAAGCCCACTATTCAAAACTTACTCACACACTGAGTCCCACCTAAAAAATAAAAACAAACCTTGAAAACCATTGTTATTTTGAAATCCTCTTTACAAAAACCATTATTCATCTCAAAACACACACACACTAGCAAAAAAAACACAAAACTCACACCAAACATCTAGAATAAGAAATCAGTGAAGATACATAACCTGATCACATGGTTTAGTGGACCATACCCCAAGAAAAAATTAATTACTAGGAATACCTACCTGACCACACATGGGTCACCACTCCATGTAACACCACCATGTAACACGAGGTGACGTCCATTTTCATTCCCCATCTCCACAACCAAATAAAAAACAAAGACTCATATCCTGGACTACCCCTAGAAACTCGAGGATCAGAACTAGTAAGGGTTTATGATGTCCTTCACGAACCTAGCTCTTGAGTTCCAATACTACTAATCTCCAATATAACTAACACCCCAAATAAAAAAGGGCTCATATGATGCCTTTTTTTCATGAATAAGGTTATGTTGTCATCCGACTTGATACCCGACCCAGTCCAAGACAAATCCCAAGAAGCATTCCCAATCCTCTCGGGTTGGTGACTAGCACCGAACATTAAATATAAACCATTTGGAAATAATTTAACCCAATAAACAACTTAAATAAATAAACCAGATATATCATACGACCAAACTATGAGGATCCATAAACACTAAATGTAATAGATACAACAACATGATCCAAATACAACTGCAACATAACAAATCTGGAAACTACAAAACAAAACAAAACCAATCCAAACCAACTTGAATGACATGATATCCATGTGATATTTTGGTAAAAAACAACCATAAGACCAATATTCTCCAGAAGCAAACTCAAACTAAAAACCTGAACCTATAAAATAGCTCAGGTCTACCGACATTGAGTGGCACAAGTAGGGTGTGAGCATAAAAAACTTTGTAAGAAATCACCATAGGGTCTATATAGTTCTTTTCCTAAAATAGACCATAAAAATAAGTTTGAAATAAATTTAGAATATAAGGTTTTAATCTTCTAAAAAACCAAACACAACTTCCCCTTTTTTTAAAAACCCACACCACTTTTCTCTTTTCAAAATAGATTTCCATTTTAAAACCTATTTATAAAGCTAGTACCCAATAGAAGGAACCAAAAAAGTTTATCAAGAGAAATAATAAAAATAAAGAAAACTGAAAAATTAGGTATACACTAGCATGAATATAAACCAAAGTGAATCAGAAGTAAAAAAGAACATACAAAATAGTTATCTTGGAAATTTCCTAAACATCTCTAGAAGTAATCCCTAGATGTGCTCAGTTTGGGCTCACCTACCAGCGTATGGTGCACTTCCATAGTCAATAACCAACTAGCCACTATAAACTAGACAATCCAGTGGCACATCCCACCTAGCCTCTTAGTAAATATTTGGGGTTCCAACCCATATAATCAGGGTCAACAATCCACCGTTACTCAAACTTCTCGATGATGCACAAGAATCCCATGATATTAGTACATGGTGAATGGGGTGGTCCTCAAACACATGGATAAAAAAACCCACAACAATCGTGATTTCCTAGTTGAAACACCAACACCACCTATATAATAAACTTCTCCTAGGAGGATCCGCTATACAGGTGCCCATGTCACACCAAGTCATACACAACTGCAAACCAGGACTTCACATCTATTGAGTTCCAAAAACACTATCCAAAATACCATAAAGTACTAACTGGGACTTAATATTCAAAATCCAATCCTGTTTCTAAACCCATTTCCAAAATTAAGTTGTAAACATAAAAAACTCTCAACATTTCTCAATATGACTTTTTACCATTTAGAATTCAAACCACGCTCAATGATTCCAAATGGAATTTTTTTAGGAAACATATTTAGAACCACCTATAAAATAATTTGAAGACCAAGTAACCATTTTGGAAGCACTAAGGGTTTGAAAGAAATATTGAGAAAGAATAGGGATAACAAAGAGGAGAAATGGAGGAGGGAGGAGTGTTTGAAAATCCAGAGTTTAAAGTGAACATAATTTTAGAAAATCCAACATCAATTGTGTGCACATCCATGTGTGCACCCTATGCACATATGGAAGTTCCCACATCTAATAAACACTCATAAAAAACTAATATATTTCCCAATACCCATTTTAAAGCTAAAATTTACACTACCACCAAATACAACAATTGAACACAAGCACTAAAACACAAATAGACAATTACAATAACACCCAAGTCTTAATTCCACAAGGGAAACTAAATCACCAAAGTTCTAGTAAGGATAAACACAACCCAAACACCTAATTTCATCATTAAAGGCCAAATAACATTTTATCAAACACTTTACATGAACATGCATATAAGCATAATTATAGAAACCCTTTGAAAACCCATTTTCTTCAAATTTACAATATGAAAAAACCATAATAAATTAAACTAACACACTAAAAATATTATTAACACATTTTTAGAAAACATCAAGAAAATATCAAGCATCAATGTGATCTCCAAAAAGGAAAACAATGGAAACACCTACCTCAACAATATGTGCACACTAAGAAACCTCTGGGGAAGAAATTACTATTCCCAAGGGATGATTCACACACCCTAAGATTAAATAAACACAACCCACACATAAACCCTACCCTATAGGGTTTATAAAAGAGAGAAACCACCAAATAAAAACCAAGAAATCAAGAGAGGTGGGAGAGGAGAAGATGAAATCCTCCAAAAATCCAAAATATCTCACCTTAGATTGGAAGAAGAAGCACCAAATGAGGAGAAGGAACCAAGGGAAGGGGGTTTGGGAGTCCCTTCATGTGTTAAAAATGATCTAAGGGGTATGGAATCCCGAAAGGGGTTAAAGCAAAAAGAGGGGAAAACATGGAATTTCAAGTTTTAAAAATCTAGGCAACTCAAATAGTTAGGCTGCATGGTTTGAAAAACCGAAAACCAACCATGCACACCCTATTGGGGAGAATGGACACATCACATGGTTTTTCTGTACAGTCTTGGAAACCATGCACCAATCGTGTGATTTGGATCTGTTAAATTGTAGAGCCTCCTTGCACGCTTGCCGCATGGTTTCTCCTAACCGTGTGCAAGTCATGCACCATGTCCCAAACAACAACCCCTAACCCTCATAGTTTCTTCTAAGCCTCACATAGTTTGTCCCAGACCATGCATATTATATGTAAAAAAAACCATGAAAGAATAAATTGAACTAAAAACAACCTATGCCTTAACACGACACATAGTTTACCCTCAAACTGTGCACACAAATCATACAAAAGGGAAAACTTACCTAAAACCTTCAAAACTCAACAATATTTAAACTGGGAACTCGACCCAAACCTCTAACAAAAAGAACCAACACCAAGAAAAGAATAAAATAAAATAAATACATGTTTTACGTGTGACACTTATATATATATATGTATGTTTTCAAAACATTAAAAAAGTATTTTCAAAATAGAATACTAAATATTGAAAACATATTTAATATATATAAATATTTAATATTATGAAACATTAAATAAAAAATTAAAGAAAAAATGGAAATATATGAGTACATTAACATTAATAGAGTATTTAACATTCCAAACAACATATCAAATAACATTTGATATAAGGATAAAACCTATATAAATATAGAATACAAGATATAGAAATATGGGATAGGACATACATAAATATAGAATAAAAATATATAAATATAGGATAAGATATCTATATATAACGAGACAAAAAACTTAATGTATGAGAAACAAATAACACAATTGAAATACAAACAAATAATATTTAGACAGCGTGGAAAATATAATACAAATACTTAAAAATGAAAAAATTAACCTAAATCATACTCACAACCTGTTTTTCACTTAGCACATTACATCACTAACACACATAACATAATTAAAGTGTGAATTATGCTAAAAACAAGTGTAAAAATGTTAATAAACATGAAAAAATGTAATAAATCTAAAATATTACAAAAATATAAATATATTAAGAGAAATATGTAGTGCCCCCAGACCAGTTAGCCCAAGTGTCGAGTCAAAGATTCACATGACATCAAGAGCACTTCCATATACACTAGAGGTCACCGACTAGTGGAGAAGGTATGTCGATACTGTGGGGAGACTATACCCTCTATCAAATAACCATACATAATAGGAAAATAATGATAAACCATAATCCATAACATGACAACAAATTATACACATTTCAATAATAATCCAACCATAACTAAACATATCACATGCTATAAAAAATGAGCCCCAAGTAAATGTCATATAGCCATGCATCGAATGTAAGATCATCTGATGGGTTGAGGATATACAAACATAATCCAAAATAAATAAAAATAATGGAATCATAAAAAATTTCAGAGGCACAACCCAATACTATCTACCACTATAATTATCTATCCTAATCGATCGTTGATCATTGGACCTTCCCCATTACCCGCATCGTTGATCTTGAAATTTTCATTCCCACCAAAGTACAAAAAAGAAGTTTGAGAAATATACTTATCAGGACACCAGATATAGTGTCCCAAAATAAATCTAGAATATATAAGTGAATACAAAATGTTATAATATGACAACCAATATTAATAATAAACAAATGTGGAATCACCAAGTGTTAAACAAAACACCTGATGAAATACCCTACCTATTTCAGTTGATGTCAACACCAAGTCTCAAAATATAACCCATAATACTGTGGGTTAGTATAGATTCCACCAAAAAATCCTATAATCATACAACCAAGGATATAAGTATACTTATCAACCAAATGTTCTATAACAACAAAACTAGACGTTGAGCTGTAATTGCATCTAACATCCCATAATAATAGGTTCCTAAAGTACACAAATAGATTAATGAAGATTATATTCTATTTGTTTTCAATATAATTGTATGAAGGGAAGTTAATGTGTGTTGATGCTGGATGATGGAGGAAGAATCCACCCACTCAAGGAATAACGATGCTACCCATACTTTAATGGGTAAAGAAGAATAAATTTGTTTCTTGGTGAGAGGCCATCATATTTGATGATTGGTGAACTAGTATTTATGTAAATCAACGTTAAGTTCTAAAGGATGATAAATTCATTGACTCAAATTGTTTGTTAATGAGAATATTTTTAAGAAATTAATTTTTTTTATGATCACAATCACTAAAAGTATTTATAATTTTTTATAAGTGAAAATATGGAAGAATGATCAGGTTTAAAGTGCTTCTAGTTTTTATATATAGTCTTGAAATAAGAAGACCACATCACAACCCTATACTCTACACCACAAAAATTTTCAGAATAGAAATTATGGCGGAAGGATAAGGAATACGCTGCAGTATAACTCGATCCAACCTCCTCTTCGACGATCATGATAAAAATCTTGGAATCCAAATCATAGTCAAATATTAGATCCTACAAACATTAGTAAGTCTATGTTTCAAGGTAAATGTCTATGCCGAATATCTTATATACAGAAGTCTTTCACAACGTTGGTCAAGGACCACACCATAACTACCTTGAAATAAATAGAACCTCCAAAAGATCCTATTAGACCCCACTACCTAGCTCAAATACCTATTCCACAAAGATATCTTCTATAGTGAAGAGAAGTCTACAATTATGTAATAAGATATGATCATGCATAGTCAAAAAGCTTTAATTGCTTGTCATGAAAGCATTGATGTAACGACCCAAAGTATCATTAATGGAAATCCCTATTGATCTAATTAAATGTCTCTTTATGTTTATATAAAATGTAAACTTCTTTGGTTTTATGTTAAGAATTTTGAACGTTGCTAATATAGCCGTTGAACAGTGATCACATGATTAGTATAAATTTAGGGATTTAACAAATCTAATTTACTCAGACAAAGGAAGCGATGGCCTCATCCAGTAGAATTTCCCCATATGAAGCCCATTTATCAGAGCTCGGAAAAGAGGTGGCATCTGTGGCCTTCTCTCTTGACCAAGCCCAAACTGAGCTTCACCATGTCAAGCTCGAACGGGACCATCTACAGGAGAAGCAGAAGTTGATAGAAATTACCACTCGTGCGATGTTATCCGAGCCACCCCAAGAGTCTGTCACCATCGGACACCTTACCCTTAGGTCTTATGCGGCTGTTTTAAGGGGTTATGTAAGTAAGTGATAGTACTATGTTCATGTACATTATTTATATATATAATAATGAATATAATTTCTTGTCATTATTGATACATTGTAAATAGTTTTTAAAGTACAAATGGTGTTTTTTAGTTATTATTTAATTAAGAAATATATTTTATTATATTAAGGGATTTTTTGAATTAAATAATTTTTTAATAAATTATTATCATTATTAGATTAATTTTTTTATATATAAATGATCATATAATTGTATGAATGTAATTATAATTTTTATTAAGGTTTGAAAGCCATTTTTGTCAAAACCCGTGAATTTTCGATAAATGTTGGTTTTTATTTTAAAAGTGAAAATTAACATATTTAGAAAATTATTTAGATAAAATAAATGTTATTTTTTGAATCAGGACGTCGAAATTATCCAACGTTGAATTTTTCATAATTTTCTGAGACAGTCAAATTTTTGGGTAAAAATTAAATACCGTTTAAATATATAATGTGTTTTATGACATTATAATGACCCAATAGTGATCTAATAAAATACTATAATATTTATGTTCGGCCAATATATGTTTTACCATTAAAATAATGTGATTTTGGGTTTGTTTTACTTAATTTTCAAAGCATTAATGGACCCCTCAAGACTTATTAAACACCTTGTCTTTTTAAATTGTTTTCCATGGGAGTGTGACTCACCTCCACATAAGCAACCCTATTATTTTAAGAAGTTCGATATTTGGCCTTATAAAATATTGTTTTCCCATTCCATTTCCCAAAAACGATGGGCAAAAACCATGGGATGGTTTTTGGTTTGGATTAATTTAATGTAAGGGGACCCAAAACCTAAATAATAAAGAATTCCCTCACCTTTCCTATATAAACCCACCCAAGCTCCCACTTCCTTCTCACTTAAAGCCTTTGGAGTTCATCCAAACTCTTCCCTACTCGCTCTATAATCCTCCCATGGTGCCCCAATCTCCCAAGAAGCATCTCACAAGCCTCTCTCTAGTCTTTGGAAGCAGACTTCCAAGTAAGGGTTTTTTTATTCCTTGCTCAATTTTGTCCAATTTTATTTAAGTTGTTTTGCCCATTGAATTTCAGTTATGAATGTTGGGGTATGGTTTCTCACCTCCCTCATACTTCCCTATTTATGTTTTAATGATGGGATACCCATTTATCCCTCATTAGATGCCTCCCATGTACACATGTTACTATGCCGAAATTCCGAAAGGAACTTCTCTCTCCTCATTTACATTCAAGCTATACTTTTGTATCATGAATCTAAATTCCATTACAATTTTTGGGACATGTATCTATATGACCTACTTACTGTCCATTACATTTAAATATGATGAGTAACCCCTTTCTCCCTCATCACCCGTTTTTATGAATTCTTATGTCACGCTGTTACATTGCCGAAATCACACCGATTTTCTAAGCCAATGCCATTGTGTAGTGAATACCATGCCCATTTCTCCATCAAGGGTATTCACCTTTATGCACATTTAATCATTTATTATAAATTTTCAAGTATGAATTCCACATTCCTTTATCGTGGAATAAATGATTATGTTTTATGAATCCATGTTTTATGATCCATGTGGCACACTTATGCATGAAATGAAATGTTTAAGAAGGGTGCGCTCTTATAGCACTCCAATGCATTGGGTAAACTATAGTATCATGATATGTCATGTGAAATGAGTGTTGACTCATGCTAATTCAAGTGCAATGAGGGTTTACTCGTGCTTCTTGTGCAATGAGGATTTACTCATGCTCCATGTGCAATGAGTCTTGGATCATGCTAATTCCATGTTAAGTTTTGTTGCCACATTTCCATGTTATGATTATCATGATTTCTCATGCCTTTGTGTTCATGTTTCTCTTGAGATCCATTTATATGCCTAATGTCTAACATATATTGTACTCCTCATGTTATTCCATGTGTATTCCCTTACTGGGCTTTATAGCTCACCCTTTTTTTATGCATGTCCTCAGGTTATCCCATGAAATTCTAAGTACGAGGGAATGTAGTGGTTATGTAAAGAAAGTTTTCAATAAAGATGTTGTATTTCATGTTTCAAGTTTTTATTTAATGATCCTAATCCCCAAAGACCCTAAACCTCTCGATCTTCTTTGTTTTATCAAGTGAAGTTTTATGTAATAAATCATGTTTAAGTTGTAATAAAAAGCAGGGTTGTCATAGTTTGAATCAGACGATAGGTTTAGTTATTTTTGGGATTAGGATTAGAAAACCCTAGTAAAGCCTTAGAGACAAGACTATGTATAATAAAAATATCCCTAAGTTTTGGTAAGTACTGATTAAGTGGTTTATCAAGAAAATACATCCCTGCCTGGATACGAGAAGGTAGAGGCGACTTTGGCACATATGTATCCTATGGGTAAAACCCGAAAACACCACTTTGAGATAGACTCGAACGGGAACTGGTGCACAAAAATGGGCCTTACTGCACTCTTGGTTATGACACTCCCGGGGGATATGTTTTGAAAAATTCACAATCTTAGTATGAACCCTTATTAAGGGAATTTAAAAAAATGCCCCTAAGAATATATGTTAGAAATTTGATCATGAAAAACCTAGGTTGAAGCCTATAAACTCATGAGTTAAGGAAATAAAAGTTTATTTATAAGTCATAAACTTCTGTCTTTGGATTACCCTTTATGTGTTACCCCCTAACTTTCCTTTTATTCCAGCTAATGGCCGGTAATAGGAGGACTCAGGCTAACGAACGATGTGAAGATCAGTGTGATGACTGTACTAATGAGATGCCCAATCCAATGGGAGTGGGAATCGTGAACTTTTTCACGCTACTCTCTCTGCTAACTCAAGTTTTGAATAGAAACATGGGTCAAGAAGAACGTTCAACCCCCCTAAGAAAGAACAAGTCGCTATTGAGAGCTTCATGACACAATGGCCTCCTACTTTATGTGGATCATCCGATCCCACGATCGCTGAACAATGGATCAACTCCATTGAAAAGATTTTCTCCATCCTTCAATGTTCTGAACAAGAGAAGGTTCTCCTGGCGGCTTATCGTATGGAGGGTGAAGCTGATCAATGGTGGACGTTGATCAAAAATACGAAGCCTAAGGAGGAGATCGAGGCATTGGAATGGAAGGATTTCCGGAAGATGTTTTTCGATAAATATTTTCTACACACCCTCCGACGTAAGATGGAAAGGGACTTTCTTTCCCTCAAGAAAAAAGATGAAGAATCTGTTGGAGTGTACAAGGAAAACTACACAAGGCTTTCACGATACGCTTCCAGCTTTGTCGTTATCCCATAATGAAAAGTTGACCGCTTCTTTGGTGGGTTGATTCCTAGCCTACAGAAAGCATTAGAAATCCGTGACTTCGACAGCTATGAGGAAATGGTCCGATGTGCCCTCAAGGTCGAAATGGAGATCAGAGAATCACAAGGGTATCATGGGGATAAGAAGGGTAAGGTGGAATTCAATGCTGGTGGTCCGATGGATAAATCCAATGGTGCTAAGAAGATTTAGCACCCCACTTGACAAAAGTGCGGAAAGAAGCACCCTGTAAATTGCCTTAAGGGGACGAGGAAATGCTTCAGGTGTGGAAGAGAAGGGCACCTAGCTGTTAACTATCGGCAAGAAAGACCCGCGGCTGCGACAGAGGAGAGGAATGCTTCGTTCGAACCTCAACGCGTTGTTCAATGATAAAAATGAAAAGAACCAGGTCATTTTGAAAATTAGTGCCCTAATCCAAGGGTTTTAAGAGGCAACCAACAACCTCCAAGGAAGCATGGAAGAGATTTTTCCATCACTTCTACCGAAGTGAACCCCGAAAATGAAGTGGCGAAAGGTACACTAGTTATTCATTCAAGAATATTGAACGTACTTTTTGATTCAGGTTCTACGCATTCTTTTATATCTCGAAAGTTTAGTAGAACAATCCTAGAACCAACACAAATCATGTAAGTGAAGATGTCGATGAGTATGGAAAATGGGGCAATCATTGCATCCCATGAATATAAGTCCTCCCCTTTTATAATATGTGGATTAAATTTCCCAGTGAACCTCATCATACTCCCTCTGGTGGAATTTTATGCAATTCTTGGCATGGATTGACTTTCCTAATATAGAGCCAACATAAATTGTTTGGAGATGGAAATCACACTCCATATGGAGAATCGACCCCCGATTCTTTACAAGTGTAAGGAGGAATATGAATATCCTTTAGCTCCATCATCTCAAGCATGGATATTACTGCCCTATGAGCACACATATCTGGCTCAGATAATTGAGTCCAAGGAAGAAACCACCCTTGAGGAAATGCCTATTGTGAGGGAATTTGCTGAAGTGTTTCCTGAGGAACTGCCTGGTATTCCTCCTATAAGTGACATTGAATTCTCAATTGAACTTATACCCAGGGATTTACCAATATCCAAGACTCCATATAGAATAGCTGTTTTAGAGCTTGAAGAGTTGAAGAAACAACTATAGAAGAATCTGGATAAAGGGTTTATACGCCCAAGTGCTTCACCATGGGGTGCACCAGTCCTCTTCGTCAAGAAGAATGATGGGTCAATGCGGCTTTGCATCGACTATCATGAACTTAACAAAATCACGATAAAGAACAAGTATCCTCTCCCACGAATTGATGACTTGTTCGATCAGCTGCGTGGAGCACAATACTTCTCCAAGGTGGACTTGCGGTCGGGATATTATTATGTAAGGGTGAAGAAGGAAGATATCCCCATGATTGATTTTCGCACAAGATACGGGTGCTATGAATTCATAGTAATGACTTTAGGACTCACCAATGCTCTAGAAATCTTCATGGACATAATGAATAGAGTCTTTAGAGATTACCTCGACAAATTTGTGGTAGTCTTTATAGATGATATTCTAATATACTCCAAAACCAAGGAGGATCATGAGGAGCATTTAAGAACTGTACTAGAGACTTTGTGCAAGGAGAAGCTCTATGAAAAGTACAAAAAGTGTGAGTTCTGGTTAAAGGAGGTCTCATTCTTGGGCCATATCATCATAAGAAATGGGATATCTATGGATCCCCCAAAAATAGATTCAATTGAGGGATGGTCGAGTCCAACATCGGTATTGAATATCCGTAGCTTCTTGGGGTTAGCTGGATATTATTGACGATTTGTGAGAAATTTGTCATGATTTTCCAACCCTCTTACCAAGTTAACTCGGAAGGTAGTAAAGTTTTCTTGGAGTGATGAATACGAAGAAAGCTTCAAGGAGTTAAAAAGGAGGCTTATCACTGCGCCTGTGCTCACTTTACCCACAAGTGGGGAACAATTTGTGGTATTCAGTGATGCTTCGAAGAAGGGATTAGGTTGTGTGTTGATGCAGAATGATAACGTTATATCCTATGCCTCAAGGCAGTTGAAAATCCATGAGAGAAACTATCCAATGCATGATCCGGAGTTGGAAGCAGTGATCTTTGCCTTGAAAATCTGGTGGCATTATCTCTATGGGGAGAAATGTGAGATATATAATGACCACAAGAGTCTTAAATATATATTCACACATAAAGAGATTAATATGTTCCAGAGAAGATGGATAGAGCTCATCAAGTATTATGACTGTTCAATCCATTACCACCTTGGGAAACCGAACAAGGTGGCAGATGCCCTAAGTAGAAAGGATCCAGCGATTCTATCAATGATGAAAATTGAGAAGGATCCAATCTTCTTATAATTGATGAAGATGGACATGAGAATCATAAAGAAGGGAGAATCATCGATCCTTTTAGAAATGATTTCTCAACCGTCTCTTTTGGAAAGGTTAAAGGATGCTCAAAAGGATGATGTGGGAATTCAAGAAAAAGTGGAAGCTATCAAAAAAGATAAATCCTCGGAGTTTAATGTTAATGAAGAAGTAATTTTTCAGTTGGGAAAAGACTATGTGTTCCATCATGTCTGGAGCTGAAGAAGCAACTTTTGGATAATGCACATAATTCAAATTTCTCTATTCACGCAGGGAGCACAAAGATGTATCAAGACCTCCAAGAAAACATTTGATGGGATAACATGAAGAAGTAGATCGCTGAATATACATCAAAGTGCCTGGTGTGCTAGCAAGTGAAGGCAGATAGGCAGAAGTCTAAGGGGATGATGCAACCATTGCCCTTATCAGGATGGAAATGGGAGAACATTGTAGAGACCCGAAGCTTGACGTACGTGGACATTACATTACTTTTTTGGAATACTTAATACATAACAAAAACAGACACACAAGGACCGTAATAGTTTAGTGTCTTTGGAAACTTGGAATGTAATCTTCTAATTGTGGTGAAAGATCCTCAACATCTCCCATAAATATCTTCCCCCTTTTTTAACCTAAAACCTTTCTTTATATCCTGGGGAAAAGAAAACATAAAAAGGGTGTGCTCAAATTCTCAGTAAGGGTAAGCATGGATAAAATAAAACATACCACTTACATTTGAACTTAAAAACATGAACATAATGTTTAAAAATCAAAAGCTTGAGCAATAACATAAAACATGGAATTACGTAAGGCATAGATCATAAAGAAACATTAAGCACGATAAAATATCATGGGAATAAAACATGTAATTGTTGAAACCATTAAGCACATGATATGATTTCCATATTACCCAATGTATTGCTTCCAAGACCATCTTAGTGGACAAAGTCCCTTTCTGAATCGAGTTCACTCCTCGTTTCAGTCCTATATTACTGAACCAGTTTAACTTTCCATTCTATCCCTGTCTATCTCATGAGATATAAATCTTTACCCAATTCATTAGAGGGAGATATAGGTCCCACCCATCTCATAATGAAATCATTCTTACTTGTGCCACAAAATAAACATACATCATTCATAAAAACCCAATAAATAAAATGGGTTTCATAAAAATCATCCCATCATCACATAATCCATATAAAATAAATGGATATCATTTCATAATAAGAGAAGTGAAACCATGTAAATCATAGAGACATTATACTTGAAACATACACATATGAAATAATGTCATCATAGATGAAAAATGGTTTTGATAAAACACTTGAAATGAATTCTTGAGGAAAATATCCTTTTTCATTCGAAATCATTTTATTTTCACAAAATGTCATGAAATTTTAAAAGAACAAGATTTTGTTAAAAATAGTCATGAAATCGTTTAGAGGAAGCTTCATGAAAACAAGGCTTTATAAAACCGTAAAAATCCTTTCATGCCGTATACGTTAAATAAACATTCTTCTCGTACTTTTGTCAAAAAATTCAAAAAGTACCTTGTAGGTTAAATAAAAGAAAGATTCCTTCCATACCATTGGGTAAAAGTCAAAATGGGTAAAAAGGACTTTAAACATACATTAAAACATTTTTAGGAAACATGGACATGGATGATAACAATAACCCCAGTAAATACTTACGAATAAGCAATCTCAGATAAAAATGATATTTGCAAAATTATCCCTTACCTTAGGTCCGATATGATTCGTACGTATCCGAACCCCCTGTATAATTATTTAAATAATGTTATTTACTTATTACAAAATCATATTCATTGTTACGATATCATATATGGTTCACTTATGACTTTATATTACCCATTCGTTTGTAAATTCCATGTTAAAGAGCATTTTGGGTAAAATTGTTTTATTTTTAGTTCGGGTTTTGACTTGTAATTATTAATATGATTACTTAGATCATGATTACTTAATTCGAGAATATAAAACATGATTTATATATAATATATATTCAGAATACACATATATATAATATATCGATAAATGGAAAGAAATACATCGTTCATGGAGACGGTAGGCTGTACGTACGCATGAACGATGTTTTCGTTTCCTTATTGAGTTGAATGGAATTAAGTAGATGAAATACATATACATAAATCTAGTATCTTTATAATTTCATATATTTCATTATTATATCTTATATATACTTTATAATCATTCTTAATTGGTTAACATGGAGAATGAATCTCATCGCGTCGTGGAGACGGTAGTCCGTACGTACGCACGAGCGATGATATCGTTTCCATAATTATTGAATTGAATTGGAGTGGATGATACAATATATCAGAATCAGTATGATGTTATAATAACTATGTATAGTTATTCTTTACACCATTATACCCATCCAAGTAAGGTGTTGTTGGAAAAACAGATTACACCACGATGTGGAGACAGTATTCCGTAAGTACGCACACGCGGTGATTTCTTTTTCCGTAGGATGGATAGATGGTGAAATATGGTTGTTTCAAACTTATAATAACATATAATTATATGAGTGATAATGATGTTATTACTTCATAATGAAACAACTAAAGAAGAAGAATTAGAAGAAGAAATAAAGTTGAAAGAATCGGTAACGGACATTACCTCTTCTCTGAAGCGCCTCTTTGAGACCTCCTATTAGGGCACTAAAATTTGTCTTTGAAGAAGACCAGGACCTGTAGGATGTTTCTATGGATGTGTATAAGAGTATTTGGCAGGGTTTGGACGATCTTGAAGGCTAAAATTGGTGTGAGGATGAGAGGGAGGAGGTTCCCTTTTATAAGGGAGGGGAGGGGCACCTTTGGAAATCTTAAAAATATTAATTTATAATAAATCTAACCCCACTTAATCACATCCAAAAATTACTCATATTCAAATATTAGATGAGATATGGTTTTAATCTCATCAAACAATAAAATTTATACATGTTAGGAAATTATTTTAAACATTATCAACTTGATTTATCTTTACTTAATCAATTTAATTTTATTTGTTGTAATAACATTCTAAATTTTAAATTATATAAAATAATTACTTATTTGTTGTGAATTATCTATAATTGGATACTTTATAACATTTTAGACCATATAAATTTAAATTTATAATTTTCATATATTTTTGTGATTTTTAAACAATTTTATAATATGTTATTTTTATAAAATAACAATAGTGTCAATTTTGACACTATTCATTTATTTGAATTTAAATAAAATATATACAGAAGATATGTTCAAAATAAAATATTTAATAGATTCATAAAAGGTCATATGTATCTACAAAATTATTGGAGAACATTAAATAGTTCATATAATATTTATTTTATTATTTTTAAAACCATTTATTTGGTTTATCTCTTAATAAAATAATTACTTCAACATTTTTTTATAATTATTTAATATAATTATTTGTTTCCTAAAAATTAAAAATAAAATCCTATAATGAATATAAATACTTTAAATTTCACAATAATACTTTTACTCGAATTTATCATTTTAAAATCACAATATTTAAATTGTTATATTTATTAAAGTTTGATGGTGACAACTTTGGCGTCATTTAAAATAAAATAATATAAGTGTCATAATCACTTTTATAAAACTCAAAACGGTTATATATTATGTAATTGGATGATTAAGGTGTATATATACACTACCAATATGTTTTGGTCAGGTTTATGGGCCTTTTAATGGGTATTATTATTTCAATAAAAACTATATTACTGATTTTTTACTTAATAAATAATTTCTGCATCATTAATGTATCACCATTAATGAAAATTATGTAATCCCTAAAAATTATAAATAAATTATCATGATGTAGATAATTTTATTAGATTTTTGTATACTATTCATGTTCTAAGTTTTATGATGTTTATCACTAAATTAAAATTATTATACTTATACGATTTAAGAGAGTGACATTTTGTCACTTTCGTTGGTTTTAATAATAATTAAATTATTTTCATGGTCAAAAGTCCATTAAATGAATCTCATCCGATCCTTAGGTGATATGGGTCGAATTTTAGTCATCCAATATAATTTTGGCATGTGTTAGGGTAATTTTATAATATTATATTTACCCTTAATTACCAGATTTACCTTTAACTATGGTAAATAAAATTTACCATGGTTACTATTCATAATTCCCAAAAATAAAAAGTAGTCTATTAACATAATTTGGACCCACTAATTCCAAATATGAAATCCATTTTTTCAAATTCAATACACATAAGTTGCAGAAATTAAATTAAAATTAATCCCGTTGTCGAATGAAAACGGGTTTTTGTTTAAAACATTGCAAAAGATTGAATTGATTTAACCTACGAATTCAATGTAAAATAAATTATAATGACATAAATTATATTAAATGGTAAAAATATATTATATTTCTACTTTAAAACCATTCAATATTATAATTTTACCACATAATTTATTACGATGAAAAAAGTTGTTTTTAATTAAAATATAACGTGTTTTTACTATTCATTAAAATATGAAAGTTATCAGAATAATATGAAAAATTTATACAAGGTAAAATTTTATATCCTGATTCCAAAGAATAATTTTATTTTGTAAAATTGAACTTATAAACATGTCAAAAACTATATTTTAAGTGGGTGTGCCATCAAAAGGTGGCAAAACTGCATTTTTTGAAAAATACTTATTTTACCTGAAAAATTTATTTTGTTCTTATACCATGTTCTAGAAAATGTGTAAGATAAATAATAATGTTATAAAATTCAAAATTTAGTTAATACTATTCATAACAGCTAGTTCATAATAATATAATAATATATCGTTGTTTAGTAAAACTCGGTATTGCGTACAACACACGCTATCGAGGAAGGTCACGATTGCGTTTAGTGTAAGCCAAGTCAGGGTTGCGTGTAGTGCACGACTCCTTTGTTGTTGTGTATAAAAAAATACATTTAATATATATATATATATACTCAATGTTCCGTAGAATAACTACTATCAAACAAACATGAAATTGTGTGTAACACGATCCAGGATTAGTGTTGCGTATACTACAAGCTAATACGGTGTTGCGTATAGCGCAAGATAATCTTGGTGTATCGTAAAACAGAAGATATGAAAGAAATTAAAAGGAATATATCTTATAAAGTCTCGGGTTATTACATTCTACCCCCCTTAAAATGAATTTCACCCTCGAAATTCGTCGGGGTTATAAATGGTTTTCTACTTGAAAGTTTCTTTAATTGAAACCCACATTGTAAAAAGGAATACCAAAACTTATCTTTATAAACTAAAGTATGAAACGTAACAGTTACACAAATAAACTAATCGCTGGGTTTCCATATAGGATAACATAGGTGAAAATATGGACATGGAAGAGAAATCTAACCATCATGTTCTGATAGAGAGTGGTAGAGAACATGGCTATGAAAAATCCAATAATCACAAAGACATAGATTTGTGATGATTTTAGGTACCATCTGATTCATCGGATATAAGGTCACTAAGACAACATTTTTGGTTTTCAAGATCATTTCCCTAAAGTTGATGAATTAAAAGAAATACTTACATGATTTTGGTACAATCTCACTGTTGTTCGTGAATTGAACAATTTCCACTTCATCCCTTAATGAAATGAAGTTGAATTTGTTATTCATGATGTGTTAGTAGATCAAGTGATAGAATGATGGGTCATTCCATCTGTTTCAAACAAAAGGTTAGCAAAAGTTATAAGTCCATCATATGGTTAGATTAATCGTATATGGTTCCAAAAATGAACTTATACTTCATATACCATACCGCTTAATAAGATAAAACTAGTTTCTACTAACCAGGGACTTCCTGTAGGCCAGTGGTAGGCGATAAAGGCCAGTCGCACTTCAGTTGTGGGTTCGATTCCTACAGCCTTGTCCGACGCGATGGGCTGTCACCCGTCCTGCAAGTTGTCATTTTTCTAAAACTACATTACTATAACATCCCATCAATAATATCAAAAAAAGTTCTATCCTTAAACAATACTAACTTATGTCCAACATAATCTATTCCAATCTTTAGGCTTATCTAAAATACTTAGGTCCAAGCTCATAGTATAAGGAAAATGATTACTTGAAATATCACATAACAATCACGTGAATTCCATCATTTATCGCGAATATATCATAAGATATATCTTGTTGGTCAAATTACAAACATGTGAATACCTTAATCATGTATTATCATAAAAATAAATACCCATTGAACATTAGTGAAAACATGAATGCTGTCAAAGGTTAACTCTTTCCACATACCAAAATCCCAAAATTTCTATATAATCAAACCATAATATCACTTAGTCCTTATATCAGTCATGAGCTCATGAATACAATCAAACATCTCATTATCTTCTTATCCCTTCATTATGCGCATATCATCTACTTTCCAAAAATATCTGAATAACCTTCCATGGTTACTGGTACCATTCAACATATACTTTCATATACTTTAGGAAAAACAATAGTGTAACAATCCTTATATGATTCTTTATTCCATAGTACCATACATTATTCTTTATAAACATACAATCATTCCACTAACTTCTTAAACCACTAGCTGAGCTTCATCATTTATTTCATCTCATATTTCATTTTTAGTCTCTTCATCATCATCCACATAAATACTACCCGTATGACCATGCTGATTCTCTTCATGAGATTTTCCCTTAGGGAATTGGTTTGCATAATGCCCATACATTCCACATTTAAAACATATAATCATTGTTGATGTCGTATCAATACCATTATCCTTGTCCATGGTGTTAACTGAACCTTTTCCTTTGCACTTACTGGCTTTGTGTCCTTCTTTTCCACACCCAAAGCATCTTCCAGTTCCTTTGAAACAATCTCCCTGATTCCTCTTCCCACATGATTTACTTGAGGGAAATTGAACTTTCTTTCCTCTATGATCATCATGAAACTCCATCTTTCTCTTATTATCTGAGTCGGGAAACTTACCAAAGTTGAGATTATTGATCATGTTATGAGATTTCTGATTAGGCATAATAATGATGTTTGAACTTCCAAATCCCATTTCATTTGGTTACTCATGAAGAATATCATTCCATTGTCCGTCATATCCTCCATTATCGTGAATCTTCCTGTTTCCAGCCATTTTCTAAAACCCAAAAAGAATAGTGTGAGAGGAAAAAATCATGATAGGGAAAACTACATAGTAAAGGGGGAGTACCCTCAATATCTAACATCTTAGGTTAAATTCTAAGATCATTAGTGAAATTCTAGGACTATAACCTATACGTATACTTAACCTTAGGGACATCCTTAGATATACGTTAGACATATCTCTGGGGATCTCACTAAAGTTCTCGCATCCTACTTTCCAAAGGATGACTAAACCTTTCCTCTGATACCAACTGTAGAGACCCGAAGCTTGATGTACATGTACATTACATTACTTTTGCGGAATACTTAACACATAACAAAAACAGACACACAAGGACCGTAATAGTTTAGTGTCTTTGTAAACTTGGAACGTAATCTTCTAATCATGGTGAAAGATCCTCAACATCTCCCATAAATATCTTCACACCCTTTTTTTACCTAAAACCTTTCTTTATATCCTGGGGAAAAGAAAACATAAAAAGGGTGAGCTCAAATGCTCAGTAAGGGTAAGAAGGGATAAAATAAAACATACCATATACATTTGAACTTAAAAACATGAACATAATGTTTAAACATCAAAATCTTGAGCAATGACATAAAACATGGAAGTACGTAAGACATAGATCATAAAGAAACATTAAGCATAATAAAATAGCATGGGAATAAAACATGTAATTTTTGAAATCATTAATCACATGATATGATTTCCAAATTAGCCAAGGCATTGCTGCCAAGACCATCTTAGTGGACAAAGTCCCTTTCTGAATCGAGTTCACTCCTCATTCCTATCCTGTATTACTGAACCGAGTTAACTTTCCGTTCCAGCCATGTCTATCTCATGAGATATAAATCTTTACCCAATACATTGGAGGGAGATATATGTCCCACCCATCTCATAATGAAATAATTCTTACTTGTGCCACAAAATAAACATACATCATTCATAAAAACCCAATAAATAAAATGGGCTTCATAAACATCATCCCATCATCACATAATCCATATAAAAGAAATGGATATCATTTTATAATAAGATAAGTGAAACCATGTAAATCATAGAGACATTATACATGAAACATACACATATGAAATAATGTCATCATAGATGAAAAATGGTTTTGATAAAACACCTGAAATGAATTCTTGAGGAAAATATCCTTTTTCCTTCAAAATCATTTTCTTTTCACAAAATATCAGGCAATTTTGAAAGAAAAGGATTTTGATGAAAATAGTCATCAAATATTTTGGAGGAAGATTCATGAAAACAAGGGTTTATAAAACCATAAAAATCCTTTCATGCCGTATACATTAAAAAAACATTCTTCTCGTACTTTTGTCGAAAAAGTCAAAAAGTACCTTATAGGGTAAATAAAAGAAAGATTCCTTCCATACCATTGGGTAAAAGTCAAAATGGGTAAAAAGTAATTTAAACATACATGAAACCATTTTTATGAAACATGGACATGGATGATAACAATAACCCCAGTAAATACTTACGAATAAGCAATCTCGGATAAAAATGAGATTTGCAAAATTATCCCTTACCTTAGGTCTGATATACTTCGTACGTATCCGAACCCCATGTATAATTATTTAAATAAGGTTATTGAATTATTACAGATTCATATTCATTGTTATGATATCATATATGGTTCACTTATGACTTTATATTACCCGTTCTTTTGTAAATTCCATGTTAAAGAGCGTTTTGGGTAAAATCTTTTCATTTGTCGTCCATGTTTTGACTTGTAATTATTCATATGATTAATTAGATCATGATTACTTAATTCTAGAATATAAAACATGAATTATATTTAATATATATTTAGAATACACATATATAATATATCGATAAATGGAAAGAAATACACCGTTCATGGAGACGGTAGGTCGTACGTACGCATGAACGCTGTTTTCGTTTCCTTATTGAGTTGAATCGAATTAAGTAGATGACATACATATACATAAATCCAGTAGCTTTATAATGTCATATATTTCATTATTATTTCTTATATATACTTTATAATCATTCTTAAATGGTTAACATGGATAATGAATCTCATTGCGTCGTGGAGACGGTAGTCTGTACGTACGCACGAGCAATGATATCGTTTCCATAATTATTGAATTGAATTAGAGTGGATGATACAATATATCAGAATCAGTATGATTTTATAATAACTATGTATAGTTATTATTTACACCATTATACCCATACAAGTAAGGTGGTGTTGGAAAAACAGATTACACCACGGCGTGGAGACGGTATTCTGTACGTACGCACGCGCAATGATTTCGTTTTCCATAGGATGGATAGATGGTGAAATAGGGTTGTTTCATACTTATAATAACATATCAGTATATGAGTTATAATGATGTTATTACTTCATAATGAAACAACTAAAGAAGAAGAAGTAGAAGAAGAAATAAAGTTGAAAGAATCGGTAATGGACATTACCTCTTCTTTGAAGCGCCTCTTTGAGACCTCCTCTTAGGGCACTAAAATTGGTCTTTGAAGAACACCAGGACCTCTAGGATGTTTCTAGGTAAGTGTAGAAGAGAATTTGGCATGGGTTGGACGAACTGAAAGGCTCAAATTGGTGTGAGGAAGAGAGGGAGGAGGTTCCCTTTTATAAGGGGGGGAGGGGCACCTTTGGAAATCTTAAAAATATTAATTTATAATAAATATAAACCCACTTAAAAACCTCCAAAAATGACTCATATTCAAATATTAGATGATATAGGGTTGTAATATCATAATCCAATAAAATTTAGACATGTTAGGAAATTATTTTAAACATTATCAACTTGATTTATCCTTACTTAATCAATTTAATTTTATTTGTGGTAATAACATTCTAAATTTTAAATTATAACAAATAATTAATTATTTGTTCTGAATTATCTATAATTGGATACTTTATAACATTTTATACCATATAAATTTAAATTTATAATTTTTATATATTTTTGTGATTTTTAAACAATTTTATAATATGTTAGTTTTATAAAATAACAATAGTGTCAATTTTGACACTATTTATTTATTTGAATTTAAATAAAATATATACAGAATATATGTTAGAAATAAAAGCTTTAATAGATTAATAATAGTTCATATGTATCTAGAAAATTATTGTAGAACATTAAATAGTTCATATAATATTTATTTTATTATTTTTAAAACCATTGTTTTGGTTTATCTCTTAATAAAATAATTACTACAACATTTTTGTATAATTATTTAATATACTTATTTGTTTTATAAAAATTAAAATTAAAATTCTATAATGAAGATAAATCTACTAAATTTCACAATAATACTTTTAATATAATTTATCAGCTTAAAATAACAATATTTAAATTGTTATATTTATTAAATTATGTAGGTGACAACTTTGGCATCATTTAAAATAAAATAATATAAGTGTCATAATAACTTTTATAAAACTCCAAACGGTTATATATTATGTAATTGGATGATTAAGGTGTATATATACACTACCAATAAGTTTTGGTCAGGTTTTTGGGCCTTTTAATGTGTATTATTATTTCAATAAAAACTATATTCTTGATTTTTCACTTAATAAATAATTTCTGCATCATTAATGTATCACCATTAATGACAATTATTTAATCCCTGAAAATTCTAAATAAATTATCATGATGTAGATAATTTTATTAGATTTCTGGAGAATATTCATATTTGAAGTTTTATGATGTTTATCACTAAATTAAAATTATTATACTTATAAGATTTAAGAGAGTGACATGTTGTCACTTTCTTTGGTTTTAATAATAATTAAATAATTTTCATGGTCAAAAGTCCATAAAATGAATCTAATATGACCCTTAGGTTATATGGGTCTACTTTTAGCCATCCAATAGAATTTTGGCATGTGTTAGGGTAGTTTTATAATATTATATTTACCTTTAATTACCCAATTTACCTTTAACTATGGTAAATAAAATTTATCGTAGTTACTATTCATAATTCCCAAAAATAAAAAGTAGACTATTAACATAATTTGGACCCACTGATTCCAAATATGGAATCCATTTTTTCAAATTTAATACATAGAAGTTGCATAAATTAAATTAAAATTAATCCTGTTGTCGAATGAAAACGAGTTTTTGTTTAAAACATTGCAAAAGATTGAATTGATTTAACCTACGAATTCACTGTAAAATCAATGTTAATGACATAAATTATATTAAATGGTAAAAATATATTCTATTTATACTTTAAAACCATTAAATATTATAATTTAACCACATAAGTTATTATGATGAAAAAAGTTGTTTTTAATTAAAATATAGTGTGTTTTTACTATTCATTAAAATATGAAAGTTATCAGAATAATATGAAAAAATTATCCAAGGTAAAATTTTATATCCTGATTCAAAATAATAATTTTATTTTGTAAAATTGAACTTATAAACATTTCAAAACTAGATTTAATGTGGGTGCGCCTTCAAAAGGCGGCAAAACTGCATTTTTTAAAAAATACTTATTTTCCCCGAAAAATTTATTTTGTTCTTATACCATGTTCTAGAAAATGTGTAAGATGAATAATAATGTTATAAAATTCAAAATTTAGTTAATACTATTCATAACAGCTAGTTCATAATAATATAATAATATATCGTTGTTTAGTAAAACTCGGTATTGTGTACAACACACGCTATCGAGGAAGGTCGTGATTGCATGTAATGCAAGCCAAGTCAGGGTTGCGTGTAGTGCATGACTCCTCTGTTGTTGCGTATAACAAAATACATTTAATATATATATATATATACTCAATGTTTTGTAGAATAACTACTATCAAACAAACATGAAATTGTGTGTAACACGATCCAGGATTAGTGTTGCGTATACCGCAAGCTAATACGATGTTGCGTATAGTGCAAGATAATCTTGGTGTATCGTACAATAGAAGATATGAAATAAATTAAAAATAATATATCTTATAAAATCTCGGGTTATTACAAACATCACCATAGACTTTCTCACCGGATTTCTGAGGACATCCAAAGGCAACAATGAAATCTTGGTTGTTGTGGATCATCTTACAAGGACTACACACTTCATTGCTATTTGGGAGGATTTCTCATTGGATCAAATAGAACAAATATATATCAGGGAAGTGGTAAGGTTTCATGGAGTACCACTATCTATTTTGTCTGACCGAGATCCAAGATTCACCTCTAAGTTTTTGAAGAGTCTTCAACATTCTCTGAATACTGAATTGAACTTCAGTACGTCCTATCATCCTCAAAATGATGGCCAATCCGAGCGGACTTTCCAAACACTTGAGGACATGTTGAGAGCATGCTCAATGGACTTTAAAGAAGGATGGGATCAACATCTTCCTCTGGTTTAGTTCTCTTATAATAACAGTTTCCACTCGAGAATCCAAATTTCACCTTATGAAGCCCTGTATGGGAAAAGGTGCAGAACACCAGCGTGTTGGGATGAAGTCGGTGAACGTAAGCTGCTTGGACTAGAAACGGTTGAAGAAATGATGGAGAAGGTGAAAACTATTCCGCAGCATATCAAGGCAGCCCAGAGTCGACAGAATATTTATGCAGATAACTGTCGATGACACCTTGATTTTAATGTTAAAGACATGGTTTTTCTACGCATATCTCCGTGGAAGAAGGTCATGAGGTTTGGAAAGAAAGAGAAGTCAAGTCCAAGGCACATCGGCCCCTTTGAGATTCTTGATCGTGTCAGGGCTATGACCTATCGACTAGCACTTCCACCTACCATGGACAAAGTACATGATGTCTTTCATGTATCTCTCTTGAGGAAGTACATACTGGACCCTTCACATGTACTCTCTTATAAGGTGGTACAATTGGAAGATGATCTTTCTTATGAGGAGCAACCAGTGAAGATCTTAGATCGTAGAGAAAAAGTTCTACGAAATAAGACAATGACCCTCGTCAAGGTGTTGTGGAGAAACAACAAGTTTGAGGAAGCGACTTGGGAATCAGAGGAAATGATGAAGCTGAGTTACCCACATCTATTTTAGTGTGGGAAAAAGAAAATTTTGAGGGTGAAATTTCTTAAGGGGGGAATATTGTGACGACCCAAAGTTTCATTAATGGAAATCCCTCTGGATCTAATTAAATGTCTCTTTATGTTTATATAAAATTTCAAATTATTTGGTTTTATGTTAAGAATTTTGACCATTTATAATATAGCCATTGAACAGTGATCACGTGATTAGTATAAATATAGGGCTTTAACAAATCGAATTTACTCATACAAAGGAAGCAATGGCCTCATCTAGTAGAATTGCCCCATACGAAGCCCATTTATCGGGGCTTGGAAAAGAGGTGGCACCCTTGGGCTTTGCTCTTGACCAAGACCAAGATGAGCTTCACCATGTCAAGCTCGAACGGGACCATCTATGGGGGAAGTGGAACTTGATAGAAATTAGCACTCGAGCGATGTTATCTGAGCCACCCCAAGAGTTTGTCACCATCGCACACCTTACACTTAGGTCTTATGCTACTATTTTAAGGGGTTATGTAACTAATTGATAGTACTATGTTCCTATACATTATTTTTTTATATAATAATGAATATAATTTCTTGTCGTTATTGATACATTGTAAATAGTTTTGAAAGTAAAAATGGTGTTTTTTTGTTATTATTTAATTAAGAAATCTGTTTTAATAAATTAAGGGATTTTTGAATTAAATAATTTTTTAATAAATTATTATTATTATTATTAGATTAATTTTATTATATATAAATGATCCAATAATTGTATGAATGAAATTATAATTGTTATTAAGGTTTGAAAGCCATTTTTGTCAAAACCCGTGAATTTTAGATAAATGTCGGTTTTTATTTTAATAGTGAAAATTAAAATATTTAGAAAATTATTTAGATAAAATAAATTTTATTTTTGGAATCAGGACGTCGAAATTATCCAACAGTGAATTTTTCATAATTTTCTGAGACAGTAAAATTTTTGGGTAAAAATTAAATACCATTTAAATATATACTGTGTTTTATGACATCATAATGACCTAATAGTGTTGTAATAAAATAAAATAATATTTATTTTTGGCCAATATTTGTTTTACCATTAAAATAATGTGATTTTGGGTTTTTTTTACTTACTTTTCAATGCATTAATGGACCCCTCAATACTTATTAAACACCTTGTCTTTTTAAATTGTTTTCCATGGGAGTGTGACTCACCTCCACATAAGAAACCCGATTATTTTAAGAAGTTCGGACTTTGGCCTTATAAAATATTGTTTTCCTCTTCCCTTTTTCAAAAATCATGAGCAAAAACCATGGGATGGTTTGTGGTTTGGATTAATTTAATGTAAGGGGACACAAACCTAAATAATAAAGAATTCCCTCACCTTTCCTATATAAACCCACCCAAGTTTCCACTTCCTCCCAACTCAAAGCATTTGGAGTTCATCCAACATCTGAACTAATCTTTCTAGAATCCTCCCAAGGTTCCCCAAGCTCCCAAGAAGCCTCTCACAAGCCTCTCTCTAGCCTTTGGTAGCACACTTCCAAGTAAGGGTTTTTTTCTTCCTTTCTCATTTTTGTCCAATTTTCTTTAAGTTGTTTTTCCCATTTAATTTCAATTATAAATGTTGGGGTATGGTTTCTAACCTCCCTAATACTGACCTATTTATTTGTTAATGATGGGAGACCTCTTTATCTCTCAGTAGATTCCTCCCATGTACACCTGTTACTATGCCGAAATTCCGAAAGGAACTTCTCTCTCCTCATTTACATTCAAGCAATACTTTTGTATCACGAATCTAAATTCAATTAAAATTCTTGGTACATGTATCTATATGAAATCCTTACTGTCCATTACATGTAAATATGATTAGTAACCCCTTTCTCTCTCATCAACCATTTTTATGAATTCTTATGTCACACCGTTACGCTGCCGAAATCGCACCGATTTTCTAAGCCAATGCCATTATGTAGTAAATACCATGCCCATTTCTCCATCAAGGGAATTCACATTTATGCACATTTACTTATTGATTATAAAGTTTCATGTATTAATTCCACATTCCTTTATCATGGAATAAATGATTATGTTTTATGAATCCATGTTTTATGATCCATGTGGCACACTTATGCATGAAATGAAATCTTTAAGAAGGATGCACCCTTATAGCGCTCCAATGCATTGGGTAAAGTATAGTATCATGATACGGCATGTGAAATGAGTTTTTAATCATGATAATTCAAGTGCAACGAGGGTTTACTCGTTCTTCATGTGTAATGAGGATTTACTCATGCTCCATGTGCAATGAGTCTTGGCTCATGCTAATTCCATGTTAAGTGTTGTTGTCACATTTCCATGTTATGATTATCATGCTTTATTATTCCTTTATGTTCATGTTTTTCTTGTGATCTATTGATATGCCTAATGTCTAACATGTATTGTACTCCTCATGTTATTCCATGTGTATTCCCTTACTGGGCTTTATAGCTCACCCTTTTTTTATGCATGTCCTCAGGTTATCCCATGCAATGCTAAGTACAAGGGAATGTAGTGGTCATGTAAAGGAAGTTTTCAATAAAGATGTTGTATTTCATGTTTCAAGTTTTTATGTAATGATCCTAAGCCCCAAAGACACTAAATATCTCGATCTTTTTTTATCAAGTGAAGTTTTATGTAATAAATCATTTTTAAGATGTAATAAAAAGAAGGGTTGTCATAATTTACTTGGATCTTTAAAGCATTGAATCGACCCTAGAGACTTTTTGATATTATGAAGGTTATAAATAGATTCCTAGTGATTCTTAGATATCAATATTAAATAATAATGAAGTATAACAAACCTCCATGAGGACTATTTACTTATGAAATGATCTTAGCAGTTCTTTTGAAAGAGATCTCCAAGCGTATTCTAAATCTAAAAAGACAAACTAGACTTTAATGGATTCAATAATATTTCTATTTTCATGTTTCTCTTTCAGAAAATTTATCCTTTTTTTTAATTTCTTAAAGTATATTCCTTATATACCTTATATATATCTCTCTCCCCCTTTCACATTCTTCTAAATCTTTTAGAGTGAGAATTGATTACTTTGTAAAGGGTTTGTAAAAACAAACCTATATCATTATCATCATCTTATTTAGGTGATCACCAATATTAAAGTGAGGGATCTTGGTTCTTGGTTTCCACTAAAACCAAGGGTATTCTTTTGGTTTTTAGTTTTTATTAAAACCAAGTTATTTATTATTCTTATCTTCTTCTTGATATTCCTTTAAAACAAATGGAGTAATATAAACCTCTCAATACTTCTTAAGTGGAGAAGACATAGGGTATCATTATTAAGATATATCTTAACTCCTTTATCAAAGTGTGCATTTATAATTTCCATAATTTATTTTCCTTTAAAATTAATGTTTTATTTTTTGTTATGCTCACTTTACTTTTTTTATTTTATTCTCAATTCAAATGGTCTCATTTTAATATCTTTTATTTTTTAGAATCATTTTAAAATTATTTTTAAATAAAATTATCCTCCATATTTTCATTTTATCTCTAAACTATATTTAGTATCAAAGTAGGTATTTTTTCTCCATATATATTTTTTAAGGTTAGTTTTAATTTTCAAAATCTTAAATGATTTCAAAATTTGAACTTTTTAAAATGAAATCCTTTTAAAACATCCGTGGTGGTCCCAATGTACACTCTATGGGCCATACACCTTTCTTTAATGGTTCAAAATAAACCTATTGTAAGACTCGTATGTCCAATTTTCTTGGTAGTATAGGATACCTTGTTTAGAAAATTTTCTTTCATGAATTTATAAAATCAAAATAATTATAAGACAAATACTCTTGATGACATAACTTCCTTTGAACATAATGACAAAGCTACTAATGATTTATATTTTGGTTTAGATCATGATGAGTTTAATCAAATTTATACTTGTAAATATCATCATCAAATATTTAAATTTATAGAAGATACTAATTAAGGAACAAATAATGTTAAATATACTAGACTTTATATGTATATAAAAGATTTTAAAAGCCATAGTATTCATACAAATGAATCTATTGTTGGGTTTTTTTACAAACTTTAATGACACATGCAATGGAAATAAATATCTTTGTGATTATTTTTCAATATAAATTCTTATAAAGAAAATACATTGGGTCTTACCAATGAATTGGGGACCCAAAATGATAGTAATATAAGAGGTGAATGGCATAAAGAAAATGTCGACCTAGGAGATAATTAGATCTCTCCTAACCTATGAGATAATGATAAAGTGACAAGATGATAAGGTATCCAAATAATTCAATCATAAAGAGGTAATTTATTTCAAAAAAATCAATGAAAAATATTACAATGATTATTAAATGGACTATCTAGCCAATTATATGAACAAATTATTCAAAACAAAAAAATCTTATCAACATATCAAAAAGGAATATGATCAAAGAGAACAAGAAGTGATGTTCTTAAAATATAAAAAGAAGGTACCTATAAGGCCATATTTCCCCTTCATAAAAAAATCACATGGGAAAAAAGAATAAGAAAAATAAATCCTTAAAAGTTTCAACCTTGAGTGCAAGAAATAAGTCTCTCTCATTTAGATAATAAAGTGATGAATGTACCAAGTGTCTCATGGATCAAGTCAAGGTTAGTAATTAAGTAAACTAAAACTCTTTTTCCTCCACCTAAAAATTTTCTGCCTCTTCCTTAAGTTATTCTTCTTCCAATTACCTAATATATTATGGTCTAAAATATACTCATGATCAACTTGAAGAAGGTTTCTTTGAACTAAACTCAATTTAAAAAGATCTTAAAAAATAATTATAATGAATCACTTAAAGAAAAGGATCAAATTGCTATTGTAAAAGATGAATTATCATCAAAATTTAATAATAAAATAAATTTGAATGAATTATAATCAATTATTGATGATTAAAAATACCTCTCATGAAATTCACCCAAGGAGAAGAAAATTTAAATAAAATCTTGGGTTCTCAATGGCACGTAAAAAATCATTCTGGATTTTTGTTTTAAAATAATGGTATATCTTTAAAAAAATATGATTTTTTTGTAAAAATAATATCAAAAAACAAGTTTTTCAATTATTATTGTAAAACTATGCATTTAATTCTTGAATGTAATAAAAAAATTCTCGATATGGTAGATAAAAAATACCCATATTTCATCCCATATCTTATCTCAAAAATAATTTTCAAAAAAAAATTGGATTCCAAAATTCCTATTAGCTAACACATGGGGACCCATATTCTGGGTACTAAAAGGAATGTTTTATTAATTTTGTAGGAAACATGTATAAAGAGTAAATCTCTAAAAGTTTCATGGTACATGGATAGTGGATGATATATATATATGTTCAATGACAGATATGAATTTAATATTCTTAAAAAACTCAATGGAGTATACATGAATTTCAGTGACAATTCAAGAAGAAAAATCATTTGTATTAGTATAAACAGTTTTCTCAATTGAACACTTATAAAATATATTTATCTCATTTTTTGTGAAAAACAAAATTTTCTAAGAATTATCCAATTACATGATAATGGTTTTAATATCTCTTTAAAAAATTATTTTTACAATGTTTTTAATCTCAAATAAAAAACTTTTATTTACCACTTTTTAATTTTAAATTATTTCTATTATCAATTTAAAATTTCATTATTCTCAAAATTTTAAATGTTTTATTGTTCAATATAGTGATAATTACATTTTAATATATTGCTTAGTCATTTTAGCACACACACAGACACTCATTAAGATCAACTTACATAAACTAGTATGAGATTTACAAAAATTTCATTTCGATGATAATATTATTCCGGAACTTTGACAAATTATTAAGCAACAAAAAATATATTTCAATCCTAAACAAGAATTATCAAACTATAATTCCCTTGATCTTTTTTACCTTTATTTTTTTAGAGCAATACAAGTCAAAATTATCAAATAAAAATCACACTCTTTTGCGATTGTCGATGATTTCACAATATTCACTTTGGTATTTTTCATGGAAAAAAAATATGAAGCTTTAAAAGTATTTATAAGATTCACCAATAAGATCAAAAATGAAAAATGTATGAAAATAATTTCTATTCAAAGTGATCATGTGAGAGTGTTTGATAACAAAGAGTTTAATGAACTTCATGCTTCATAGGGTTATAATCATACATTTTTTCACTCCCAAAAAACCTTAACAAAATAGGGTAGTCTAAAGATGAATGTGAAATCTTTACGAAATATAAATATCCCCCTCTAACAACATAAAACTCTGTAAATAATTTTTTCCCAATGCAGAAAATATCACTTGGTTTATCATAAACTATGTTCTCAAAAGACCCTTCCTCAAAAGGACCCCTTATAAACTTTGGAAAAATAAAATTCAAAAGGTTTTATTTTTCAAAGTGTTTAGATGTAAATGTTTTATTATTAATACTAAAGACAACCTTGGAAAATTTGATAAAAAATCTTATGAAGGGATAATTCATGGGTACTCTAACTCAAGTAAATTTTACCAATTCTTTAATAAAGGAACTAAAACAATTGAATAATCCATTCATATTAAATTTGATGAAAACAATCCTAAACCTTCTTTCTATTTTTATTATTTGGGAAACCATGAACATTTGAATTTGAATAATATATCATTTCCTAAATATATAATCATTGAAACTTCTTCTATTCCTTTACCTAAATTCTTATAAAATATGAAGACCATCTATTAAAAAAATATTATCAGTGATTTTCAAGATAGTACTCACACTATAAGATTTATCTTATATGAAGTAGATCATCATTATTTTTTTTATTTTATAGATCCTACAAAACATCATGATGATATTAAAAATGAAAATAGGGTTTTTATATAAATAAATAGATAAACCAATTCCAATATAATGATTTTTGGACTCTTGTTGATAGTCCTAATGATCATCCTATAATTGTTAAAAAATACATTTTTTAAAATAAATTAGATAAGAAATGTAAAATAACATGTAAAAAATATAGACTCATAGTCAAAGGATATTTTCAAGTTAACCAAAGCATTATGTAGTTTATAACAATACCCTTAATCCTGATATTAAAGGTTAACCAGTTTTCTTTTATCAAATGATTTTAAAATGGAAAAAGAGGATTCAATATTATTTATAAAAAATGTTTTAAATTATGTTTTAATTGTTCAAATATATATCAATGAAATAATTTTTTGATAAAAAAATGAATATATTGGCAATAAATTTTCCAATATTATGAGATAATAATTTGAAAAGAGTTTTATGGGTGAGTTAAAAAAAATTGGTTTTCAAATATCTCAAAATGAGGATAAAACTTTTCTTAGCCCAAGAAAATACACAAATAAACAATTAAAGTTTCTTGTTATGGATCAATATAAGTAAATTTTCACACCTAATAATTTTTATTATAATATATAATTGGATAAATGTAGTAAATTTATAGACAACGACATTTATATAAGAGTCTACTTTACCTTACTATGACCTAAATAGACATTATGTTTAGTGTTTATCTTTGTGCTAATTTTCATGAAAATTCTAAATAATCTCATTTAAAATATCTAAAAAGGATTTTTTTTATTTTTTTAAAGGGTTCTAAAAATTATGGATTATTATATCCTAAAGGAACCTCTTTGAATATTTCTATTTTCCATTTTTAAATTTTAGTGGATGTAAACAAGATAGGAAAAGAACACCTGGGACCTATCATATTCTTGGATATTCATTAATATCTTGGATTAGTAAGAAGAAAAATTTAGTTTCACTTTTTATAGATGAAGTGGAATATATACCCACATGGAGATTTTGAGTCTAAATTATAGGGATGAAACAAACACTCTTAGATTTGGGATAACATTTTCTCTTATTCATATTAAATGTGATAGTTCTAGTGCAATAAAAATTTCTAGAAATCTCGTTAAGCATTAACAGACTAAGTAAATTAATATTCAATATCACTTTTTGAGAGACCACTTTCAAAAATTAGATATCAGGTTAAAACACATTAGCACAGATAATAAATTAACCAATATATTCACAATACCCACAACTTTAGAATGTTTTAATTTTATTAAAGAGGAGTTAGGAATGGAATGATTATAATTATTTATGTTTTATTGTCTATGTTCTCTTTCTATAAAAAATATTGACTATTTTTGAAAATATTTTATTTTTAATGCATCTTGTTCAAATTTAAAAAATCATGTTTTTATGATCACTGTGATTATATTGTACATGTTTTATATCTTATTTATATTTCCATTTTATATTGTTCTGGTGTGATGAGGTTCTCCCAGTTTTAAACACCTGGGGAGATAAGCGACATACCTGACTCTCAATGAAGATTCTTATGGATGTACTAAATAAAGTCTTGAATCATTCCCCTTTCCACCAGGACATCACCTTTAATACATGGTTAGGGATGTTCTTGAATATGTATCTAACTGTGAAAATGTCAGGGTGACCAAAGTAGTGTCTGGTGGTACAATAGAGGAGGAATCTAGGATGATACTGACTAATCGTAGAGTAGGGGAAATATGAGTAGTCGGGATATATCATGGTGGAGGACGAATAACCTTTATTCCTCAATACTATATTTTTTGGTCAGATTCCTCAGTGGGTGGATGCTCCCGGTCAGAGATAAATACATGGGCCTACACATAGGGATTCTCATGTTGTTAGTGATCATGGATTTTGGTAACTAGGTTAATTTTGGGGTACTGGTGCTGGCATGACTCTAGATCCCTTAGGGACATGTTTAAATGGGGAGAATCCTAAGAGGATTTTTGGGCCATTCTAATTCCTGCATGGGTGGATCACAATGTACTTCAGAGGTTACGAGTTTATGAACATCATCACCCAACTAAATGATAGTCTATAGCCTACACTACTCAACATTATCAGGGTTTGTCCAATGGAACTCAATGAAGTCTGGGCCATGATTGGAATTAGAAACTTCATGGACTTCAAGATCCACCTATTCACAACCCTAGTTAGAGAGATGATAGAAAAATCATAGGGGACTCTAGAGTAGTGGGAGTATCTATAGACCTTTAGAGGAAGGGTACTCATGGCCAAGATATATGGAAACACATACCGTGATCCATATAATCCATCTCGGTTTACCCATAAGTTCATATTCATCAAGAAGCTAATGAATAGAGTCTATATAGGGATTTGTGAAGAATTAAATCTTTGTATCCTTTGTCAGTTATGGTGGATGTTCATAGGAGAGGGAATAAAAGAGACTATCAGGCTTCCGTCAACCAATGTCAATGATATTATCTCTCTGATATATTCCTGCAACTGGGTAATGTTATACTTAGGTGAGATCCTCTATTATAATGTTAGGGTGATCGTGCCGATTATTGAGGTACCATAGCATTAAGGTGGCAGTCGGGTTGCTCTTCGAGGGGTAATCCAAGTGTTAGAATAATCTTATGATGGCGCTACATTGGGGGAAGTTAAAGGAATTTATATACCCCATCCTTTTATAGGGGAAGGACTTTTGCATAAGCGTTCATGGGAGAAATCTTGGGGATCTCAAGATAGAACCATTAGGGCCAGGGAGGATCCTAGAAAGAAGAAGTGGTATCTCTAGGATTCAAACACTGATTATGATTTCCCCATGATTTTCTTTCTTGGAGAATGTTGAGGATTAACCCATCGACGAAACACATATGGCAGATGCTGACCTAGGAAGGGATTGAGCTTCGAGAGGTGGGGAATGTTAGGATGACTTCTAAGGTTCACTTCTACAAAAGGTTTGAATAAATGGAATCCATGGATGCCTTTTCTTATCAGCATGATGCACATGATCCTCCCTTTGACCTAATGCAGGCGATGTTTGGTGGAAATCCTGACTATGAGGGGATTCCATCTTCCGAAGAATCAATTGACAAGGCATCAGCTAGTGAAAACATGTTTGGCTCCAGTGATGGAAAATCCTTAGGGCCAGACACTGACTAGGAGAGTTCTCAGGAGAGCAAAAAAGTCACCACTACAGATGGATTTGACTTGGTCTAAATCCTTGAGTTATGATTTTCAACTTAAATATCTCTTCTAGTCCTTCCCATCTATATTTTTGGAGAATCTAAATGGGATTTTTATTTTGATAAATCAATCTAAATGTGTTTAAGGATTCCCTATCATAGGGTATAAGGGTGCTTCATTGGGTTTTGGATAGCATGTTCTAGGTATTGTGCCCAAGGTTTCCACAACAAGAGGTCCATTCTAGGAGTTTTGAGTTGCAGCCTCAAATCCCCTGGTCCTCCTAGTCATCTATAGAGGACCTCACTGTGACATCCCAATAACTGTGTCTACTATTGTTGAAGTAGGTTTATCGGGGTGAATCAATATCGAGTTCCATCTACCTCAAGGTATGACTAAATCACAATCAACCTGAAACTCTTAAAACTTTCATTATTTTTTTTCATCAATGTGTGTGTCTGTTCTCATGTAGCTCCTATTCAACCAAAATTGGGGGGGGGGGGTCTGGTGCTAGTTTTTTAGGTGCCGACCAGTATTTTGGGGTCTCTTATAGTTGATCTCCCTATTGAGACTTTGAGATCAAGCCTCTAGAAAATTCTCATCCCCTGCAATTATTTTTCTCTTAAATGAGCTATGTTTTTTCAACTGATCATCATTGATCAAACTAAATAACACACACTTGTTTCAAATTATTCTAAAGAGGGTTCAGTACTAGAAAGAAGACGAGGTCAGGTTATTTGGGGAACCTTCCTTGATGGTTGTGCTAGATATTAGGGAGCGAGTCACCCAAGTTGACCTAAACATGGTTCCAAGAGGGAATCCTAATGTGGTCATGGGTGATGCCACTGGAGGTGTGGAGCTCCAGGCTAGTAGAGGAGGTGATGTTGATGAAGGGTCAACTAAATATGGTTAACCTCTTGACTTGGATCCTGACCCAATAGAGAGGATAATTGAGTAAGACCTTTTTACTTATATTATTGTAGCCTTTCATGAATATGAGCCCATATAACTCGAGGAGTTGGAAGACTCTAGTTCTGACATCGTTGAAGAGAATCAAATCGCCTAGCACATGGCATAGAGGATCATTTGGTATTTCATCACCCCCACTCTGAATCCATATCTGGTAATCCAAATGGGGTCCCTTTTCCATTGGATATACAACTGGGGCACCATAGGGGTGGACACTCATTCTCTCCATGCACTGGTCCACAACTACCTTGATGAGTTGATACATGTTGAGAGCTAACAATTATACATCTCCTAACATAATAAAAAATATTATAGCACTAGGTAACTCTAAGAGGTTGATCTAGAAACCCAACATCTATAGGAGTAGGTGAATGAGTGCACAACCATCGTTAACACCCAAGAAAATTTCATCATCAAGTTGATGGATCAATTGGTGGTGACTGAGACTCAAGCATAGGAGGATATATCTTAGATAAATGAGTACCAAGATGATCAGTACTGGGTGTACAACAAGGTTGATGCAATTTTTATTATGGATGAGGAGGAAGAAGTAGATCCCATGAGACTACATTAATCCCTGGGGGACATGCACCAAAGGCTGGCCGGAGTGGAGTGTTTAATCGCTGAGGTGGAGCTATAGGGGTATTTTTTCTCGAGACCTGGGAGAGGATATAGTGTGTGAATAAACCTATCCAATTTTGGAAGTATCTTTGATTTAATACTTTTTTCATGAATGAACCTTTTTCCCTTATCACATTTTACTAAAGCACTGCAATCATACTCATGAGAAAACTAATGACCAAAACCTATGTTTACACAAGTCATACTTAGCATGAGAAACAAGGGGAAACCATGTGATTTTTCATTGATATGTGAGTGCTAAACAATCTTTGAACACTTAAGGTCTGTATATCTTGATTGACCACCAGGAGTGTTTGGGTTGATAGGGGCTATGGTAGGAGAATAGGTCTCTCTGAACTATCAGATATCTTTTCCAATGTGTGATAGTGCAAGAATGAGGTAACTCCAGGTGAATTGAATTCAACTTGAATAAATGGGAAGAGAACCGTGAATCGAGATGCCCAAGATTTGGAACAAAAAGTGGGTGGTGTGATGGTGAAGGATAACTACTGACCATGTTAAAAACACAATATCCATTATCAATTTTCCAAGGATGGAGAAAAAATTGAGGTCCACCATTGACCATGTTAGAAATACAAGACCTATCTCAAAATGTTCTCTAAATTCCTCTGGGGCATGTGCTCGGGATGGTAGGTGAGCTAGTGTGGCATGGGATTATACCGTCAAGGTAGACTCATTAGGACATTTAGGAGGATGAGGATCCCAAAAAAGGTACATGTGAAGTGTGGGGAAAGAGTGATGAAATGTTTGAATGGATTTCAACCCTCTTGAAATCATGCCACCATGTTTTCAGCACAATGGGTAGCCATATCAATCTGAACAAAGGTAAAAATCCTATTCTTTGGGAAGTGTCGCCTCAGATTCCGAGCGATAGTCAAAGAACATGAACGATTCAGTAGGTGACCGACAATGAAGGAAATTAATTATCTTAAAAGGCCCTACGATGCCTCGTAGTTTTATATAATGTAATGAAGATGATGGAAACATAGTTTAACATCATATAGTGGGTACGTTGGACATGTAGTTTAACATCATATGATGAGGATGATGTATCACACAATTTAACATCATGTGATTGGGATGTTCACAATTTTCCTTCTTTTGACCAGGATGTGTGAGTCGATATGAATGGTAAGTGACCAACCAAAGTGTCTATGGGAATAAAATGGTAGCACAATGGGGGTACTCCCTATGGGTACCTATAAAGAAAAGGGATCTTAAAATACCCTACACCAAGAAATAATATTATGGGGTGAGTCACACATAGTTTAAGCTCATGATGCTTGTACCAAAAGGTTGTGTCACACAAAGGGGATGTGTGTGGAATAGGGGAGAGGTATCCCACCATTAATTATGGATCCTAAGTGGCCCTTCCACCTAGAATATCCTAGATACATTTTAAACATATTTTAAGGTTGTGATTCTTGGACCATGACTCTTAGTTTAAGGTCTAAGAGCTTGTACTATAGGGTTGGAATCCTAAAAGGATATGTGTAGAATAATTAAGTGACTACCCAACATGAATTTAGGCCCAAGAATACCTGAAACCACACAAAACATTCTTGAGGATACATTCACATAGTTTAAATCCATGATGCTTGGACTTATACTCCTAGTTTAAGGTCATAATGTTTATATCATGGGAACTTAGTTTAAGTCCATTGAGTTTGGTCCATGAGTCTTAGTTTACAGTCATAGAGTTTGGACTAATGTCCTGAATACCCCAAAAGGAAATGTTTAGTGTTGAAAAGTGACAACCCGATGTGAACTGATGGCCAAAAAGGTCTGACACTCCACAAAACATTTCCAAGGATACCCTCACTTAGTTTAAAGTCATGATGCTTGACTTGAACTATTATTTTAAGGTCATATTGTTTGAACCAATGGGAACCGTAAAATTATTAGGATGACATGAAAGGGTAGTAAATTGACGTGAAAGGAGGGACAAGGGATCACACACCACAAAAAACATAAGGGGCATGTTTTCAAATGTTTAAATTCACGATGCTTGGACCTGGGCTATGTGTCTCGAAGGAATATGTGTGGTACCAATGAAAGGTTACTCAACATGAATGGAGGGGCCTATGAGGCCACCAGAAACTACACCGAACCTTCCTAAGACAACTTCACATAGTCTAGTTTCATGAGTCCTGGACCATGGGGTATCATGTGTCTCAATATTTCTTGATTAAAATTACCTCCCAACCTCTAATCCTATATGATCCATTCTTAGTGAGAGAAAAAAAGGAGTGGTATGAAGTTCGTATTTCTTCTAGGGGAGAAATAAATGAGGGGATAAAGTTACCGACAAATCTCATGAGGGAAGTTTCAATTTTTAAAATCTGTATAATGAAAGGGGAGTAACTGATAGATAGGTAATAAATCTTTAACATGTTTTAAAAAAAGTTTCTATAACCTCATTATTTTAGGATGGAGGAAAAAATGCAGGATCGACCGTTGACTGAGTTTGAAACACACAATTCACTATTTTTCATTGAAGACCCTTCGAGACATGTTCCCAAGATGGTAGGTGATTTAGTGTGGCATGAAAATATTCCATTAGGGAGCCTTTTTAGATTGGAATAATGACGATTATCCAAATAGGAGAAAGAATGAAGCACAAAAGTGGAAGTGAGAAATCTATTGGAGGGAAAATTAGGTTCCATGGGAGCTATTTCACTATGCGTTCGAACACACTAGATGAATATGCAGGTAGGTGAGAATCAAACCAAGCTCAGAGGGGAAAAACTCAAAATGAGTTGATGGTAGGGATGGTCCTAAGATGAAATATCTATGTGTCACTATGTACCCCATGATAATGAGAATAAATCCATATATTGTTTTGGGAAATGGCCTGGTAGGAGATCGATGCCAGTGGGGTGATGTCATATATGGAGAGGATATCAAACCATATCTTAATATAATTCATTTTGGTTTTATATGAGGTAATGTTTTTGGTCATCCCATACTTATCATATGGGGAATCCCGAATTTATATGGGGTAATTTTTTTGAAAATCCCATACTTGTTTTATGGGGTTTCCTGATTTGGTATGGGGTAAAATTCTATCATTGTCTGATAGATATCACATGACACATCCTATGTTCGTTTCATAGGGTAAAACTATAGTTTAATTCCATGCAATAAGGGTGATGGGATTTATAGTTAAAATTCATACAACTCAAACTATGGATGTTTCTATTCAAGAGTCACAGAAATTAGACTGTAGAGGTAGTTTCTGGTTTAAGGTCATGAAACATTGACCAAAGGGGGAACAAGTGACCAAAAAGGGCCTTGTGTGACATGAATATGTGACAACCCAATGTGAAAAGAGGGCCAAGGGAATGCTCAATCCCAAAAATAATTGACAAACTGTACCCCAGGTTGACCCCATGCTACTGGGGTAGATAAGACCTCATACTGAGTTGATGAAGAGGGATGATCCAAGGATTAAATATCTGGGTGTCACTACATATCCCATGAGATTTGGAATCAAGCCGCATGTAGTCCTCGAAGGTGGCGTGGAAGGAAACTAGCACCAGCTGGGTCTATCCATACAAATGAGGATAACGAGTCATCTCATATTAGGATATGAGGAAACTAGGTTTTATATGGGGTAAATTATCTCACATTAATTGGAATCCTAGTTTTATATGGGGTAGCCATACAATTTAGTATAATTTCTTGAGGATGTTGGTGGGGATTACACATCGAGTTTCCTGCTCTTTTCTTACTCATATCGAGTTATGAGGGAATCTTGTCCCACTAATGGGTCAAGGAAAATTAATAGGTATTATGCCTAAAGAGGAGACCCATGAGACATTTTGGGGGTGATTGCACCATAGGTAACAGATGTTTTTGTGTAAAATCCACACTATGGTCTAGAGACAAAAGGTCAAGGAGTCACTATGTATCACATGGAAATGGGAATCAAGTCACACATAGTTCTAGAAGGTGGAGGCATAGGCATGTTGAAACACTAATGAAGAATTAAACCATGTGAATTATGGGTGAATTCACAATTTTTAGGGTCATAATTCTTGGACTAGGTATTTCATAGTTTAAAGTCATAGGGATCAGACTGTAGAAGTGGGGGCTTCAAGGATGTTTGTATGGTGCAAAAGATTCCAAACATGATGGTAAAGGAGAAAAGGAATCCTTGAACCACATGAAGAGATCCTGAATATGTTTGCACACAATTTAAGGTTGTACTGCTTAAACCATGGAAATCAATTTAAAGTCATGTTTCTTGGACTATTGAAAAAAAATTTAAAGTCACGATTCTTATACCAGAAAAATGTTTATCTTGAGGGAATTTACATGGAATGAAGAGGTAAAAACTAATATTAAAGGATCCAAGGAATAATTACACCACATAAATACCTTGAGATGAAATTCACATAGTTTACAGTTATAATGCTTGGGCTAGAAATGAGGCCAAGGGGTTGAAAGGTTGAAAATTTTGTGGCTGGGCCTGAGGAAGAGAATTCTGGATGTGTCTATGTATCCCATGTGGATAGGAATCAAGACACATGTAGTTCTTGGACACACTGTAATAGGATACTAATGACATAACTAAGGGAAATACTATCTAATGAGTGAATTGAGGCATCCCATGATTACTATGGGGAATCCCATGCTTATGAAATGGGTTAAGGAAACAATTTAATATCGTGTTCTGAGGATATTAGTTTTAGGTTATCTCATATCATATGAGGCATCCCAAGTTAAATAGGGGTTAAGGTTGTTTGTTCATATCATACTTATCGTATGTGGCATTCCAGTTGTATATAGGGTAATAATTTTTGGATTATCCCATACTTATGAAATGAGGCATCTCAGTTTTATATGGGGTAAGATCGCAGATAAAAATTCTACGTCGAGGATGTTAATCTCTTCAGTTTAAATTTATACAAATAACACTATGGATTCTGTTAGTTTAAATTCATAAATCTTGGACTATAGAGGATGAAAATTCTTTAAGGTCATAATTAATGGATCACGAATCATATTTTAAGGATATAGAGTTCAGACCAATGTCACTACAGTTTAAGGTCACATATCTTTGACCAATTGTAAATAGTTTAAGGTTGTACTGATTGGACCATGATGCTGCTATTTGTTTAAGGTCATAAAGCTTATAACTTTTCAAATAGTTCAAGCACATACTTCATGGACTATTTCAATTAGTTTAAAGTAGTGTTTCATGGAGCATTTTTCAAAAAGTTTATAGTTGTGATGCATGGACCCTTTTGTAAATAGTTTAATTTTGTGTTTCATGGATCTCATATCTCCTCATGCAAAGTAATTTTTGAGAAACTGGGCATTATTGGGAGGTGTGATATGATATTCGTCCATGTTGATCAAAGAGTATTCTGCATTGGAATAGACCTTATGTATGATGCAAGTTCCTTCCCATTTGGGCTCTAACTTTGGTGCCTTTTAGCATGTATCATCGGCATCTTGAGAGCCAGTAATGTGCCACCCTGAAGGAAGGAGTGGAGGCGAACCTTCTTTTTGAATGATCAGGCTACCCTATTATGGTGCCTCTCTAGGTTGTTCAAGGCCTGGAGCCTATTTATTCTAGGGATTCTAACTTATCTAGACAAACCACTACCATTTTTTCTGGCGTATTTCGATTATAAATATCTATTTGGAGAAATGAAAATTGAACCTTGAAGAGATAGACTAATTTCATTCCACACACTGTGGAGTATGGGGTAACCTTGGTGGAATTATGATTCATATTCTTATAGGCCCATAGGCTATTGGGGAGCTTTTCTGACCAAATATTTTGGTTATAGACCACCATTTTCTATAGGATGTTAGATAGGTTCTTGTTGAACACCACAATATGACCATTTTCCTATGCATGGTAGAAAGAAGTATTGTTGGACCAAATTTTATACTTGGAATAAAATTTATTTAGATCTATAGTTTGGAATTTGATACCTTTATCGGTGATAATAGAGTGAGGAAATCCAAACTGATGGAAGATGTGGGATCTCACAAACTCAATCATGGACCAGTATTTGACTTCATTGAGAGGAACCCATTCTTCCAATTTTGAGAATAATTCAGTTGTGGTCAAGATGGACCAACACTAGTGAGTCTTTTTGGATGGGTATGGCCACATGACATCAAGTCCCCATACATTAAAAGGCTAATAATACTTGGGGTTGTAAAGAAGATTTTATTATTGATCAAAAAAGTTATCATGGATCTGACACATGTGACTCCTTTTTGAAAACTCGATTTAGTGATGAAACATTGTAGGCCATAAGTACCCCAAACTACAAATCCGGTGTGAGAGCATTAATCCCTTCTAATGGGAACTATAGGACCTGGTATTGACCTCCTACATAACATGAGTTATCTTGTATCCTTGAATGAAACAGAGGATAATTCCATAAAAACCATTCCTATATAGGGTTTTCTCATGGTTAGTCCCACTCTGGAAGATAAACTACATTGCATGCATATATATTATCACACACTCAGCTCAGTCTAGAGGGAGAATGCCACACTAGAGATACTTGAAAAATGGATTTTTCAAATCAAGTGTTTAATCTGCTGTGGGGAACATGAGAATCCTAGCATAGAAGTACCGTCATCTAGTTGGTTTACATGCTGGTTATCATCATCAAAAATTGAAGGTGAAATGACCCTCTAGTGTGCCTCATGAATGACCAGATCATCCTTTCCGGGTTTTGTGAGAGATGCATCCAAACTCTCCAATGAGTTGTCTCAACTATTCTATGACCAAGGGACATGAGGCACTTGTATATGAGTATAAAACTGGGAAATTAGATGACGAGTATGATCTAGCATGGGCACGAGATCTTGCTTTCTAATGATGTAGTCACCATTGATTTATATGATGACTAACTCTAAGTCTCCCTTAACATGAAAGCAAGGGAAATCAATCTAGAGGGCTAGTTCAAGACCAGTAATGAGAGACTGATACTCTGCCTTATTGTTGGTGTAGCCTTATGATAAGGGGAACAAGTATGGAAGGATGACCTCTGTCAGAGTGATGAAGATGATCCCCAAGCATAATCTATTGATCCTAGGATTATTGAGTCATATACTGGTTTATATCTTAGATGAAACTTCAAAATTAGTCTGCCAAATGATATAGAATCATCCACTAATAGGATAACCTCATATGAGAAATCAACATCCATGCTTAGTTCTTCAAGGGATGGATGGGTGGCTAGTGCCTACCCTTTTATTGCCTTCTACAAAATGAACCTGATATTGAAGTTCTAGAGGATCACTTCTGAATGTTATAATAATTCCATCATCATGGTGAGATTGAGGATATACTAAAGTGATACAACTCAGTAAACTAGCTGTATATAATGATGTTACAAATAATGATACAAATTTTTCACTAAAAATACCTATATAAGGAAACTCTTCTCAATAGGATATCATTTGGTCTCTGTATAGAGGAGCATTCGACTGAGATAGTATAGGATGTTTTCCCTACCCTCACTATTTTTCAGGCTATAAGGGTGATGAGGGACCATTCTAGGGATATCACATAGAGGAATAGAGGCTTTCCAGAAATGGGTGACATCTGAATTGGAGGCAGTAGCCAGTATTTATTGATGTCCTCAAATGAATTCTGGAACTTCTCATCCCACTAGTAAAGGTGGATTTCATCACAAGCCTCAATAAGGGATTACACTTTCCACAAAGATTTTTGATAAATCTATATATGTAGGATAAGTTTCCTTGGAGTCCCCATAACTCATAGTGTTTTCTTAGGGGAGGAATCTGATTGATGGACTTGATCTTCGTCGATTCAATCTCAATACCTCTATATTTTACAATGAATCTGAGAAACTTCCATGAGATAACCCTGAATGCGCACTTCAAGGGGTTCATATTCACGTTTTGGGATAAGAGGAATCATAATACATTCTCAATATCCTTGAGATGGTCTATAAACTGATAGGATTTGATCACTATGTCTTCTACATAGCATTCTAGCAATGTCTTGAGAATTGGCCTAAAGATGTGGTGCATGGTCCGCCAATAAGTGGCTCCTGCATTCTTCAAAATGAAGGGTATCACTTGATAGAAGAAAGTAACCTATAACACCTTGAAGGTGGTAGAATCCTCATCTATGGGGGACATACAGATTTGGTTGTATTCAAAGTATCCATCCATTAAGATGAGTGTCTGGAAACCTTCTTTAGCAGTGAACAATATCCCTATCACTGGAAAGGGAAAATTTTCCTTCAGATAGTGGCAGTTGAGGTCCCAGAAGTCAATATAGAATCTGATCTTCCCATTCTTATTCCTAACTAGGATGATGTTGTCAAGGAATTTGGGGTACTATAATTCCATAATGAAGTTGGATTTGATAATATTTTAAACCTTCGCCTCAACCATAACACCATAAGAAGGGTTCATCTTTCTAGGAGGCTATTTGAACCCATGATAACCTGCCGTGAGGCCAAGGCAGTGAACAAAGACCCGAGGGTCCAGTCCTAGAATCTCATCATAGCTCTAGGTGAAGACATGACAATGCGGTTTCAAGAAGGCCACATATTACTGATTCTCCACCGAGGACATGGATGCGCTGATCAGCATTGGCCTTGAATCTTCTTTGGTACCAAGGTTCACTTAGGTTATCTCATCAATGTTGGTAGATAAACCATGTTAAAAAGTAGTAGGGGAATTTTCTAAATCCTCTTCATCGTCTGAGATAGGATAATTAGTGGGAGTAGGTGGCTCTTCCAGACCATTCAACTTAGGAGAAGCATAGGTTCTATCTCTAGAGGACACATAATCCTTACTGAGTGGTTCCCACTCCACTAAAACATTGGTGAATTATGCTATATGTCCAATTCCATCTGGCCTCTGACCATGAGGTCCATTATTGATGTCAAATTAATGGTGGTGACTCGACTTCCACTGAGTCAACATCGCTCTATGAAATAATAGGAAATGCTGTGTATTGGTGGACATTGGGAGAAATTATCATTACTTCACAATATTAGGGGAATCTGGTATCAGTGGGGCCTATCCAGTATAGGAGTGTGATAAAATTTATGTTATATAATTTTTATTAGGTAATCCTATACCATTTTTATTAGATATAATGAAACAAACCCCTAAGTTTAGAATAATATACTCTAACTGATGAATTAGGAGGATAAATATGTCATCCAAGTATGCCGACAGATTGACTATAGTGGCTATCAGATCATTGGGAGCATTGATTAACTCAACCCCATTGGTATAAACCTGCTTTTCTTTCCCATTGTAGTAGCTGACATCCAAATATCAGGATTCATAGGAGTTAAATTGGGACACATCATACTAGAGTACCCCTACTTGACTATTGAGGGAGTACTTGAGTCACTGATGATACAAGGAGTGGGTTGGTGTGTGATAATGAAGCTACAGTCAACCTAGAAGTGTGTTGTAGGTGGTATCTTGTAAGACTACCATGAATTCAATGCTTGATATCAAGCTACAAAACTAGGTCTTTAGTCGAACCTTACCACAATTTTTATGATCATTATTATCATAAACCTAAATTTTCATGTTGGAGGGATTCAAATATGATTTTGTAAGTACCAACTTGTGGAGAATCTAGGTCGGGATGAAATTGATCCTGGAACTAGTATCCATTAGGAAATGGAATATTTCTATTCCATTTAACTATCTTGTGTTATACAGTGGGTGTATGTTACCTTGTATGATGACACTATCATCTTCCCTAGAAAAGAAGATGATGTCTTGGAATTACTCTTGCTCGACCTCTTCTGTATAGTAGGCCTCAGCGGAAGCTACCTCAACTTCAAAATAGATGGGGATTTTTAAAGCTTCTATAATGGACTTGAACTTTTCCTTTGATAAGACGAGGGCCTCGAGGATCAAAATCCTTGTGGGTATGTCAGTGAGGTGATTCAATATATCATACTTCTATGCCAAGGGAATATATTTTCCCACAGAGAGTCCCTACTTTGCAGGGGGTGCAACAGATGATGCTGGATAAACTACTGGAGTCTGAATAATGCTAGAAATATTCTACTACTAACTAATTAAACTGCTATAAACAACTTCCAAAAGACTATCTATTGGTTGAGGTCGCATCTGGATGGACACAGAAGATCACAGTGTCATCACGATTGAGCTACTTGATCAAATAATAGGGCCATATACAGATGAATACCTAAAGGATCATATTGGGAGGATAGTTATTGTAGATATCTACCAAAAAACTGATGCCTTGTTTTAGTATCATGAACAACCTAGTTTGAGGCATTCGCATGAGTATTTAGGTAGCTTGTGTGTCCTCAACCCTTTCTTTGGAAACATCGACTGGAGGCACCAGAGGGTTTTCATGGAGTTCCTCACTACCAGGTGTTTTAAATTAGCCTACTATCTTGACAGAATCGATAGAGACATATTCCTACTCATTATTAGTGGGGTATTCTTGGAATGGGTGGACCCTAGGTGCATCTCCTATCTTAGGAGGCATAAAATCCCCAAGAGTGCGAGATGGTTTTGACACCGATGGGGGACTCTGATTTTCCTTGTGCCATCGATGCCTATTCTTCCGAGACTTGGATGTCTGTGACACATATGTGGAAGTAGTTTCTAAATGAGGCATGAAAACCATGGGAGGTGGGAGCTTTCCCAAGTAGAAATGGATAACACCATGAGAATGAGATACTTCCTTGAGAGCCAACTAATCATTTTATTTCCATATCCTATGGTTGGGGGCATGTTGTAACTCACCAGAGCATTCATTTTCACTGTGGTATTGGAGGAGACATGTTTCACATATGCTGGAACATCACACAACATGTGTAATCCATGATCCAATTAGTCCTAGATCCAATATTTGAACATGCATCATTCCTTGATGGTGTGTATGAGGATCTTGTGATATGAACAATGGTCAGGGTGACCAGTGAGTCCAGCCTCCAAGGGCCTCTTCAACTCTAGAAATTTCACGATTCCCTTCTACTATGTGCATATGAAATAGATCAGGACCTGTTAATCCATGAAGGAATAGGTATGTTTTCTTTTTTTTTTGGGAAACTCTAGGAGCCTGACCTTGAAGGGGGGCTAGAGCTACATTTTCTCATCTAGGCGGATTATCATGGAAAAGCAGTGCCCAATATTTCTGTACTAGGAGAGGCTATTATTGGTATGGTTTAACTCAATGAGGCTCTTCTGAAAAAAGGTCCATTAGGTGTACCATCTTGGAAACCTCTTCCTGCATAGTGGGAGTAGTCTCTTCTTTTTTATGTATTCTCATAGGATCTGGAAGGGACAATGGATGTTATTGATTTCTAGTATGCTATAAGTATTCCTACAGAAACTGATCCTTTTCAGGTATCTCTTAGAATCCACATAGGTAGTTCAGAGTGATGATGGTAGGGATAAGCTCACTCTTAATTTTCTCCACTCACATTGTCAGTAGTTGTTCTTAATACAATGACCAGTTGAGTGAATACATGAGGCCTTTCCACTAGGAGAAAAAGTTTTCCACATGCTCAACAGGATTCTGTTTTCACATATAGAGGTCAAATATACTTTTATTTGATTTTGTGGAGCTGAAATGATAAAGTAACTATCATTAGAGATCCTCCAAACCAGTAATTGATCCAATGGATAGCTGGCTATACCATAAAAAACATAGTACCTTCTAGTTTCTGAGAAAAGCATTAGAGTTTGGTGGCCTCTTACTATTTTGGGGTCCCCAAAATAGGTCCACACTTTGAAGTAAAGTAGTCCAGGTGCTGCAGCAGGTCACCCATCTCATTTAATGGGGTGAAACTAGGATTTCTAAACTCTGAGGGTGCTCGTACATTGTCCAACCACGTCGGGTATTAATTTATGTCACGTAGTATTTCTACTTGCTATGTTTCTAGGGCTTCAAGGTGTGCAATGAGAGAATCTCTCAAGTAATCTTAGTGAGGGTATTTTTCCACCAATGTGTTGAAAGGCTCATCAATATGAGGATTAGCATGACCTTGATCTAGATGTGGCTAATCACATTGATCGGGCGGGGTTGGTGACTTGTACCTCAATCACTTGACATATCCCTTGGATTAAACCATGATTGGATGTGTGGGGATACCATGATCAAAACGGGTGTCTATCCAAGGATACTGGATTCACCATTGGAGGAGATATGGGGTCTCTTAGGGAATTTTCTTAATCTGGGCACTGCTTAGCAATGATGTCGGTAGTGAAGCTTTTTTTTTCTCAATATGGTGGAGCAAGGTGTCTACTAAAGGTTATGTATCTACTTTTGGTGCAACATATAATGATTTTTAAGGTTAGACATGTCCCTTTCCCTTGTCGAGATGCTGGAAGGTAGGCATAAATTTCTTATTGGAGGGACATATGACTCTGAGTGCATGCCTCTACTGATGAGTGAGGGCACCTTCCAGAGGGTCTTCCTAGTACTGTGCCTCCCATTGAGGTGAATCTTCCCTATCATGCCCTGCATTGGTGGAACTATTCTTATGATCCTCTAGAAGGTCAATGATGACCATATTAACCATGGTGGTAGCTTTAGGGGAACTTCCATCATCAACAGATAGGCCGGACTATTGTAAGATTGGGTTGAAATAGAGAGCATCATACTATCCCCAACCTCTAATATGTACATGTGGAGACATTTCTTTCATAACATAGAAGCATACTATGTGAATATTGATGCAGGTTTTTGAAGGTTTTGGTGGTAGCCATAAGATTTAGGGCACTGAGATACCATGAGCACTATGATCACAACCTTTATTCACTGCTGGTCGATGACATTGGTGTGGTTGTGGATTCCCAGGTAGGAAAACTGACGACCGCAGAGGTGGTGAAGCATCTCCTAGAAAATCTTGCAGAAAAAAACTACTTGGTACTTAGCATGGGACTCCATGATGTTAAATTCTAGAGATATAGGAATCCAAAACACCAAAGATAGCTGAACAACATCCAAAACATCCCAAAGTCCCTCTGTCTTAGAGAAAGGGTCTTGATCTTTATCACCACAAGATATGATTGGTGTAGGTTGAGATATTTTTGGTGAAACCAATGTAGACCTTCTATGTGTATGATATAATGAATGAGGGAGTTCTGTGTCGGTTAGATGAACTCTTTATGCTAGGACATCTGTCAGGGATGGGGCCATCTTTAAGACCATGTCTATATAGGACAATGTACTGAACACTACATCATTAGAGGGGGAATCGACATCCATCCATGGATTAGAATAATTATAACCATCCTAGGGAATCAACCCATACCCTAAAATATCTCCAAGTTATTGTGTAGATTTAGAGAGAAAAGAAACTGGTGGCAACAAAGATGGATACATTACAAACCCTTAAAAGGTGGCCAAAACATCCTCCACCTATAGGTATCAATAGAATGATCTTGGGATCCTATAGACCTCATATTTTAGAATGGAAAGCCTCAATCATCGGGATTATGTTCTAGACTCTAGGGTACGGGGTGAAGGTTCCATTTTCTTGTTTTCTATCGCCTTAGAATTTGAGAGGTCAATGATGATGTGGTGATTTCCAGGGTTCTTCCTCCGATGGAAGGTGTTCTCCCTCCTCCCCAGGATGTTTTTTAGGGTACAGTTTATATTCATCATAAGTAATACCTCAATGATAGTTTATAGTTGTGTTGGGAGGAACACTTATTTGGTTTTTGATAGAGTGGGGAGGACCTCCTATTTGGTTTTTGATGAAGTGAGGAGGACCTATACTTTGGTTGTTGATAGAGTGGGGAGGACCTCCACTCAGTTTGGTAGCAGCATAGAGAGGACCTCCATGCTCACTGATGGGAACATGGGGAGGACCTCTGTATGGGTTAGTGATAGAGCATGGAGGGCCTCCACTTTGGTAGATGGTGGAGTTGGGAGGACCTGCCCCTTGGTTGCTGGCGGCATAGGGAGGACCTCCATACTGACTGTTGGTGGTTCATGGAGGACCTCCACATTGACTAGTAGGAACACAAGGAGGACCTCATAACTGGATGATGTAAACATAGGGAGGACATCCATGTTAAATTGTGGGAGTATGGGGAGGACCTAAATACTGGCTGGTTTTGGTGTTGTGAGGACCTTCGTACTGATTCTCTTCACCACAGGATGGCCCGTAATGACTTTCGGTAGTGTCGGTGATTGAGAGAGTCAACCTGGATTTCTTGTGAGACAGATAGGGTATCGATCCCAATCTAGAAAATATGGATCCCTATTCACTTGTTGTTGGGATCTAGAGAGATACACTAGTGGAGGAAGGGGACACATGTGCTATAGGAGATTCCCCTTGAAGGGCGGTGTCCTAGGACTAGCCCCGAAATTGGTGTCAAGTACTCTGGACTGGGGCTGGTGTAGTGGGGGTGAAGTACACCTACTCTTCGGCCCGTGGGACCAGTCGCTACTGGTTTTGATGAGACCTGGTGAGATCCCTCCTAGGTGTCTCCTAGGTGGTAGTCTCTTCAAGCGTGGCTCAAACATAGATTACCTCCTCGATGTATGGGAGTGATTTATCATATCCCTCTAGTGAGAGACTTCTAAATTAGTTCATCATTGAAACATGGTGTGGTTTCTCTCAGTGAAACCCTTGGGGGCGGCAATGTCGATGATGTGATGATGACTCTAGTCTTCACATACCATATCCCTACTGGGAATGACCCACTCCTACTCATACCAGTGCACCAGCGCATTGATAACCCTCCTCTAGATGATCTCATAGGGTGAGATATGTCATGGGCACCCGACAAATAAAGATGTAGTGGAATCCATGGCAGTAGTATAGTTGTGCGAGATCACAACATCAAGGTTTCTCCTACCCCGAGCCTTAGAGTTTTAGGTTTCTGGATTCCTGTGTCTTGAGTCTTCTAAGGTATGTGGATTCATCCATTAGTACAGGTAGATAAAAAGAAATTCTCAAAACCCCAAAATCGTACAATGTTCCTTGAGTGGAGAAGGATTGACGATGATGATGTCATTGCCTTAGGATTCCCAATGTTAACTGCCCCAATCTGTAAGTGATTTTCATTATAGTCCCACCATTTTCTTAGTGGGACTAGGCACCGAATGTCTGAATCTAGTGACAAGAAAATCCTTTAATTCCCTAAAATATACTAGTCCCTATGGTTGAGGATAAGAGTTTCATGTTGGGTTCACCATTTTCTATTTCTGACGCTTTCATCACTTTCATCAGTGATGCTTTCTTATTGATCAAAACAGGATGATGGAATGTTATTTCCTATTTCCGTGGTTTCCTCCTTGGAGCTTGTTTCGTAGTACAAGTCTCCATCATAGATTTAGTTATTCTTGTGGAACTCATTCCTAGTGCCATCCCAATGTTGATGCTAGTTAGTTATGTTTCTTTTTTCCCAACATGGAAGAAACCTTTGGTCAGTGTGAGTTGTCACATTGGACCATTACAGGAATGTCTAGACATTAGGTATATTGGGAACCTATAAATTATTCCTCTTTGGAGGGAACCTCATATATGGCATATTAGTCATGGAACCCAAGGCATCTTGTGTCATCCATGAGGTAATTGATTCAAGGGGCATAATTCTTCCAAGGATTCTTACCTCAGGCATCCCCATGTTTATTGCATGGGGTAGTTATAACAGACCAAAGCATGATTTTAACATCTTTTGGAGATGGGAACAGGGTTAAAGTCTTATGGGGGTAGGTTTTGCATAGTTTTAATGTCTTGTAGGGACAAGATGGGAATGAGTTTAACATTTTCAGGGGACTGGTAGAAATTTTCTATTGAGACAGATCAAGGTACAAGTTTAATGTCTTGAGGAGACAAATCATAATTTCCAATTGAGATGGATTGAGGCATGAGATTAACATACTATGGAGATGGATTAGAACTTCCTATTGAGACAGATCAAGGCACAAGTTTAAAATCTTATAGAGATGAATCAGAACATCCTATTGAGATGGATCAAGTCATGAGTTTAATATCTTTTAGAGATAGATCAGAATGTCCTATTGAGACAGAACAAAGAACAAATTTAACAACTTATGGAGATAGATCAGAACGTCCTATTGATAAAAATCAAGGAATGTGTTTATTGTATTGTAAAGACAGATTGACATGTATTATTGAGACAGATCAAAGTAATATTTTAATTCCTTTTAGATATGGATATGAACATTTATTAGGATTGATTGATGGGGTGTGTCCTTAGGAGGTAAAATTTCACAGCAGGATAATGTCGAGATTGAACCTAAAAGAGGAATACTATGTACCCTACTTGAGAGAGAGAGGGTCAAAAACCCATGTAGTTCGATGTTATAGTATACAATCGTGTGATAAGATCGATCCATGAAAATTAACGTGTTGCGATGAGGACGCTCGTGTCATGGAAGGTGCGTCAATGAGGGATAGTGTGGGGCTTATGCATGGAAGATGGTTGATGTAAGATGATCAATCTTGGGGAGATGGTGCGGGGATTATTCATGGAATATTACCATTGTGGGTGTTTCATCCCACCTCGAGAGATGACAATTTGGGGATTATGCATGGAATTTTCCCTTTGTGGGTGTCTCATCCCCTGGTGAAGAAGGATGGTGTGGGGCTTACACATAGAATTATCTCAAGTGTGGGAGTTTCATCCCTAGGGGTGAAGTTCTATCCATTGGTGGGAGAGAAGGTGACATCCCCTGATGATCATACATGGGGTATCCTTTTTTTATCACATATGATAGGGTGTATGGGGCCATACCTTTTGATTCATACATAGGGAATCATGTGTTCATCACATAGGGTAAGGATATAGTTTTGTATCATGTTTGGAGGAAATTTTCATGCATTTTAACATTGTATGACTAGGATATAGAGCTAAGAAATTTTACATCATGTAGCTTAGCTATTGTGGGGGTTACTTATCAAGGGGGACCGTGTCTTGGAGAGAGGAAGATCGTACATAGGGACCCTCAACCAAGATAGGTGCACAATTTCCCTTAAAGATTCTACCTTTAGGGATTACTGAACACCACTCATGCACCTCTAAGAGGTACATGGAATTAGAACTGCTATCGAGGAGTGAAAATCAAGAGGCCTGATGTTATGATACCCATTATTAAAAGAAAAAGGCATTATGTTACCTATGCATAGGAGAAACGGGTAGGGTAATGTCTAGAGTAGAATCATAAGGAACATCAGATAGGGGTACAATAAGTCATTACACATAACATTGTTATGTTACATGTAAGAGTTGTGTGAGAAAAGGGATCTAGCATAAGGGAAAATTATGGATTCAAGTGGCATAGTTGTGTGGAAGATTTGGAGTTTCACACAGGTCAGGGTTTCATGAAGGTAACTTTACTTGTGCGTACCCAACCATCCTTGCTAGTAGTTGTGCGAGGATCTCTCTTCCGTAGGCCAAACTAGGTTTAGTACCACATGAGGTTTGTTGCGCAAGTTCTCAAACTTTGAAGACCCATTGTATCTGTTGTTTCATGATATTATAGAACAGAGTAGGTTGCATGCATGATAGAACACTACTGGAAATTCGACTATTTGCGACGGGATCCCATCGCAAAAACCCTTTTGTGACAGGGTCCCGTCGCAAATAGCCCGTTGTAGAAAATGACATCACAACTAGTATTTTTTGCGACAGGCCCGTCACAAATAGAGGTCCAATTAAATACATTATATATAAAAGAACCTTTAGCAATGGACCTGTCGCAAAAAGTATTTGCGACGGGAAACCCGCCTGTCGCAACTAGCTTATATATTATAAACCTTTTGTGATGGGCCCATCGAAAAACATTTATTGCAACGATAAAGAAAACCGTCACAAAAACTTTTAAAAAATATATATAATCTATTTGTGGTGGGCCCCCCATCGCAAAAAGGCCCTGTTGCAAATACTTAATAAAAAAATATAATATTAATATTATTAAATAGTAAAAAAAATAAAAAAAAATTAAAATTCTCAATATTTTCAAATACTTAATAAAAAAAATAAAAAAATCTTGATTAATTAAAAAATAATATTAATATTATTAAAAAAATAAAAAAATAAAAAATATTAAAATTCTCAATATTCAAAAAAATAATAAAAAATTCATAAAATATTATTATTATTGTTATTATTATTAGTAAAATAAACAAAAATTAAAAAATATAATACTAATAATAAATAATAAAATAATAGAATATTAAAAATGATAATAAAAATTATGTAATATTCGCACCAATATAAAAGAAAAAAGCAGTAAATATTTCATATTACAAAAAATGTTCAATTCAAATGTTTTTTATAGAACAAAAAAATTACTGGGGGGGGGATAGTTTTCTAGAGGAGCCAGAGGAGCTGGAGGAGATGGTGGAGGAAACTCCATCCTTAAACTACGGGTCAGACAGTGGATGTACTCCATCTGATCATGCTGCTACTGCTGCCAGTGACGCATGTCCTCCTCGTGTTGTTGCTGCTGCTACTGCCATCGATGCATGTCCACCTCATGCTGCTGCTGCTGCTTCTGCCATCGATGCATGTCCTTCTCGTGCTGCTATTGCTGCTGACGCATCTCTTCCTATTGCTTCTACAAACTCTCTATAAGCTTAGTTTGAGCTCGCAACTACTCCTGATACTGTGATCCAGAAGATGATGCCTCTCCACGAGCTCCTATCGAGCTGGACGCCAACATCACAACAGTACCATAACAAGTCCCAGAATTCAAATGAGAGCCGATACCAACTACTCAACCCTTCTCGAATGCATACTGGGTCGTCTGCATCTATGCCGCCTCATTGAAATGGTGGGCACTAGTCTGATCAGCCGTCTCGACCTGACTCTCAACCCGTGTCTGAGGGGTCACGACCTCATATGACATCTTCTATTTCAATTTGAAATTAAAATAGTTAGTATATTATATGCAGTTAATTTTCAAACTAAAAAATAAATAATACTGACCACAGTCTGACGCTGGCGATCAACTCTAATCTCTCTAGTGGTTGGATCACTATACATCCTCCAATAAACATCATAATCCATAATATCGGGATGCTCGACTGCCTATATGAATATAAAATAAACTGTTTATATGTAATGTTATATAAAATATTTAAAAAAGACACTTACCAGATGCTCTCTATGGGTACTGAATGTACGACTACCAGCTCGATGTGTCACCTCCTGTCTCCCTCGGTTCTGTTGTACCAATGAAGATCTCCTCTGAAATCCACTACTCATCCAGTGTGAACATAATCCATCCCAAACATGAGATGAAATGTACTCTGGTTGGTGAGATCTACATGACTCATTAAATACCGTCTCTCCTACTTTCTTAATGTATGTCCTTCTTAAATTGTGCAAAAACTGAAAAAATGATCACGCATAAACACCTCCCATTCCTTGTGGATAACGCCATGCATGGTATCATCGATATGATACTATAAAACCAAAAAATAATTTATAATATCAACTTATTAATGAAATAAAATTCTAAATAAATATTATTTATTTACATACTAGCCAATGATTGAACATTCCAAGCCGCACATCAACGATAATCTATTCCCATGTGATACATGGCCAAAAAAATTGCGCTAGATAGCGCTCACCTCTCCAACAGTTACATGCGTAAAAATGTGAAAAATAACACATAATCAAACAATTAGTATATAAATAAATTAATGAAGGCTAACTAAAATACACTGGTTATCATACCTCCACGTGTGTGGATCAAAACCAAGATGTGGACACCGCTCGGGGATAGGGTCAGGAATCATATGTCATGCAAGACCCCCCCCCCCCTCCATGTATCACCTAAACCACCAGTAGCCTGAGGGTCATATGATCCCAAATCCTCCTCATCCAAAGGTAGCTCAGCCTCCTCCAACTCACAAAGTAGATCAGGGTCCATCTGAAACACAAAATTACTATTATTAATAGATAGTTGAAAATAACTATTACATATAGATATATATTAGTTATGATTATAACCAGCATTTAACTATGTCAATGTTCACCTTCATCATCATCTTCATATCTGAAGATGTCAATATCTTCATATTCATCATCGGGATCCTCAATATCCATATGAGTTTCAGTTTCAACATCTCTTTCCATTTCAAATTCATTTTTATCATCATTAACATTATCATCACCATCGACCCTTAATTGTGGGGTATCATCATCGATATTCATGTCTATTTGTGAAAAGGATGGATTTTGAGTAGTCTTTTGAAAAATTTCAATTCCTTGTACTTCATCGGAACCACATTCAGTTTGAGTAAACTGATTTTCCCGAGATTTCATTTTTATTATGCTCCACGAATCACTCAAGTCTCTTTAAATAGAACAATACTTTGCATAATATATTTGATGTGTCGGTTGAGCTAGTAAAAATGGTTCATTTACTATAAGAAGACTTTTATATTTAATATTGACGATTCCATGAATCAGATGAAAAAACAAGACTCTCTTAGTGTCTAACCACCGACATTTAGACATTGTTATGTAATTTTTACCTAGATAACACAGTTTAATAATTTCATCCAACATTCCGTAAAAGTCAACTTCAGTTTCCCTATGATGTGATCCTATCAAGAAAACTCCACTGTTAATTGTTTTTTTTTTGATTCCCCATATGCACATGTATGAAATCAAAAACTATTCACCATATATACATTGTAATATTTAACTATTTTGGATGGTGGGTTACTCAATATACACAATAGGTTGTCAATTTTATCAACATTTAGAGACACCAGAAAATTTGTAATTTTTTTTGAATATAATAAACAAAAAACTAAATTGATATGTTAAACCAACAATAATTTATGTTACTAGTTTTTGAAACCATTGAGAAATTTTTTTTCTGTCGGCATTCTTCAAGAGTACCTGCTGTAATTTGTGGAAGCTGTTTCTTGATATGATTATCATATAACCTACAAATAAATTAAGTTTACTTACTTTAACATAAATTATAAAATAAGTGATAGAAGCACTCAAAGAACAAATGATGTCATTTCTTCATAGTTGAGTAGAACATATGTATGAGCTCTGTGATGTTCATCATCTAAAAGCCACCATTCATGAACTCTACCGTAGCCAAGATCTGGCTGATTAAAAACTGATAATTTATTGTGTATTTGATCATCATCATTCCCATCATTCCATCCCATGCATTTGTGTTTTGAGGGATATTCAGATTCAAAATATTGAGAGTAAAAAAAGAAATTTTCTCTTGGAAATAAGCTTCAACAATTGAGCCTTCAACTGATGCTTTGTTACATATTTTTTTCTTCAATTTCTTAATGCATCTCTCAAATGGGTACATCCATAAAAACTTTACCGGGACTCTAAATTTAGCTTCATGTGGCAAATGTAAAATTAGATGTTCCATTGAGTCAAAGAAAGCTAGCGAAAAGATTTTCTCCATTTTACATATAATGACAACAACATCTTCTTCCAGTTTACTTAGTGCATCATAGTCTGTTGTTACTGCACAAATGTCTTGAAAAAATATGATATGTCTGTTATAAAATACCAAATTATATAATTAAACAAACCTCTAAATCCAATTGGAATATGTCTTTCCATTATAACATGATAATCATGACCTTTTAATCTGGTAATATGAGCATTCTTAACACATCTGCCCAAATTGGAAGCATAGCCATCTGCCCAAATTGGAAGCATAGCCATTTGAAATCCAATAAAAAAATAATAAGCGACTCTCTTTGGATAGTATATAAGCTGCTTTTGGCTTCATTAACCTCTGTGATCTGACATTTTGAAATAGTTCAAGTTTTAGTCATCTGTAAATTTGGGAAAGATCTAATCGTTCCTTTATATTATCTTTGGCCTTACCTGGTGTATCCAAAACTATATGAAATAAATTATCAAAATAGTTCTTCTCAATATACATTACATCCAACATGTGGCAGACTAACAAATCAAACCAATATGGAAGATCCAAAAAAATGATCTGTTTTATCCAATTATGCTCTTTCCCAAAGCCATGAATTTTCTGTTGGTTTACTATTGGCCCAAATGTGATGGGAGGTAATGAAAATACAACTTATTTTAACTCTATACCAGAGATCATTTTTAGAGGTTAATCCCTTTCAATTGTGCCTTTTCTGAAATGATATTTGTTTCTCCGAAAAGGATGATCGGTTGGAAGAAATTTATGATGACAGTAAAAATAGAAAGGCTTTTTTCCATTGACGGGATTAAAGGCTTTTTGTCTTGAATATAGTAAGGACATGATTTCGGACCATGTGTACTCCAACCAGATATCATTCCATATGCCGGTAAGCCACTAATCATTCACATCAATGCAGCTTTTAATATGATTTTGTTTCACAGCAATGTACTAACACCATTACTCCACAATGAATTTAACTCATCAATCAATGGTTCAAAATAAACATCAATATTCTTTTTTAGATTTCTTAGGATTAATAAGGTCAAAAAGATATAGGGCTCCTTCATTAACATCCATGGAGGTAAATTGTACGGAGTTATAAATATAGGCCAACATGAATACTAACTACTATAAGAATCAAATGGATATAAACCGTCAGTAGAAAGACCCAATTGAACGTGTTGGGATTTTAAAGAAAAAGATGGATGTAGGCAGTCCAAATGTTTCCATGAATCACCATCAGATGGATGATTCAATCTTTTATCGGTTGAAATCTTGGTTTTGTACCATGACATCATTGAAGTTGTGTTCTGAGACATAAACAAACACTACAACCTGGGTGTAAGGGGAAAATATCTCAACTATTTCACAAGAATCGATCCAGACTTCCCTGGTTGAGCTTCTTTATACCTCAATTGTCCACTTGTGGGACAACTATCCAATGACTCATTTTCACTAGAATATAAGAAGAAATCATTTTCACATGCATGAATCATTTGATAACTAAGGCCCAGATTATGAACCAACCTCTTTCTCTCATAGTAATTTGCAGGCAACACATTTCTTTCAAGTAATATTGTTTTAACCAAAGAAAATATCTGATCAATATAGTTTTTTAACATTGCATTATCTAATTTAACAGCCATAAATTTTTCAACCGCTTCTAATTTATTTATCTTGAAACCAGGATATAATGCATCCTCAAAAGACCTCAAAAACTCATAAAATTAGGATGGTGCGAACTCAGGAGTTAATTTAATAGCATACTGAGTTTTAGTTTGTTGAACAGATGGACCTGCAACATCATGTACTAAATTTTTATACTATGGTGGATCTAGAATCAAGTTATTAGTATCTTCTCTGGAGCTACGTTCATCGTTTTGATACCAAAAAACATAATCTAGTTGAAAACCAAACCGAAAGATATCTCCCCCAACCTTGTCAAATGTGTGAAACGTTCTCAGAGCACATTTTTTACAAGGAAACTTAATTGTGCCTTCTGAAACAAATTCTGGTTTTGATGATGCAAATGATAATAATGCTTCCACACCCTCAATATATACATAATTTAAAACAGAACCATTTGGATTTCTATGCTGATTTATCCAAGTGGGATCATTTAATAATGTCTGTTGTTGACTCCCTTGTTCCATATTTTTCTATAAAATATAAAATCATTACTATTTTTGAATAATTGGAAATTAGAAAAAAACTATCCAAAAAAAGAAGATAAACAATTATAACTACTTCTTAATAATTACCATTAATTACGGGCGACACAATTTCCAGTGGATTGACAGCTACTCTTTTGTCCGACGGCTCATTTACTTGAAATTTTTTCACACCGAAATCACAACGAAGAATCTACTCAGAGGTATGCTTATTCATTCTCGTGCATACAATAATGCATAAGCATACCTCCAAGCTAATTATACTTCATGATTTCGGTGTAAAAAAGATGCAAGTAAATGATCCATCAGACAAAAGAGCCCCCTTTTGTCGATGAATCTTCTTCATGTAACTGTCACTGCCTGAAAACAATATGAAAAATGTGGTCCTACATTTTTATATTCAAACTCGTGCATATGAGATTGGATATTCATACATAGAAGAAAACTTTTTATAATGTTTTGAGTCGGTGAGAGTTGAAAGGAGAAGAGTCATCGAGCAAAAGGAGTGCTGTCAATCCGCTGAAAACTATGCCAAATTATTATAATTTATTACAATTTATTACAATTGATTTTATTTCTAGTTGTTTCTAATTATTGTTAATTATTGCTAGTTATTTAAAATTATTTCAAATTATTGCAAATTATTGCTAATTATTATTATTTATTACTATTTATTTCAATTTATTACAATTTACTGCAATTATTACTAATTATTACTAATTATTACTATTTATTGCTATTTATTACTATTTATTACTATTATTTCTATTTATTACTATTTATTACTATTTATTACAATTTATGACAATTTATGACTATTTATGACTATTTATTACTATTTATTACTATTTATTACTATTTATTACTGATTATTACTAATTATTACTAATTATTACTAATTATTACTATTTATTACTAATTATTACTAATTATTACTATTTATTACTAATTACTAATAATAATGACTAATTATTACTAATCATTACTAATTATTACTATTTATTACTAATTATTACTAATTATTACTAATTATTACTAATTATTAATATTTATTACTATTTATTACTATTTATTAGTATTTATTACAATTTATTATTATTTATTACTATTTATTACTATTTATTAGTATTTATTTGTATTCATTACTATTTATTAGTATTTATTTCTATTTATTCGTATTTAATTCTATTTATTTCTATTTATTACTATTTATTTCTATTTATTAGAATTTATTACTATTTATTTCTATTTATTACAATTTATTAATATTCATTAATAATTATTACTAATTATTACTAATTATTACTAATTATTACTATTTATTACTATTTATATGTATTTATTAGTATTTATTAGTATTTATTAGTATTTATTAGTATTTATTACTATTTATTTCTATTTATTAGTAGTTATTTCTATTTATTACTATTTATTACTAATTATTACTATTTATTAGTATTTATTATTATTTATTACTATTTATTATCATTTATTAGTATTTATTAGTATTTATTGGTATTTATTTCTATTTATTAGTATTTATTTCTATTTATTTCTATTTATTACTATTTATTTCTATTAATTACTATTTATTAATATTTTATTATTTATTAATATTTATTAGTATTTGTTACTATTTGTTAGTATTTATTAGTATTTATTACTATTTATTAGTATTTATTAATATTTATTAGTAATTATTACAAATTATTACTATTTATTACTAATTTTTACTATTTATTAGTATTTATTAGTATTTATTACCATTTATTAATATTTATTAGTAATTATTACAAATTATTACTATTTATTACTAATTATTACTATTTATTAGTATTTATTACTATTTATTAGTATTTATTACTATTTATTAGTATTTATTAGTATTTATTAGTATTTATTAGTATTTATTAGTATTTATTAGTATTTATTACTAATTATTACTAATTTATACTATTTATTACTAATTGTTAATTTTTATTAATAATTTTTCTAATTATTACTGTTTATTTCTAATTATTATTATTAGTGTTAATTACTATTAATTACTACAAAATACAGCTACTAATTACTAATTACCGCTAATTATTTATATACATTACTAATTATCGTTAATAATTATTAATTATTACCAATTACTAAGAATTAGTTCTAATAATTTAATTTTATTATTATAAATAAATACTGATGACAAAACAATTTATATCTAACTTAATTACAACTAATCAACAATAAATAAAATTAATATAAATAAAGGAAATAAATACTAAATTAAATAAAACAAAAATAGCTTTAAACTTGATCTCTTATAATTATAGCTAGCTTCACAACTTCTTTGTAAAAAAATGATAACTCTGAAAAAATTTCACTCTAAAATTAGAGTTTACAGAAGTAGAGGAACAAGAAATTCAGGCGGAGAGAAGAAAAAATGGAGGGGGGAGGGTATATATTGGTTAGATTAGTTGCGACGGGTTCTATCGCAAATACCTTCACCCTCATTAATTACCGTCGGTGGTTAAAAGGTTAGTTGTGACGGGGCTCGTCTTAAAAAAGTGACCTTCCAACACACTATTTGCGACGAGACAAAATCCCATCGCAAATAGGTTTTTCTTGCCGCCGGTTATTTGCGACGGGTCCCGTCACAAATACCCTATGGGAGTCGAACTAGTTGCGACAGGGGATCCCCCTGTCACAACTAGGTCTTACCGCCTCCTGGCATTTGCGACGGGCATTGGTAACCCGTCGCAAATACCCTTTCGTACAGTTTGGCGCAAAAGCCACGCCAATCCGTGCATAACTTTTTTGCGATGGGGTGCCTATTCCCGTCGCAAATAATTAGTTATTTGCGACGAGTTGGTCAACCCTTCACAAATAGCCCATCAGAAATAACTGTTTTTCACACAGTGGAAGTGCTCCATCTTCTAGAGATCCACCCCAAGGATGGGAGTGATGGTTCTATTTATAGCTGAAATCCATGACCTAGGCTGCACAACTTCATTGGGTGAGGAACAGAGTTGTAGGCACTTCTAGACTTCACTACTAGGTCTTAGCCATATAAGAGCTTAGGTTTGATATCACTTTTTCATGCAACTGGATGGTTACGCATCAGGTTGTGCGCAAAGTCCTTATTTGGTATACAAACCTTCATCTTTGTGTGTATCGACCTTGGGCGTGGTTTTAGACTCTGAATACCCATGTAACTTAGTGTATCCTTTGTTGCACAAGTTACTTTCACACAGAACAATGCCTTTGCACAAAGCTATTGCAACTTTCGATTAGCTTTCTCCTTGGCCACTGAATGTTCCATCGGGGTGGGTCCTGTGTTTGGTTCATCCAAAACTATATTTTTGGGTGCGTGACAGATTTTTGGTACACAAAATCTTTATCTTTAATACAATTTCTACCTTGTTTTTATTTTTTAAAGGATCTTTCTTTTCAACCTTCTCTCTCAATATCTATATTTTATGTACTTATAAATCTTATAGAGAGAGAATTGAATGCTTTGTAAAGTATTTTTAAGAAAAACCTCTATCATCTCCTTCAAATGCTTTAAGTTCTCACCACCCTTAAAGTGAAGGATCTTGGTTCCTTGTTTTTTTTAAAACGAAGGGTCTTATTTTTGTTATTAGTTTCCATAAAAATCAAGGGATTATTTCTTCTTTTCTTAGTACTTGGTATTATATTAAAACCAACGGATTAATATAACCCTCTTAAGCCTTCTTTATGGGAGGAGACTTTGGGGCTCATTATTGAGCTATTGAAAAACTCCTTTATCAAAGTTTTCATTTATAATTTTCGACATTTATTTTCTTGTACACTTACATTTTAATTTCCCTCTATGATCACTTTATTTTGATTACATTATTCTTAATTCAAATGATTTTATGTTAATATATATTATTTTATATCATTATTTTAAAATTGTTTTTAAAGACAACTCACCCCCTCTTTCTATTTTATCTTTGACCTACACATGTCAATGGATTTAAGAGATAGATGTTGCACTAACTTATAAAAAACTAGTAAATAATTAATTATAGATGATATTAAATCATGTTTAATGTTTTAAGAAGATCTTATTGGAGTTTTAGAGAAGCCATCCTTATGCTATCTAGAAAGATGGTTGTTCTATTTAGTGATTAAAATCACTTGGATGAAGGCCAGACTGAATATGTATGAATATAAAATATCGAGGTGGTGGTAATATATTAATATACTTAAAATTGGGTATATAAAAGATGAAAAATATCTTATAAAGTAGCTAATGGGGTTTGGTTTCATTATAGTAATCACCAAAATTATTTGAAGTTATTTTGAGGCGATTTTTAGTGATTTGAGAATCCTTGAGTGGAATTAAATAGGTCTTGTGTTTATCAAAAGAGAGTTTGAAATTCCATGTTAGGACTAGAAAATGTTTATATCCTGATCTTTAAAATGATTTGAATCATAATAAGGGTCATTGGGAGTATCATAAGGTTGATCCAGAACTTCATAAAGTTAACTCTAGACAGTGGGCTGAAAAATGACAAAGGAATGAACTTCATAAAGTTCATGCTGATCTTTATAAGGTTTTCGCAACTATAAAATAATGGAAACTTATGAACATCATAAGGTTTATTCATGAAAATTTTAAGTTTCTCTATTAACTTCCATAAGGTTGATGCTGAGCATAAATATGATAAACTAGAAAAGGGAGGAACATCATAAGTTTCTCTTATAGGCTTCATAAGGATGAATATGAACTTCATAAGATTCATTCTAGAATAAAAGAATCTTTAAAAGGTTATTCCCTAGACATCATTAGGTTTTCAAATTTGTTAAAAATTAACCAAAAAACTTAATAAGGTTCACAAAAAAACTTTTTATAGTTCACACTCTAAGACTTCATAAGGGTTTCCACTACTTTTTAAGGTTTACATAGAGGAATTCACAAGTTTGTTTCCTTGAAATTCATAAGGTTGACATAGAGACTTCATAAGGTTACCTTACTTTATGAAAAATAAAGTAGTATAATTTCATAGGGTCCAAATATAGTGAATCATGATTATCATTCATGGATATTACATATTTTAAGATAAATATTCATTACATTACACAAATACATTCCTGAGGACCATAAAAGTTTAGTGTCTTTAGAGATCAGGTACACTATATTCTAATTTGGTGAAAAATCTTCAACCTATACCATAAAGATCTCTCCCTTTAACACTCATCACAAACACACCCTACTTAAAACCTTTATTCATAACCTGGGTAAGGGAAACATAAGAAAGGGTGATCTTAGATTCTTAGTAATGGTAAATAATGGAAATATGTAAGAATTACATGAACATAAGGGTATGAGAACATGATTATAACAAATGAAATTTATACCCTTCATATCAAATATTATAATCAAAATTCATGGCATAAATATTATCAGTTCATAAGACATGAATCATAATAAAATCAAAGAACATGATCCATGAGGGCATAACATTGTCATAAGACATGGAATTGTGGCACAAACATATGTATAGAAAACCATTTTCCTTAGGAGTCAAGGATCATTTTTAAAACTTATTAGGGAATTCCATGGGTGGATACACCTCTTGAGTGGGACACACCATCATACCCAATGACATCCCTTTCCTCATAGTGGAATGAGTTCACTCTCCAAACCATCATCGTAGTCAAGGTTCACTCATAATACCATAATTATGGACAAATTCCCTTATTGAACTGATTCCACTACCATTTTAATTTTGTATATCTCATGAGATATAAATCTTTAACCAATGCATCAGAGGGAGATATCGGTCCCAAACATCTTTGGTTATAACATAACCACCATCCTGGGTTATAACATAACCACTGTCACATAATTAAAATCATAAATATATCTTCTACAAGATCATAAAAAATTCATTATTTAAGAACCAATGAAATTAAATGGTTTTCATAAACTTTTTATCATAATAAATCCTATGTAAAATAAATAAGTTTTATAATCATTTCATCATTTAATCAAAGAATAAAAAATGGAAAATGAAGTGAGTTTTATAATCATTTTATCATGGTATAACTCATATAATAGAAACAGGTTTCATAAGAATCATGTCATCATAAACATGAACCATTATGAGAAATAATAATAATTAAATCTTAGGATCATATCCCTAGTAAATCATAAGTAACCTCAAAGGATCTTATCTTAGATAGAGAATGATTTTGAAAGAAAATTCACTTGGAATGGTACTTGAGGAAAATAAAATTTCTTTGAAAATAAAATTTTAAAACTAAACTTTATAATATATTTTTGAAATAGTCTTCTTTGAAAATAATCTAGAAAACTTATTAAGGATGCTTTAAAAATCATTTAAAACATTTCTTAATGAAAACAACCTTTTTGATTTGAAAAAAACATTTTAAAACATATTTTTTTTAAAAAAATACTTTTCTTTGAAAATAAAATTGAAAACTTGTAAAGGAAATATCCAAGAAAATAATGATCATATTGATAGAAATTTTTTTTTATGAAATACATATTAAAACAAAGATTCCTTTAACATTTTTAGTAAAATCCAGACAAGCATTGTTTTGGAAAACAAAATGAATATTCATTTCAAAATATTTTTTTAAAAGTAAAACATGGGTAAAAATGTCTTTGATGAATATTTTTTGAAAAAATTTAACCAAATTTTTGAAAACATTTTTTGAAAACATAGTTTTTGAAAAAAGGGTTTTTAACTGAAAAGATGATTTTTCTTAAAAACATTATTTTTGAACCATTGAGTACATAAAGAGAGGAAAATTATGGGAAAACGTGTATTATGAAGAAATAAATATAGCAGAGAAAGGTAATGATTTTATTTATAGATAGAGAATAAGATTTTATCATCAGAAATATAATCAAAAAAATCCAGATTAATGATGAGATTGAAACATAAAATCTTTATCTCTTTGGTAAATTTGAATTTAAGACCCATAAAGGAATAACAAAAAATGAAACTTAAAATGTCATAAGGATAAATAGATTCATGATAATAATTCTTAAAGTTTCTATATATACACCTCTCAATATAATATAGGTTCATAACATAACATATGTCTCAAAGAAGGAACATTGAGACAAAAATACCTTATCGATTTGGTAAATTTTGAATCATGAAGCCCATGAAAGAGAGATACTAAAATGGATATGTAAATAAAAATAATTATATTTAGAATCAACATAAAATAAATTCATTGTAAGTATATACACCATATAAAATAAATATGTGGTGAATATGGAATTTTTTTCATAGATTGTAAAAGTAAGACAAAAATCATTTACCGTAAGTCTCTACTTCCTTCAAACTCATTCAAAAATCATGTATAATAAATATATATTTATTATAAATATATTAAATAATAATTATTATATATAAGACCCTATATTACCTACTTAATTCCTTTTATTGTCCATTTATTATCAATTCCACGTTAAAGTCATGTTTCTGCTAATAATCGCTATGTTTTTCGTATATGTTTTGATTTGTTATTTTCCGTCCTCCTAATTTGATCATGGTTCGATAAATTACAGAATAATAATTATAATATTTATACATCAATTATAATTTTAATACCAATCATGAATGTTGGTTTTAATAAATTAAGTATTTTACAATCATGGAGATGGTCGGTCGTATGTACGCATGAGTAATGTTTCTATTTTTCAATGATCATTATGTAAAGGAGGTAAGTCATAAATTATATTCCCATAATTATCATAATATCATAAAAACCATTTTAATTATTTAAATATACTTATGCATATCATCTATGTTGTGTGGTGATAAAAAGGGAATGATATCAGTTAGCAAGGTGGTAGTATTCCGTACGCACGAATGCTGATTTCGTAACCCATTTGACGAGAGCAGAGATGGTTGTAGGTCACGTACTTAATATTAAAAAATATAAGTATATTTAAGATAATTTTTTATTATATTAGCATGATTTAATAAAAATTTAATGTTGTGGATGAAGAAATAATATAAAAACACTTGTTTAAGAATGTTAGCTCTTATTCACGTAACTTCCTTAGGTTTGAACCAAAATCCATCCTATGTTAGATTTATTTTTGAACTAAGATTTCTAGGATGATAATAGGGTGGTTGAAAATTTATTTGGGTAGCTACTTTCTAAACCAAAAGGTTTTTAAGGTGTGAGGAAGAGAGAAGGGATAACCTTTTTTAAGTGAGGTGAGTGTCACACTTGTAAGTTTTTGAATTGAAAATGATGTACCTACATTTTTCTCATGAAAAAAGACTAAAAAATAGAGTATTATAGATCTATAGACATTATAAAGTAATAATATGTCCATACAATGGATTTTAGACAATTTTATTTTTCATTTTATCCATTATCGTTTTTGTTTAACCCACGCTAAACACAATTTACCTTTACCACGATAATTAATTTTTCTTATTTTCACTATTCATTTAGGTCAAAAATTAAGTTAAAATTATTAGATAATATAAATTATTCTAATTAAAAATATTTAATTCTTTTTTTTCAAATTTAATTCATATAATTGGAAAATTTTAATTTAAAATTAATCTCACAGATGTGACAAGAAAGTGGGTTTTCAAAGAGAAAATGTTTAAAAGTTTATAAAGTTTGTATATCCAATTTCAATATGAAATTGATTAAAATAATATAAATTGAATATATAGATATATAATTTAACTAATTTATCTTTAAAATACATTTAAAATATAATTTAACTATATAAATAATTTAAAAAAATGCAGTTTTCAATTAAAATTCGGTATTTTTCACTATTCATTAGAAAAATGAACTTTTCAAAAAATTCTCAAAACTTAAATCTAAGATAATTTTGATATTATGATTTTAAAAATTAATTTTATTATTTAAAATATTTTTTTTTAAAGTTTTAAAAATTATTTTTAAAATAAGTGCACAAAAAAGGTGGAAAAAATATTTTTTAGACAAATATAATTTTTAATCATAAAATTGAATTTATTCTTATCAATTTTATGGAAAACACATAATATGAATATTAAAAATTTTATTTCTTATATAATATACACATTTCAATAAAATAATTCACGAAAAATTGGTTTGATTAAATTATTGAGGGAAAACATGTTTGTTTTCTTAAAAATTGTTTTTTAGAAAAAAGATTTTCTTTATTTTAAAATAAATTTTTATTTTTATTTTTATTTAAATTAGTCACTAAATAACTATATTTATATATATTTTTTAACAATATATTTTCATAATTTAGTTAGTTTTATTCATACCAACTATTCTAACATCTTGGTGATAATTATCATAATAATATTTTAATAATGTGTCATGTTTTATTTAAACTCAACGTTGCGTGTAATAGAAGATAATTTGGATTTTTCATGTAACTCAAGAAAAAATAGTTTTGCATATAAAAAAAGATAAAATCAATGTTTCATGTATTGAAAAATATAAAAAATATTATTTTTTTTATAAAATCTCAGGGTGTAACATTCTACCCCCTTAAAATGATTTTTTCCCTTGAAATTCTTCTTAGTCACCAAAGGTTTAACATTTGAAAATTTCTTCATAGAAAAAAAATTGTATAAATGAATAATAAAACTTCCCATTAAAATTGAAATTTAGAAACATAAATGTTACCTAAAGTATCTCAAAAATAGGTTTCCACATAGAAGAACATAGGTGGGAAGTAAAGATTTGGACATAAAAGAATTACATAAATAATTATAGAGAGTGGTAGAGATTATTGATCATAAGAAAGTGGGTGATCTATAAAATTTTGATAACCATAAAACCATAAACTATAAAGGCTGGGAAATGGTAATTAATATCATAAAAAATTATTATAATGGGGAAAATTTTTATTTCAAGATTCTTTTCCTAATGTTTGGTAATTTATTTTCATCTTAACTAAGAAAATATGAAAATATACTTGATATATTTTTAATTCACAACATAATTTCATCATTTGGATATTACTTAATTAATTTAAACTTTATATCTAACCATAAGAGATTATTTTTTCATGTATTAAGCACTAAATAATATCCTTAATAAAATGATAAGTCAATCTATCTATCCCTAAATTATCCTGACAATAAAATTGTTAGCACAAGTTATGCATAAATATTCATATGGGTAAATAATAAAAATAATCTATAAAACCTCATCCAAAATTCAAAGTAAATTATTCAATAAATTATTAACCTTATAACCCTTCCAAAATTTGAAAATTCCTAAATAACGTTACTAAATTTCTCAGAACCAACTTTCCATTAATCCCCAAAATACCATAAAGTATCTCTTGATTATCACATACAAAATATGTGAATACCTTAGTAATATATTTTCTTGAATCGTGGTAATAACTAGAATTACCATAAAACCTTAATTAAAACATAAACACTTCATCATTATAAGAATTAAACCAAATATTATAGGATATATTCTATAAATCTAATAATTCTTTAAACTTCATAGATGATAACATAAACCACTTTGTCCAAAAATAATTAATTACATCCAAGTCCATCAATACTGTCTAATTTACTTTATCCATATCAACCATCTATATATCCTAGAATCACTATCTCAATATTTAGAACATAATAAGGGTTATCTTCACTTAATCATGTTTTTTTTCGTAAAATACCACCTTGTCATTAAATTTCTTTTCTAGTTCATCAAAAATATTAAAACTATTGTTGAAAATCCTTAATAAAAAAATAATGAACAATAATTATATATTTCATGATTAATTTCTTGAATTACTATATATAAAAACTTCAATCACCCCACTTCCTTCCCAAACCATTAATCAGGCTTCATCATATTATTCATTAATACCTATTTTCGTTTATATGTCATTCATAGTCTCTTAACCATCAATAATATAACCATTAATCATAAAAACCTTTTGATTTTCTTTATGATATTTCCCCTTAGCACATTTATTTTCATAATTCCCATATTTTATACATTTAAAACATTCATATGTTGATGATACTTTAGGGATACTTATATTACCATCCATTATGTTAACCAAACCTTTTCTTTTTTCCTTAGAAATTATTTACTTTAGGTCCTTCTTCTCCACACTCAAAGAATATTTTTGTTTGTCAAAGACATTCCCTTGTGTGATCCTTTCCACATTATCAACATATAAGAAACTAAAACTTCTTTCCTCCATGGCCTCCACTACCCAAACTCTTATAAAAGTACATATTTCTCTTCTTTTGTGAGACCAAGAGTTAGATAACGTGCATGCTGTTAATCATGTTCTGTGATAACTAATTAGGAATAATCACAACATCTTTTACTCCAGTAAACATACCATTTGGATTCTTGTTAGAAAATTATTGGTCACAGTCAATGTTTACCCAATTTTTTCTGGTTCCTACCATTGATAAAAACTAAAAAACATAGTGTGAGAAACACTAGTCAAAGTGGAAAACCAAATAATCATGGAAATTAATTATTAGATGAAAAAATCATGAAACTTATATCACCCATGGTTTCATGTAAGTAACACTTTATTTATTTATTTTAATTTTGTAAAGTGGTTGGGTGAGTTCTGGGGGACCTTTGGAATGTTTTTGGGGATTTTTTGGAGGTGAACGGTCTGAACACGGTTAGCAGAAACCATACAACACCTTTATAAAACCATGAAAAGGTAGATAGTGGTCTCTATATAGGCAGAAAATTAGGCCCATAGTTTGGTCAAACCGTACAACCACCTAGAAGTAACCATGCAATGTGGAACAGAGGGAAAACATAGTTGGAAAATGGGTTCTCTAACCATATGAGCTAACCATGCAATGAGGGTTTTTAGGTAGTGGTTGTCATACAATTGACACACATTCTTCCTAACCATATAACCCAACCATGCAAAATTAAAATTTAGATCCTTAAAAAGTGTATCTCACTCCATTTTAACCCTAAACCTCTTTTTTACTTATTTCATCCCTAAATCAGTTTTTTTCTTTCTAAAGGCTATAAAGACTTTCCCCTTCGATCCGAGAGCAATCTGTTGGCAAATCGTGGTGCATTAATGGTCAGATTGCGAGGTAAGTCTCCACTCATGGTCATTTTTTAAATATATTTGTATTCCATCTATTAGATTCATATATATTGTCCATTGGGGATATATCTAATATATTTGATGCTAATAATAATGATATTTGGCTGTGTGGATGTTAGGGAATGAGATTAAAGGCAGGTTTTTGGAGATTCAACTCGGTTTTGTTGAATAATTCACGACATTCTTCATTTCAACCATAGTTTTTTAGGCAGGTGGATTCAATCTTGACTCCTCTTATTAGAACTTTAAGTGTTAGTTTCAAATTATTAGAATATCTTGAAACTGATTCTTAAATTGATATAAAAATCTTGGTAAAAATCCTCTTTAGTGATGATTTGTGGAATTCTGGAAACTGGTTGTGTAAAGTGATTTTTTTCTTGATTTAAAAAAAATGATTTTAAAATAAGGATTTTTTTTTGGATTTATGGAATTTTTTTAGAAAATTTTTCAAAAAAATAATGGTTTTATTAAAATAATTGAAATAGTTTTTTTAGCATTGATTTTTGGAATAATGGTTAGTTTGTGCTCATGTGAATTCGAGATAGATATGGGTATGAAGTTTCCACCATAAAAAGTTGGATGGATAAGGGTATGAACTTCCCCTCACCAAAATGGTTCACTATGTGACAACTTAGTTAAAGGATGACTCACCACTCACAAGTATAGGGAGGTCCATGGTTTTCATGCATGGTTGGAGGTGTGGATATGTGGAATGGAATGGAATATTCCAAATAGAGGTTTTTAAATGGTTATAAAGTATTAATTGGTTGTTTCATTGGAATTGGATTTGTTTTGGGAAAACTGTTTTAGTATGAAAAATATTTTATATCTTGAGATAAAACTATTTAATTTTTTTATATATTTTTTTTATATAATTGTGCTAACTTTTTCTATCCTAGTGGTGTGAGTATAGAAGTCATTTGGGGAAAACCTATTGAGTTTAATTACTCACCCCTTCTTTGGTGATTTGGTTCTTTTGAAGATATTGTTTATCAAGATATAGGTAAAGAAAAATTATCTCATTTATTTGGTGATGCATCATGATACTATAGTCCGGATTGTAGAGTTGGATCATGGAAAATTTTGGGATCTATGATGTTGTGTCTTTGGAGTATTTATGATTTTTGGTTTAGTCTTCTACTTTGGTACTTTGATTTTGGTTATAGTGTAGTTTGGTATTATTGGATTTTGGTATTACATGAGTCGTATCACATTGTTATCATGCATCATATTGTAAGTTTTGGTTATGGTGTTCTTGATTGTGGTTGTTTTATTTTCAAAGGTAAAATCATACCCCAACTAAGTTGAAGACCTTCTCATTTATTCCCAGCCTTTGGTGTCTTGGGTATGTCACAAAAGGCCTAGTAATATCCTTCCTCCTTCTCAAGACAATGAGTAGGGGTGGGATATTACAAATGGTATGAGCATTTTTGGTCCTTGAAATTCAACTGGTATCAGTTTTGATGATTCCCTCTTTCATTTAGGGAAAAACATTATTGGTTGTCGGTCATGGAGTTAGAAAAGAATTCTTGATCAGTTCTCAAGTTGGGATGGTATAAATAAGTAGGATCACCATAATATGAAATGTAGAGCATAAAAAGGTGTATCTAACCTATTTATTTTGAACTTCAAGATACATAGGAGTTGGGTAAATAATTGGTTTGGAGACACTTACAGGAGTTGAAATCTTATTTTCATGGGTTTATCCAATGAGAAGACTATGAAACACATTTTAGAAATGAACTCCCACAAGGAGTGCATATTTCATTTTGAGTAATGATTTATAATTTAGTGCAAATATTTTTATTTTTGAAAAGTTTAGAAATTATTTTCAAATGTGAGATATTGAAAAGACATGATATGGGTATTTTGAAAATGTGTTGATTTTCAAAAGCATGGTAAAATTTACAAAAATGTTTGAACATGAAAAATGTTAAATTTTAGAAACCAATGTTGTAATATATGATGTGGTAGAATTTGAAATTTTTAATCCTTATGTTTATAGAGAGTGAAAATTATGACATTTATTTTGGTTATAGGAAATAAAACCTAATGATCGTCATAGAAACCAACTAGAAGAGGCTACTGAGAATTTGTTTTTACTTGATCCACATGTGAACTGACAACTAGTTTAGTGTATAGTCCATGATTTTTAGGCTATGGATAAAGGGAACCTAAGGGTTGAACCAAGACAAGTGGATAATTATGTTTTGTTCTAGTAGCATAATCCACCAATATTTCTAGGTTACTTAGAACCAGATAAGGAAGAGGTGTAACTGAATAGGATGAATCAAATCTTTGATTTTCTTGGCACACTAGTATAGTTTAAATTCAAGTTGGTAATGTATATTCTATAAGTTCTTGCATACCAATGATTGTATTTAGATGTTCAAGCTTAGTTGGACCAAGGAATTTCAAGGGAGGATTTTGAATAATTGTTCAACAAAAAAATTCTATCCTCAAATGTTTAGAATTTCTAGGATAATAGATTTATTCAGCTTGAAGTAGGAGAGACATTCAGTAACAAACTATGTGGAAAAATTTATGAATTTAATCCACTTTTCACCTTAAGTTTCTACTAGTACATCCTTGAAGGTGCACATTTTTGAATATGGACTAAGGTATGAGATTCTCTCAAATATTTGCATGCTTTATAAAAAATATTATATAGAGATGTTCAATATAGAGACAATGGAATAAAGAAACATCTCAAGAGATACAAGTGGAGGGAGAATTTTGATACCTATAAGAAATGGTGGTAAATCTAATGCTGAGAACAAGAGGGAGAGACACACATATTTCCAAGGTAGTGTAAGGATTTAGAATCGAATGACTGGATCAATGAATCTTCCTCCAATACTAAATATGAATGTAGGATGTTTTTAATGTGTTTCATTCAACCACATGAAGTAAGATTGTATAGAACCACCTAGATCAATCCATAATTGTAATCATATGAGAATATTCATCACTATTATCTCATTTCTCCAAGGATGGGTTTACAGGGTATATATCATGTTTTAAAGACATCATATTCATCGACGGGATGAGGGAAACATAATAATTCTAATCATTAAAACCAAGCTAGCTATGGTGATTTTGGGAATACCCTGAATCCTCAGATGGTCCAATCTCAATAGGGAAATAAAGAACAAAGTTTAGTGAGTAAGTAGTTATATAGAGTATAAAAAGTGATTGTAGATGTTCAATCCAGACTATCAATAGTGAGAAGTATGATTCTTTGAAATTCTACCCTCATGAAATATTTGTTTGATATGGGTTCATCCCATTTGTTTATTTCTTCTCATACTAATAATTTTATGGATTTAAATGTTAAGTTGATGCCTTATATTTTGAAACTTAAAACTCCTCTTGGTTAATAATAATGTTTAGTCTTTTTATTTAAACCATGTTTTATAACTTTTGATGGAGTTGAGTTGATATGGGATTTATTTGGGCTTGAGATGGATGTTTATGACATAATCTTGGGAATGGATTGGTTGACTATGTTTAAAGAGCACATTACTTTTTATACACCAACGATTATTTTTACAAGTGGGGAGGATATAAAACATCCTTTTAGAGAAGATAGGGACTCCAAGGTAGGTGTAATGAGATTGTTCACACCATAATTTGGAACAATAACATACCATTTGTCTATGTTGAATTTGTAACCAATAGAAGAGATCGAGAAGTGTAGTTGGAAGAGCTATAATGAAAAGGGTTTATTTATCCTTGCACATTTCCCTAGGTAGTACTAATATTGTTTTTCAAAAAGGTAGATGTAACTCTTCAGTTTTGTATGGATTATCAAAAACTTAACCAAGTTATAATAAAGAATCAATATCCACTTCCATGCATCGATTATATATTTGATCAATTTAGGAGATCCCAATGGTTTTATAAAATTGAATTACGATCAAAATATCACAAATTACCGGATTGGAAAGGGGATATTTCTAAAACAACTTCTGTGAGTAGATATATCCATTACAAGTATGTGGTTATGCCTTTTGATCTTACAAATGCACTAACAGTACCTATGGCATTGATGAATTGGATATTTCAAAGGTATCTGGATTCTTTTGTGGTGGTTTTTTGATGAAATATTGATGTATTCAAGGAAAATAATTAATCATGAACAACACATGGCGATAGTATTGGGAATCTTTAGGGATCATCATTTATATGCAAAATTATAAAAGTGTGATTTTTGGATACATGAGGTTTGTTTCCTTGAACTTGTTATATCTGAAAGAGGTGTTTCTATGGATCCAGAAAAGATACAGTCTATTATATCCTGGAAACCTCCAAATAATGTCTTCAAGAAACTAATTTTCCTTGGCCTAGATGGTTATTAATGACATTTTGTTCATGATTTTTCATGACTAGATTCACCAATGGCATCTTTGAAAATAAAATGTATTCCATTCCAATAGAATGAGGAATTTTATAAGTAATTTCAAGATCTCAATGTTATCCTTACATAAACACCAATCGTTATATTTTTATAATCAAGAAAATGGTACCTGGTGTATTGTGATACTTCAGGATCTGAGTTGGGATGTTCTTTTATGTAGAGAGATCATGTTGTTTCTTATGGCCCATGATAGTCACAGTTTTCTAAGAATAAATAACCAACACATGATTTGAAGTTTACTACCATAGTCCATGCTTTGAAGACTTGGTGCCAATATCTATTTGGTAAGATATTTATAGTGTTTAGGGATCATAAGAGTTTGAAACATATTTTCTCACAAATGGATTTGAATATAAGACAATGAATATAGATGGAGTATCTCCAAATGTTCAACTTTGACTTGATGCATACATAACATAAATGAAATTCTATGGTGGATGAATTAAATAGAATGTGACATGGTCTGTTGGAAAAGGAGGCTTCAGATCAGTGGTAGTTGATGTCCGTGATAGCTGACATGGACCTAGATTGCGAAGAAAGAGGTAGTGAAAAGGTTTTATTGTTATTTTATTTGTTTTTTATTTCATTGAGATAGTTAAAGAGGAACATAAGTCTGATTCAGAGTGTGTTACAATTAGGTCAAGACTCAATGGTGGGGAGAACATTGAGGGATTGAAGATGTATGGGAGTTTAGTTTTATGGTTTTGAGGTCCGATGGTCATACCTATGGATTTTCAGGAACAACTACTTCATACATAACACCATCCTAAATGGGATATTTATCCTAGAATATATAATATTTATAAGGCATTTAAATCATAGTTTTGGTGGGTTTCCATGAAAAGAAAGGTTTTTTATTTTTTTTGAGATGCCTTACCAGTCAGAAGTTTAGGGAAGAGCACCAACAACCCATGGGTATGTTATAGTATTTACCAATTCCTATTTGAAAATGGGAGCAGATAGACTTGGATTTTGTAACAGGACTCCCAATAATGGTTTTGAAACACAATTCCATGTGGGTGATAGTTTATCAGATCATAAATTCATTTCATTTCATTCCCATTTTTGAATCTCATAGGATGAAGGACTTATCCAAAATCTATATTCAAGAAGTGGTAAAGCTCCATGGAATACCAGTTTCAATAGTGTCAGATAGAGATCGAAGTTTAAATATCACTTTTGGAAATCCTAACATAAATCCCTTGGGGCTCAGTTGACTATGAGTATGGTGTATCATCCTTAGAAGGATGGAAAATATGAAAGGATGATACAAAAATTGGAAGACATGATTCAATCTTATGTAATGTATTATGGTGGCTCGTGGGAGGATCACTTATCATTAGTGGAGTTCTCACATAACAATAGTTATCATGCCTTGATATATATGGATCTTTTTGAAGCATTTTATGGGAATCCTTGTCATTATACACTGTTGTTCTGGGTGGAAACAGGTTAGAATTCACTAGTTGGTCCAAGCCTTATCCAAGAGATAATGAAGAAGATTCAGTCGATTAGGAAAAGGATGGAGATAACTCAGAGTCTTCAAAAATTTTAGGTGGATCATTGTCGAAGGTCATTTTCCTTCAAGGTGAGTGACCATGTGTTATTGAGAATCGCTCCAAGACTTGGGAATCATCATTTGGGGAAGTAGGTAAGGTTATATCCTTGATACATATACCCTTTTTAGAAACTTGAATGGGTTGTTGAGGTGGAATATCAGTTGGATTTAACACCATGGTTCATTTATATACACAATGTATTTCATGTATCTCAGTTGAAAAAGTATCATCCTGATCCTGACCATGGGATTCGAAGGGATCACATAAACTGAGATCCAAATTATTAGTTAGTTCATATCCCTATATGGATTGTGGATAATAAAGAGAAATTATTCCATGGGAAAAGCATAGTTCTAGTGAAGGTTTTGTAGAAACATGGTCAGATCCAGAAAGATACTAAGGAATAGGAGAAGTAAATGGTCAAGAAGTGGGAAAAACTCTTTTAGAAAAATAGTTGTCTTCTACTTTTAGAGGATGGAAAGGCCAATGTTTGGGAGAATGTAACACCCCCATTTCAATTAAGTAACACTTTATTTATGTATTTTAAGTATGTAAAGTTGTTGGGTGATGTTTGGGAGGTTTTGGAGGACCTTTGGAAGGTTTTTAAGAATTTTTTTAAGGTTCATTGTTTGATAATGGTTAGTAGAAACCACAAAACACCTTTTGAAAATAGTGAAAAGGTAGATAGTGGGCTTTGAGTAGGTGCACAGTTAGGTGCACTGTTTGTCCAAAATCTGTGGACACCTAGAAGTAACCTTAAAAAGTGGAATAGATGGAAAACAATAGTTGGAAGATATTTTGTCTAACTATTGAGCCAACCATGAGAAGGGGTTTGGGATGTAGTGGATGACACATGGTTTTCCTAACTGTGTGACTCAACCATACATGTTTAAAAGTTAGATCCTAAAAAAGTGGATCCTAAATGGATTTACCCATAAACATAATATTTTCACTTATTTAGACCATAACTTAGTTTTTCTTCCTATCAAAGGATATGGAAACTTTTTACTTTGATTTGGGAGCGATCTGTTAGCAAATCTTAGTGCATTGATGGAAAAATTTCATGGAAAGTATCCATTCATGGTTGTTTTTCTTAGATATATTCCTCTTACATCTCTTAGATTCATATATATAGTTTATTGGGGATATATATATGATATTTTATGCCAATCACAATTATATTTGGATGTTTTAATGTTAGGGAATTATATCTAAGGTGGGTTTTTGGAGATTCAACTCGGATTTGTTGAAGAATTTGTTTTGTTCATCGTCTCCACCTTAGTTTCTAGGGTTGGTGGAATCAATATCGACTCCTATTATTAGAACCTAAAGGCCTAATTTCAAATAGTTATATTTTTTGAAATTTATTTTGTAGATGATGTGAAAATATTGTTATAAACCCTCCTCATTGATGGTTTGTGAAATTCTGGAAATTGGTTGAGTAAATTTATTCATTTTCGTAATTTTTAAATATTTATTTTAAAAGTTGGATTCATTGGATTTATAGAAATTGTTTATTATAAAGGTTTCTAATAAAATAATGGTTTTATTGAAATAATTTAAAGGGTTGTTTCAGAATTGGTTTTTGGAATAATGGTGTCACAACCCATCCCAAAGGGGCCCATGCCATGACTACACCATGCCCTTCTCTAATAGGCTAGGGGATGGTGGCTAGCACTGAGTAGGAATATCCCACAAATGGGACTCATTTTCTAATGTACCTAGACACACACACACCCATATCCAAGCCACAAATGATCAAATGTAAAAAACACTAAATAAACAATGCTTGAAAACCACTAAGATCCCACAATAGATTATGATAGGAAGTAAAGTAAAGTAAACATGGTCAGAATAGAAGCCCACCAAAAGTGTCTGTAACCACAAGTTCAACTGGTAAGAAAATAGGTACTAGGAATAATGTCAGAAACACTACAACACACCTTTTCTATACGACCTCTCTAAGCATCGACTGGTCCGAATTGACCTAGGAATCTGTCAAAGGGTCGATCATCTGTATAAGACATGACATGTTTGGGCAAATCCAGTGCAAGGGTGAGTAAAAAAAACTAAGTTGGAAACCCCAAAAACACAATGAAAATACCACAAAGGAAAGTAATATAAAATAAATAACATAAAGAAAATATCATGAAGGAAATATCATGAAGTAAATGCACAATCAGCTCCACACAAGTGTATGTATTCCACACATGTAGAAAGAACATCCATATATACTCAATCTAATAAGACATCCAATATCAAAAAGAAACATAGTCCCCATAAGACATAAAATATCCATAATACACATTATCTCCATAATACACACAATCTTCATAAGACACATAGTCTCCATAAGACACATAGTCTCGATAAGACACACAATCTCTAGGTCACAGTCGGATAGAGAAGTGTTTTCTCAGAGCATGCTTATTCTGGGAGAACTCAGTCCTCAATCCATTAGGTTGTTTACACACTCCCCCAAAAATCAATGTAGGATATCTTGAAATGTCCATATCTTCGTAAGGGTCCAAATAACATAGATGGATCATCAAACAGATGCACCATTTGAATGTTATGGGGGGTTTGAAATTTCAGAAGATGGGGGGTCACTGGCCCCATGGACGGAATCACAGTAAGTCCATAGACTACCATAGTTTATCTGCCCCATAGTCGACTGCCCCACAATTGATCTGTATGAACACTCCGTGGAAGATCGAGTTGTCGTGGTGGTCAATTGTCCTGGACGACTATCCACAGTCGGCCGTGCGACCGCCCCAGGTCGATTCAGGGTCCGACCCTGATCAAGTCTAGTCCGCTAGGCCGACCCGGCCCACTTTTTATGGGTCGACCTAACCCACTCTTCTTGGGACCATAACACTCCTCTCAGGCCTTGCCCACTCCACCTGGGCTTGACCCATCTTCCGTGGCTCAGCCCACTCGAGCATGGTCCGTCTAGGTCGTCGTACGCAGCCCGCCCGACCACGTCCTCCACTCCACATGGTCACTCATAGCGATCACCACCAATCCATGAAGTCTCCCCACTATATCTAGTGGCCCCACCATATCCCTAGATCTTTCTCCTCCATATACCTTTTCTTTTCTCTGCTACCACCGCTTTCATCCTTGGTCGCCACCTCCAGTCGTCACACAGCCTCATGCCGCCTCACTAGACCACCACTCCGAACCCGCGCCATTGGTCCCTTCTATAGACCACTACACCTACTCCAATGCCTGGATTTCAAAATGGACACAAATCCACACACCTCAGGTCACAATCTACACAGACCCGACCGTATTTTTTAGTTTTACACCAATCTAGGGGTTTGATTGCATTTGGATCCACCCAAAAAGTTGAACTATGGCCACGAGGGTCTAACAATGATGAATGTGAAGAATGGTGGATAAGGGAAGCACAAAGAAATCCCAAGTAATGAACATTATACTTTGTTTTTGTTGGACTCAATTCATTCTGATTATAATGAAGGAAAAAGAATAATCTAAAACAATCTCCCGTTAATTAACCCCAAAATTTAATAACCACCCCACCGTGATCAAATCGTGGATCAATATGTTTGCAGATTGAACCATGTTAGTCTTGAAAATAAATAATAGGGAAAAGGAACAAGAAATAAACCAACCTACCACAATTCAGATCAGCCTCTAATGAGGGATCATTATGTCGTTGTTGTCATTGGCGATATTCCTTCGAATAGGCTATGCGTCAATCGTTGGTCCATAATCCATCACCGTTTTGTGGAAAGAGTTATTCTCTACATCTCAGAGGAATTCCAGGTTTATGGTGATAAATCTAAATTCCTAAAAAAGTCATAATAAAAACAATTTCTTTGTGTTAATAAAATAATTTATTTATTAATTTATTTATTGATTATTACTTTATTTTTGAGTTTTTCCATAGAATACCTGCACCAATTAAAGGTAGGTATCGAATCCCTAGGGATCGAAGAGGAAAACTTGAGAAACTCATATTTGATGAAAGGACTGGCTATAAAGTTTCCAACGTTTTGGATTGATTTGATTTTAAGAACTAATGATTTAATTTTAAAAACAATAAAATAAACACAATGAATTGAATTAAAACTATTAATGATGATGAGCTAACATTAAGTCATTTTTATGTAAATAATGTATGTAATTGTTTTCTTATTAATTTTCCATTTACTTGTTTAAGAGATACTCAACCAATTAGATAAGTCCAAAATATCATTACCTGATTAAATCCTTATTAAATTCCAAGGATAATCACAAATGCACTTAGAGGAGGAATTTAATGATCACTTTAAGGAATTGGATCATAATAGAACTCAAAAGTTTAAGTCGTTAAAGTTATTGAAGATGAAGAATAAATAAGTCAAAGAATAGAACTCTCAAACCATAGAATGAATTAAAGAATTTTAGAAAATAAAATAACATCCAATACATACACTTTATACTCCCTTGGATCAACCCATAATAATTTTATCCATCCATTTATTCTATTCTACCAATGGAAGCACAAGGTATACTTATAAGGGTTAAATTTAAGAAGAAAAACATTGAAATAACAAACACTCCATTGTTGGTTGAGGAATTTCACAATGTTTGGTATGAATAAATTCACACATTAATTAAAAAGTTATCAATGTGTTAAGATAAATTAAAGAAAAATTGAATAATAATAGTAATAGTAAAAACTTTTATTAATAAATTAATGTGACTGAAAAATCTTACATGGGAAGAAATGAACAAGAAATTACAAAATGATAATGAACCATTACACTTGAACAAATAACATGGATATAAAATACCTTCACCCCCAAATTCTTATAAAGAAATATTAGGAGCCTTTGGTAGACCCCCAAACTATCAGTTCACCCCATTTAATTAGTATTGTAAAAGGTTGGAGAGAAATCTAAGGAAATTTTATTTTTCAACTTTGACCACAAAAATAGAACCAGATTCATCCCCCCTATTGGAATGAAAAGAAGTCATTAAATATAGCCTAATATTTTATAGTTTTATAATATAAATATTATCTTTTATATTTCCTATAATATAATTAAAAATTTTATTCCAATTGAATCATCCTTCAGATGTTATGCTCAAAATTGTAGGATGACTTTATGGGCATTCATATTTGGCTAGAAATTTAATTTTCACCTTTGAAAACCTGGATCACCATGAAAAATTCCAAATTAGCACTAATTTTTTTAATTAAATTATCTGTAACACCCTAAGCTTCCATGGTATTCTTCTCTTTCAATAATACAATAGCTTGCATTGTACGCAAGTTCGAGATTCTAACACACCGCGACCAATCAAAATAGCCGTTATGAATAGTAATACACACTTTTTGAAATTATATAAATTTTATATTTCAAAATGGACTTCATTTTGGGATTCGGAATATTGAAATTAGCCTATGTTGAATTTTTGGTATTTTTTTGAGAACTTCCAATTTTCGATGAATAGTGAAAAATACAAAAAAAAACTTTTTTAATCAAAATAATTTATAGTGATAAATAATACTATTGAGTGGTTTAAAATTATAATTATAATATATTTTTACTATTTTATCTAATGGTGTTTATTAGAATTAAATTCACTTTTAAATTGGACATAAACAAGTGTCAATCTTTTGATATATATTGTTTCTTAAAAACACGTTATTTGTTGTGACAGCGGGAATTAATTATTAGATTAATTAATTCAACTTATATGTTTTTAATTTTGTAAAATAGAAATCATTTTTTAATTAGGAATATCAAATATATATTAGGGTGAATTTTTGGTATTTTTCTGAAAAACATCTATTTTTAATGAATAGTGAAACCACTAAGTGGTAGTTAAAAAACTGATTTTTCGTCTAAATGAAATTTTACCACCTATTTGATTTGAATTTAAAAAATCCAACATACATAATTTTCATTAAGAAGTAAAATTTGGTTCAATGGGATTAAAATAATTTTTGGTGAATAGTAACTTTTAAGTTCTATTAATCGCGATTAAAGGTAATTAGTGTAATTTGAGGTAAATATAATGTTATAATAATATGAAATTACATTTACACTTATCCTACCTTTATTGGATGAGTCATGGATGACCAAGAAAATGCATGGGTCAACTTGGGGACCCCATGGAGCCACTTGGGTAAGAAAATGACATTAATTACTTTTTATTTAAAGTAAAAATAAAATTGTCACAAACATGTGTTGTTTTACTAAAATAATTTTTACATGGGGTTATATAAGTTAACATTTCGACTATAAATATTAATTAGAAATGTAAAAATGTTTCCTACATCATGGTAGTTTTTTTATAATTTTTAGACATTAAATAAATTAAAAGTTTTATGACATCATGATGATGCAACGACTACCTCATTAATTAACGATTTAAATAAAATGAAAAGATAATGTAAAATCTAAGACTTAAACATGTCAAAAAACTATTGGATTAGTATATTTCTAACCCTTATCACATTATCCTCGAAATATATAATTGTGGGACCTTTGAAATCAGAAAATCACTTCATAATAATGTAACATTTCATGAGTTTCCAAGAGTGCCCCTCCTTTCCTCTTAGAAAAGGCCCCCACCTCTACCACCTTATTCACACCTTCAAGACATTTGGATTGGCCAAACTCTTCCCAAAGAATCTCTCAAATTACCTCTCTTACTCCTAGAATCCTCACTTTGGGCATAAGTCTTCCCAAGTATGCCTTTGGCTCAAATCAAAAAAAGTTACCCGATTTTAAGGTAATGTCTTCTCTTATGTTCTTTTGTTTTATTTTGCTTCTCCAACCCCTTAAAATATTTTTATTACTTTATTTTGTAACAACACCAGTATATTAAATATACTAGGATTTTTTTTAGGAGAATTATTTGATTTAAACTTGCACACACCTTCGTCTAATGGTTAAAGAACATACTGTTTCTGTGGGTGGCGAATTACTGCCTCACGAAACGATGATTGTTCATTCTTCTTTTAACACCTTTCATTGTGGCCATTAAGATGTCACTATATTTATTTATGATATATGTTATGTTTATGTTTTTCTTATGCTTCTGTATTTCTCATTTATGGCATACCTTTATGATTTCCATTATGGATAAACGCGATAATTTCATTTTAGGAAGTGCGGACTACCGCCCCCTCAAAGTGATTTGAATCGTTAATGCCATATGTGTGATGTATAAAGGATGTAGTAAATGATATTATTTATGATATTATACTGGAATTATAATATACCTTTATATCATTATGATTCCATTCCATTAAATACAAAATAGAAATGAAAGTAGCATTTATGCGTACGTACGGCTTACCGTCTCCATGAACGGTACATTTCATTTCTTACCTCTAAATGTTACATAATATTATTAATGAATGTACATACTGGATATATATGATATATATGATATCTACATCATGAATATAATTCTGGATATAATATGTTTTTTACCACATGAACAACTTGTAATTATAAAAAGTTTATTTTTGACTCAAGTACCAAAGATCAACAAAACGACCGTTATTAACATAAATAATTATATAATGTTCATAACATGGTAATAAATGATATAAAAAGAATAATAAACTTGAAAATGGTTATTAAGAAATTATAAATTAACTCTAGTTTATTATTCAGGAGGTTAAAGAACAGTCGATTCAAGTCAGACACGAGGTAAGGGAACTTCTTAACCTAATTCCGTTCTTTGGGTTAATCTCCTACTTTCAAATTATGTCATGATATTATTATGTCCTATCTTGTATTTTTACTTTCTTTATGTGTACTTATAGTTAATACACATAATAGATATATTTTATTTAAAAAATGATCATTGTAAGGGACTTCGTCTCAATATCCTTTCATTGAGGCATATATTTTTTTTATACACAACTTTCCTTTATACGGTGTATAAACACCTTTGAATTTTACTTTTATTCAAAATGAATCTTTTTATAAGAAGCGTTTTTACTGAATGGAAAAAGGAATTTTTTGTCTTACGTATGTGGGGACAACGACTTCTCTGCCGCCATGACCATTATTTGATTTTCGACTTCCTCTACAAGCCATAACTTTTTTTAAATGAAAAATAAATACCATGTTATACTTTTCATTTTTTTTGGTATTTAAAATGGTTTTTATAATGTTTTTATTATATCAATGTGTTGTATTGATATCCTGTGATTAAAATGTGGAAATGTTATGTTTCCTTTATGCATGTTTTATGTGATACGATTATGTTATGGTTTATGATATGTTTAAACCTTTTCATATAAGGAATGCATTGGACTTAATAAGTGACGGGTGGAGCCCGCTATAGCTACTCAATGCATCGGTAGGTCTCATGAGACAAACTAGTTTCTTGGAACGAGGCCTTGAAAAAATCTTATTTTTGGTCTTGGCACGAGGCCTTAGCTACATGTTTATGATAGTCTGGCATTATGCATTCCATAATTATGAAAGTGGTTATTTATATTAAATGTGATTATTAGACTAGTAGAATATAAATGTGAATAAGTAAATGGCATTATTTCATTTTATTTTTTTGCCATATTATGCTGAAGTTCAAGTTTAAAAGGCTTTTTTTTCAGTTATACATTACCTTAAATGTTTATGTTTATTTATGAAAGTTTTCGCTGTATTGTTATCCTTACTAAGCATCTGAGTTCTCCCCTTTATATGTTTTATCTTCCCAAGACGTGAAGAAATATTTTATGACTGACCTACAGGGATAGTCGGAATGGGATATAAGTGTGGACTATGGAGACTATGTTATTTTGATTTTTCACATTATGATGTAATGTAACATTTATTAATCTATCTAGTGTTTCCAAGGCTACTAAAATAATCAGTCTTTCGAGACTTGATCTTTTGTGATCATGCCAATGTTACGCAATAGTGCACTGACTCTAGGTAACTGGGGTCAGGGCGTTACATTATCCCCATAATTTTATCTTTCTAAAGATAAAACATTATCTTTATTAGGTTTGGAATTTGTTCCCCACTTTTGTTTATTGGGCCAAAGGCCCATTATGCTTTGTCCATAAATGTTTTCATCCATGGCAAAAAATCACCATCTTCCCTTGTGATTCATCCATCGATCCTAAAAGAAAAAAATATTATAATAAAATCAACCAATAATATCACTAAATATAAAATTAAAATTATTAATATATTTTTTTTCTAAAAACTAATGATTTATTAGGTTAAAATGTTTATTTTAAACATCAATTGCATGTGTGATGAGAAATAAAGTTAAATTTATAAAATGCCTTAGAATTGGTGTTTGTGGAATTTTAAACACATTAAAATTAAAATATTATCAATTAATATTAGACTATTTAAGTGTATAATAACATTGTAATAGAATATAGGTGCATAACATAACATATTTATCAAAGAAGGTAAATTGAGACAAAAATCCCTTACCAATTTGGTAACTTTTGAACCATAAACCCCATGAAAGGGAGATCCTAAAATGGAAATGTAAATAACAATAATTTTAATTATAATAATAATAAAATAAATTAATGGGCAGTATATACACTACATAAACAAAACTTGTGGTAAATATGACATTTGTCTCAAATAAAGTAAAAGTGAGAGAGAAATACCTTACCATATGTCTCAACTTCCTTCTCCCACATTCAGACCTCAGGTATAATAAATATATGTTTATTATACATATATTAAATAAACATAATCATATATATATATATTACCAAATAGGATTTAGTTAAGTCATTTTTTTATCTTTTTGTTAACAATTCCATGTTAAATTCATCTTTCAGGTAATAACCAGTTTTTTTCATATATGTTTTGATTTGTGATTTCAGTCCTATTAATTTGATCATTGTTCCATAAATTATATAATAATAATAATTAATTAATTATAATATTTATACATCAATTATACTTTTAATACCTATCATTAATGATGTTGTTGAGAAATGAAGTACTTTACCATCATAGAGATGGTAGACCATATCTACACATGAGTAACATTTCCATTTTTCGATGATCATTATAGAAAATAGGTATGTAATATATTATATTTATAGAATTATAATTATATCATAAATACCATTTTATTTATTTAAATATATGTATATATATCATCCATGAGGCGTCGTGATGAAAATAGAGTCACATCACTTCGTGAAAGCGGTAGTCCACACATACACGAACAACATTATCATCTTTATGTGAGTGAAAAGTTAAGAAATAAAATGATATATTATATTTTTATAATGATAAATACTTCATTAATATTATAATTATTTAATTTAAATTATATATATTTATTCTTATTATCTTCCATGTAAAGTGTTAGTGAAAATGAATCACATCACTTTGTGAGACGGTAGTCCGCCATACACACGATCAACGTTATCGTATCCACTACAGAATAGAAAGTAAAAAGTGATATAGGATATAATTATTAAATAGGTATATTTATGTTATAAATATACTATATATAATTTATATCCATCACCACACCCAACTGTGATAGGTGATAATGGAGAAATGAATAACATCGGTTCACGAGGTGGTAGTCCACCGTACACACGAATGGTGATTTCATATCCCATTTGATGTAAGTGGAGATTTTTTAGGTAATTAAATTAACATAAAATATCTAATTATATTTAATATTCTTATTTTATTATATCATCAAGGTTTAAAAATAATTAAAGGAGGTGGAGGAAGAAATAAAATAAAAATGCTTGTTGAAGAACATTACCACTTCTTCTCGTAACTTCATTAGGTTTGCACCAAAAGCCTTAATAGGTTGGATTTATGAAAAAAACAAGTCTTATAGGATGAGATAAGGAAATTTTAGAAGTTATTTATATTTATTTACCAAAAAATGGGTTTTAAGGAATGATAAAGAGAGTAGAGTATATGGCCTTTATAAGTGAGGTGAGTGACACACTTATAATGTTTTAAAATAAAAAAGGTGTACTCACATTTTTATCATGAAACAAGGATAGAAATGAATTATTATTGAGTATTAGACATTATTGGGTTTAAATATAGTCATATAATATATTTTATAAAATCTTATTAGGTCTTTTTAACACTTATCTTTTTAGTTTACCCCTGATAAACCCATTTTTACCTTTACCACGGTAAATAATTTTTACTATTTTCACTATTCATTTTATTGAAAAATTAGTTTGAACATATTAGATAATATAAATTACTATTTTTATAAATATGGAGTCAATTTTTTCAAATTCAATTCACCTAACATTAAGAATTAAACATAAAATTAATCCCATAGATGTGATGCGAAAGAGAAGTTTTGAAGAGAAATTGTTGAAAAGTTTACAATGTTTTTATATCCAATTTTAATATGAAATTGATTCCAATGAAATAAATTGGATTAATAGATATATAATTGAACTAATTTTAATTTCAAATAAATTTAAAATATAATTTATCTTTATAATTAATTTAAACAAAAAAAGTATTTTTCAATTAAAATTCAGTATTTTTCACTATTAATTTGAAAAATGATCTTTTGAGAAATTTTACTTAAATTAAACCTAATATAATTTTGATATTATGTTTTCTAAAATTAAGTTTATTTTTTAAAATATATTTTTTAAATTATAAAAAATTATTTTTAAAATAAATGCGTAAAATGGAGACAAAACTACTAATTAGAAAAATACAGTTTTAAGTGTAAAATTGGATTTATTATTATATCTTATCTAGAAAAAATATAATATGAATGTTAGATTTTTTATTTAATATATAATATATTAATTTAATTAAAATAATTCAATATAATGTTTTTGATTAATTTATTAAGTTAAAACTTGTTTTCTTAAAAATAGTTTTTCATAAAAGAATTTCTTTTATTTTCAAATAATTTTTTATTTTCATTTTGAATTAATTGGTCACAAAAAATTAATTTGATATATATGTGTAAACCATATATTTTCATAATTTAGTTAATCTTATTCATACCCACCATTCCAATGTCTAGGCGATACTTATCATAATGATATTTTAAAAAGGTATCATGTTTCGTTTAAACTCAGTGTTGCGTGTAATGTAAGATAAACTCTATGGTGCATGTAACACGAGAAAAAATAAGTGTTTCATATAATGTATTATAAACCCAATGTTTCATGTAATGAAAAAAATAAAAAATATTAAAAAATTATTTCATATAATCTATGGGTGTTACATTTTACCCCCCTTAAAATGAATTTCTCCCTCAAAATTCATCTTGGTCATTAAAGGTTTAACATTTGGAAATTACATCATATAAATCCACATTGTAGAAATTAATAATTAAAAATCCCTTAAAAATGAAAAGTTATAATCATAAATGTATCCTAAAGTTAATCATAACTAGGTTTACACATAGGATAACATAAGTGAGAAGTGAAGATTTGGACCTTAAAGAAACATGAAAATAATTATAGAGAGTGATAGAGATCATTGATCATATAAAATTTGGTGATACAGAGAAGGTTAGTGAATAAAAAACCATAAAATTGCAAGGCGTGAAAAATTCCATTGATATAATAAAAAATGATAATATCAGGAAAAGATTTTATTTCAAAATATTTTTTACAAAACTAGGGAATTCCTTTTCAATCTATACTTAGAAAATATGAAAATTTACTTAATTTATATGATTTTAATTTCATAGGAAAAATTTGATCCTTTGGTTTTTCCTTGATCAATTTACAGTTTATATATTACTCTAAGAGGTTAACTTTTTTTCATGTCATAATATCTAATTAAGATCTGTAATAGAATTATAAGTCATTACATCTATCCCCAGTTGTTATCACAATAAAATGTCTAGCATAGTTATGCATAAATAATCATATGAGGAAATAATAAATTAATCTCTAAAACCTCATCCAAAATTCAACACAAACCATTCCATAAATGGTTAACCCTATAATCCTTCCAAAATTGAAAATTTATAAGTAAGGTTACAAAATTTCTCAAAATTAACTTAAAATTAATCAACAAAATATCATAAAGTATGTCTTGATTACAACATACCAAATATATGAATACCTTAGTCATATATTTTCTTTAGTAATGGTAATAACTTGAATTAATATATAACCTCAATGAAAACATACATGATTACTAATTCCTTGAATAAAACCACTTATTATTATATATATTCTATTAATCCATTAATGATGTAAACTTAATTGATGATAACATAATGCACTTTGTCCACAAATCATTAACCAGTTCCAAGATCATTAGTATTATCCAATTTACATTATTCATATAAATCATCTATTTATCCCAACATCATTATCTCCAAATCAAGAACATAATATTCGTTATCTTTAATTAATGATGTGTTTTTCTTAAAATATCACTAGTCTATTAAATCACTTTTCTAGGTTATCAGAATCATTCAAAACATTCTTCAAAATCCTCAAAGAAAAACATAGACTGAACAATAATTATATATTTTATGATTGATTTCTTGAATTCCAGTACATAAATACATCAATCATCACACTTCCTTCTAGAACCATTAACTATGATTCATCATGTTATTCCTTAATATATCTTTCCTTTTATATTTCATTTGTATTATCTTCATCAACATAAATAGAACCATTACTCATATAACCTTGTTGATTTCTTTCATTATCTTTCCCCTTATCACATTTATTTTTATAATGCTCATACTTTCTAGATTTAAATCATTCATCCATTGATGATACTTTAGGGATACCGATATTACTATCAACTATGTTGATTGAAATTTTCCTTTTTTCATTGGTAATTACTTTATTTATATCATTTTACACACTCAAAACATATTCCCATTCCTTTAAGATATTATCTTGAGTTCTTATTTCCATATTATTGATATACAGGAAACCGAACCTTGTTTCCTCCATGGTCTTCACTACCCAAACTCTTAGAAAACTCTATCATTCTCTTAATTGGCAAGTTTGAGATTTTTTTAAGGATTACATTATATATCATGTTCCATGATAACTAATTAGGAATAATCACAACATCCTTTACTCTAGTCAATATACCATTTGGTTTCTTATAAGAAAATTTTCCATCACATTCAATGTTAACCCAGTTCCTTCTGGTTCTCACCATTGACTAAAACAAAAAATCATAGCGTGAGAAACATTAATCTTATTGGGAAACCAAATAATCATAAAAACAACTCATAGGATGACTAAATCATGAATCCTTATTTTTAATTTATGACACCTTAGGTTTATACTATTTAATTTATAGTCATCATCTATTTTAATACTTCATCTTGGTTTGAAAAGTGTTTTTGAATTTCCTAGAATATTCCCTATCACCGTCAAACTAGGTGTGCAACGAATCTCGTTATCATGAAGCATGTAAAGATAAATTCCAGATTAATACACCCTCTTTAGAGTTATTACCCCAAGGTACCTCTGTGTCAAAGCCACACCCACTTGTAGCATCCATACATTGATGCAATTTCTTTGAAACCACTTGATCTATCCTTTACCAGAATTATAGGATATTTTTCTATACACTAACTCATATTTATAATTATACTTAGAGACATCCCTATAAATATACTTATAAATATCCCAAGGTATATCAAGAAAGTTATCTCATCCTAGTTTCCAAAGGTTAACTAAAACTTTCCTATGATAAAAACTACAACGACCCATGCTTCTCATATATGGATATTAAATTTTTTAAATGAATATTCATTACATTCCAAAAACACATGGCTAATGACAATAATATTTTTATGTATTTGGAGACTAGGTACACAATATTATAATTTGGTGAAATATCTTAAACAACTACCATAAAGATCTCTTCCTTTAGTACTCTTTACAAAAAAACCCTACCTAAAATCTTTCTTTATAACTCGAGGAAGGGAAACCTAAGAAAGGGTTAGCTCAGATTCTTAGTAAGGGTAAAGAAGGGAGATATGTAATAATAACATGAAAATAATGATATAAGAACATTAGTATAAAATATTAAATCCATACCCTTCATATCAAATATTAGAATCACGAGTCATGAAAAAAATATTGGTAGCTTGTAAGACATGAATCATAAGAAAATCAAAGAACATGATCCATGAGGGAATAAAATTGACATAATACATGGAGTTGTAGAATACAAATAATCATAGAAAATAATTTTCCTTAGGAGTCAAGGCTCATTTCCAAAAAATATCACTGAATTCCATGGGAGGAAACACCTCCTAGGAGTGACACACCACCATCCCTAGTGGAATCCCTTTCCTCATAGTGGAATGATTTCACTAACCAAACCATCATGGAAATCAAGGTTCACCCCCAAGACTATCATAGTGTACAAAGTACCTTATTGAAATCGAGTTCACTCACCATTCTATTCCTGTCTATCTCATGAGATATAAATATTCACCCAATGTATTAGAGGTAGATTTAGGCCCCACCCATCTTTGGTTATACCATAACCATCATCATTGGTTATAACATAACCACAATCCTTTGTTATAATGTAACCACCATCACATAATAAAAATCATACATATATATTCTACCAGATCATAAAACATTCATCATATAAAAACCCATGAAATAAAATGGGTTTCATAAACATTACATCATAACATAACAAGTGGAAAATTAATAGGTTTCATAATCATTCCATCATTTCATCAAAGCATAACCCATGGAAAAATAAGTGGTTTTCAAAACGATTTTATCATAGTATAACACTTGAAAGAGAAATGGGATTCATAAACATCATGTTATCATAAACATGAATCATTCAGAGAGAGAATATGAATGGTTTACTTGGACCATTTCCCTAGTAAAACATAAGAAATATCAAAGGATTTCATCTTATATGGAGAAGGATTTTAAAAGAAAAATCTCTTGGAATATTTCTTGAGGAAAATTAAATTTCATTGAAAAGATTTTTTTTAAAACCAATCTTTATAAAATATTTTAGAAATCCTTTTCCTTAAAAATAATCTTGCAAACTTATAAAATAATCTTCTAAAAATCATTTAAAACATTTGTTGAGGAAAATATCCTTTATGCTATAAAAAAACTTTTTAAAACATAAAATATTTTGAAAATAACCTTGAAATATTGAAATAAAAAGATGGTCATGATGAAATAAAATTCGATTCCTACCATAAATGTTAAAGAAAAGATTCATTTAAATTTTTTTTATAAAACAAATGAGCATTGTTTTGAAGAATGAAATGAAGATTAATTAATTTATTTTTTGTAAAATGTAAAACATGGGTAAATATATATTTAATAAATCATTTTAAAAAATGATAAAAATATTTTTGATTTTTTTTTAAAACATTGTTTTAGAAGCAATACAGTTTTTGATTGAAATGTTTATTTTTACTAAAAACATTATTTTTAAACTCTTGAGTACATAAAGATATGTAAATGAAGAGAAAACATTAATATACTATATAAAAAGTGTAACGCCCCGACCCCAGTTACCCAGAGTCGGTGCATTACTTCGTAACATTGGCATGATCACAAGAAAGATCAAATCTCGAAAGACCGATTGGTTTAGTAGCCTTGGAAACACTAGATATATTCATAAGTTTTACATTACATCATAAAATGAAAAACTACTACAATAAAATAATGTCTCCATAATCCACACTCATATCCCCACATAATATCCCTGCAGGTCATTCATAATTTACTTCTTCACTTCCTGGGAAAAATAAAACATAGAAAAGGGGTGAGCTCAAATGCCCAGTAAGGATAACAATATAACAGAAACTTTCATAAATAAGAATAAACATTTAAGGAAATGTATAACTAAAACAAAAGCCTTTTAAACTTGAACATTTAACATAGTATGGCATAAATAAAATGAAATAATTCCATTTACTTATTCACATGGTTATTCTACTAATCGATTAATCACATGCAAAATCAATAACCACTTTCATAATGATGGAATGCATAATGCTAGACTATCATAACCACATAGCCAAGGCCTCGTGCCAAGACTACAAATAAGATTTTGTCAAGGCCTTGTGCCAAGACACTAGTTTGTCTCATGAGACCTACCGATGCATCGAGGAGCTATAGCGGGCTCCACCCGTCACATATTAAGTCCAATGCATTCCCATATGAAAAGGTTTAAACATAACATAAACATTCGTATTAAAACTAGCATACGAAATGTCAATAATTTCACCATAAACTATGAATGGTATAAAAATAGCACATCCACAGTCAAACATATCACAAAACCTTCAATACAATATAGAAGTTTTGTATAATAAATCAACTTCAAATAATCTTAAAATCCATCAAAGGATGTTGACATAGATGAAATCAAAATTCTTTTTAAAGAAATATCTCCTTTTATTTTGAAATAATTTAAGATCCATATAAAATAAAACATTTTCTTTGAAAATATTCTTATAAGCTTGTAAGGGAAGCTTTGAAGATTTTATAACGGTGGAAAATAGCCGCACCCGCCGTATAAGTTAAAAAAAACATTCTTACCTTAATTCTGTCGAAAAGGTTAAAAAGGACCTTGTTTTGAAAATGACCGAAAGATTCCTTTTATAAAAAGTCAAAAAAGGGTATAAATGACTTTAAACCATATTCTTGTAAATAATAAAAATGTTTTGAATTACATTTTTAAGAAAACATGGATGTGGATGATAAAGAGATCCCAGTAGATTATTACATATAAACAACCTCGGATAATGAAGAGATTGTGAAATAACCCTTACCTTGTACTTTTCCTTGGTTGGGGTAGGTTAACCTCCTGTATAATGGTGAAATATTTGTTATTAAATTATACAAGAATCATATATATTAATATGATATCATATATGATCTTTTAACATTGATTTGTTAATAATATCTTAGAATTATCGTCGTTTCGGGAGTTAACTTACTCATTTTCTTTTATATGTTTTGTTACATAATCCATGGTTTTTGTATCTTATTCATATACAGAATGATATCCAGTCCTTAAACATCATTTTTAAATCATCAAATGATAATTATACTTGAATGGATACGATGGAGAATGAATCTCATCGCGTTCGTGGAGACGGTAGTCCGTACGTACGCACGAGCGACAATATCATTCTTTTGATATTAAAATAATATATAAATGGATGGTATATAATATATACAGAATCATTAGCATGTTATATTTATTATTTACATGAGTTACACATCATTATTATACCCATCCAAATAATAATATATTGAATAACAATTACACCACGACGTGGAGACGGTAAGCCGTACGTACGCACGTATGGTGACATGTTATTCAAAGGGTGGATAGAATACTGAATATGATTGTACCATATTTATAATAACATCACAGTATATGTGAGATACTGGAGTTATTATTTTATAATGGTAAGAACAAAGGAAGAAGAAGTGGAAGAAGAAATGAACTTGGAGAAGGGTGGTGAAATCATTACCTCTTCTTCGGGTTCTTCCTTTTGATTTGATCAAAAGGGCTCCTTAGGTTGGCTTTCTGATCAAACTAAGGCCTCTAGGTTGTAGTGAGGGATGTTGGGAGAGTATTTGGGCAGAGTTTGGCCGAGCCAAAAGGCTTTGAAGGTGTGAAGAAATGAGAAGGAGGAGTGCCCTTTTATAAGAGGGGTGAGGGGCACCTTTGGAAAAGTTAGAAATATTAATTTATAATAAATTCATATTCGGTTTCTAAAGGCTCCAAAGTTGATTATTCAAAGGTAAAGGTGGGGATAGGTCGAAAACCACTCAACCAATAGAATTTAGACAGGTTTGGGTACTTATATTAACCTTATCTTTAAGTATTAACTCTAAGTTAATTAGTTTCACTTTTACAATGTCTCTTTGTATTTTTATATAAAATGGTTAATAAACTTACTATATACATCCAAGAGACCCCCAAGTGGTAAATTAATGATGAACCTATCATGATATAAGTCTCTTGGCCGAACCTTAGATTTTTAGGAATTTAATATCAATTAATAATATAATATTTGTTTTAAGAACTCTTTTATGTCAATTTTGACACTATTCAATAGTTGATTTTTGTGAAACTCATAACAGATTGATTACTTCGAAAAAAGTCAATTAAATCAATCATAATATATCATATTATCCTAGAAAATTAGTTTAATTCATTAAAAGTTTCATATTATATTTATTTGGGTATTTATAATATCAATTATTTTAATTTTTCACTATTATAGTAATTACTGCATCATCATTGTGTCATATATAAAATAATTTATTTAATGTCTAAAAATTATAAATAAAATATCATTATGTATGAAATCGTTTCAGCTTTCTAATGAATATTTATAATCTAAAATCCAACACATATAACCCTATGTAACAATTGTTGTTCTAAAAGATATATGCTTGTGTCATTTTTGTATTCATTTTAACTAAATTAAAATAAAGTATCATTATCACTTACAAGTGGATCCATGGGGTCCCAAAATAGACCCAAAGATTCCCATGGTCGACCATGTATCAACCAGTAGGGTTAAGACACGTTTTAGGGTAATTTAGTATTATTATAATATTATTTTTTTAACCCTTATTTACCGGATTTACCCTTAACCATGGTAAATAAAATATTTACCGCAGTAATTTTTCAAAATGTCTAAAAATAAAAGTTACCTATTTACACAATTTGAACATCCTGATTCCAAATATGGAATCCATTTTCCTAAATTCAAAACACAGAAGTGGCAGAAATTAATTTAAAATTAATTCCCGCTGTCAAAACAAAAAGCGTGTTTTTAAGAGATAATAACTATCAAAAGATTGACATTTGTTTATGTTCGGTTTAATTGTAAAATTATGTCCAATGACCAAAATTATATTAAATGGTAAAAATATATTCTAAATATACTTTAAAACCACTCAAATTCATAATTTATCACTATTAATTATTTTGATTAAAAAAGTTGTTTTTAATTAAAATTTAGTAATTTTCACTATTCATCAAAATATGAAAGTTATCCGAAATGTACCAAAATTTCACCTTAGGCTAAATTCGATATTCCGAATCCAAAAATGAAGTCCATTTTCAAATATAAAATATATATAATTTCAAAAAAAAAGTAGGTGTTACTATTCATAACGGCTAGTTTGATTAGTTATGGTGTGTTAGAACTCGGTGTTGCGTACAACACATGCTATCACATTATTCAAAGAGAAGCGTACCGTAGAAGCTTGGGGTGTTACATTCTCCCCTCCTTCAAATAATTGCGTCCTCGCAATTTCTAGGGTATTACTGCATAAAAAGACTCGGGTGGTTCTTCATCATAAGTTCCTCGGGTTCCCACGTTGCCTCTTCCATCTTATGGTTTCTCCACAAAACTTTTACCAGACGCGTCGTCCGGTTTCTCAGCACTTGTTCTCTCGTATCAAGAATCTTGACGGGCTATTTGCAATAAGACAGATCGGGTTCCAGTTCTAATTCCTCATAGGTGAGTACATGCGTCGGATCAGGCATGTATTTCCTCAATAGAGATACGTGGAACACATCGTGAACTTTGGAGAGACTTGGCAGCATTGCCAATCGGTAAGCTACAGCCCCAATTCGTTCTAGAATTTCGAAAGGTCCGATGTACCTGGGACTCAATTTACCTTTCTTACCAAAACGTATGACTCCCTTCCACGGAGATACCTTCAGAAAAACATGATCACCGACTTGAAATTCCAAATCCTTCCTTCGATTATCGGCATAGCTCTTCTGCCTACTTTGAGCTTCTTTGATGTGATTTTGGATTACTTTCACCTTTTCCACCGTTTCCTCCACCAGTTCTGGGCCTACAAGTTTTCTTTCACCAACGTCATCCCAACAGGTTGGTGTACGACATCTCTTTCCGTATAACGCTTCATATGGTGCCATCTGAATACTCGAATGGAAGCTATTGTTATAGGAAAATTCTACCAGTGGTAAATATTGCTCCCACATACCCTGGAAGTCAAGTGAGCAAGATCTCAACATGTCTTCTAGGGTTTGAATAGTCTATTCTGATTGTCCATCTGTCTGAGGGTGGTAAGCAGTGCTCAAATGAAGTTCAGTATCCAGGGATTTCTGAAGACTTTTCCAAAATCTTGAAGTAAAACGGGGATCACGATCAGAAACAATCGATAGGGGTACTCCATGAAGTCTCACAACTTCATTAATGTATAGTATTTCTAGACGTTCCAGGGGTAGATCTTCTCTTATAGCAAGAAAATGTGCTGACTTGGTAAGACGATCAACAATAACCCATATTGCATTGTTCCTTCTAGGAGTCTTTGGTAGCCCCATGACAAAGTCCATCGTAATATTGTCCCATTTCCACTCCGGTATGGGAAGAGGTTGCATCACTCCTCCAGGCTGTTGCCTTCCAGCTTTCACTTGTTGACAAACCATACATCTTGACACAAAATCAGCAATCTCCCTCTTCATGTTGTCCCACCAAAAATGTTCCTTCAAATCTCTATACATTTTGGTGCTCCCAGGGTGTATAGAGAAATTGGAACTATGAGCATCATCTAGCAATTCCCTTTTTAGTTCAGGTAAATCGGGAACACAAAGTCTCTTCCCGAATTTCAAAATTCCATCTTCATACACAAAGTCTCTCAATCTCCCATCATTCACAGCTTTAATCTTCTTCTGAAATTATTCATCATCGTTCTGAGAACTCTTAATCCTTTCTAGTAAAGATGGTTTGGAAACCATTTGAAAAAGCATTGATGTTTCACCTTCCCTGGTTATTCCCATGTCCATCTTCACTAGATCCATGAAAATTGGATCCCTTTAAATTCTCATCATGTTCAGAACTCCGTGGTCTTTTCTGCTCAAAGCATCTGCTACTTTGTTTGCTTTCCCCGGGTGGTAGTGTATCGTACAATCATAATCCTTGAGTAATTCAAGCCATCTCCTTTGCCTCATGTTAAGTTCTTTTTGTGAGAAAATATACTTCAAACTCTTGTGATCAGTATAAATATCACATTTATCACCATAGAGGTAGTGCCTCCATATCTTCAAAGCAAAGATCACTGCTGCTAACTCGAGATCATGAGTAGGATAGTTTTGTTCATGAATTTTCAACTGTCGTGATGCATAGGCAATAACTCTATCATTCTGCATAAGGACATAGCCAAGTCCTTTCTTCGATGCATCACTATAAATAACGAACCCATCATTCCCCGATGGTAGAGTCAATATAGGAGCATTGACTAATATTCTCTTCCGTTCTTCGAAATATTCTTCACACTCTTTTGTCCAAACAAATTTAACCCCTTTACGTGTGAGCATTGTTAATGGGTTAGCCAATCGGGCAAAATTCTGGACGAAATGTCGATAATAACCTGCCAAACCAATAAAACTACGTACCTCAGTTATACTCGTAGGTGTTGTCCATTCTTGGATTGCCTTGGTCTTAGAAGGATCAACAGAGATTCCATCTTTAGAGACAATATGGCCAAGAAAAGAAATCTCCTGAAGCCAGAATTCACACTTGCTAAACTTCCCATATAATTCATGCCTCCTTAGAGTCTTCAAGATAATGCGCAAGTGATTTTCATGATCTTCGTAGGTTTTGGAGTATACCAAGATATCATCAATAAATACCACCACAAATTCATCGAGATACTCCTTGAAAACTCTATTCATCAGATCCATGAATACAGAGGGTGCATTAGTCAATCCAAACGGCATTACAGTAAACTCGTAATGCCCGTACCTGGTTCGAAATGCTGTCTTCGGAATGTCCTCCTTCTTCACACACAACTGATGGTATCCAGATCGAAGGTCAATCTTTGAAAAGTATTGAGCTCCATGCAGTTGGTCAAATAAATCATCAATACGAGGTAGGGGATACTTGTTCTTTATCGTTATAGCATTGATCTCCCTGTAGTCGATACATAACCTCATAGATCCATCTTTATTTTTTAACAAAAAGAACAGGGGCTCCCCATGGAGAAACACTAGGGCGAATAAATCCCTTATTACTCAATTCCTCTAGTTGTTTCTTTAGTTCGACTAACTCTACAGTGGCCATTCTATAAGGGGTCTTCGATATAGGCCTTGATCCAGGAATCAAATCAATAGAAAACTCAACTTCTCGTTCTGGAGGATGTCCAGGTAAATCTTCTGGAAATACATCTACAAATTCTTTCACAACAGGTACATCCTCTATTTGAACATTTCTTTCCTCACCCGCAGTTATTTCATTCTCTTCCTCCCCAATAATTGAATTTAGTTGAGCTATTGAGGGTGGATCTAAATAAGAATTAGGTGGTGACGATTCTGCTCTAAAAATAAGGTGTTCCTTATCATTATCATCAAGAATCGTAACCTCTTTCTTCTTACAATAAATCTTCGCATCATAGTCCGAAAGCCAGTCCATACCGAGGATTATATCAAACTCAATCATAGGTATGACGATGAGATCAGCAGATAAAGAAAATTTATGTGCTCTAATGGGGACTGATTCACAAAACTTTGTTGCAACGATACTTCCCTTAGGAGTTTTAACTGACAACTCCCTTATTAAATCAAATTGGAAATATCTAATTTTCTTAGCAAACTGGGAAGATATGAAACAATGCGATGATCCAGAATCAAATAATGCATTTTCTAAACTTGAGGAAACCATTAAATTACCTGTCACCACGTCTTTCGGAGCTTCTACCTCAGCAGTAGTGATAGCATAAGCCTGGCCTTGATCCCTTGGCCTTTTCTGAGGTAAGTTCTCCTGACGCTTAGGGCATGAATTTGCATAATGCCCCATCTCCCTGCAATTGTAGCACTGAACGTTGGTAGCTTCCTTCTTCCCCTTGAAATCATGAGCTTGGTGGCCTTTTTCACCACACTTGTAACAAACTCCCATTCCCTTCAAGCAAGTACCGGGGTGTTTCTTCCCACATTTACCACATGATGGATATTCAACCTTTCCTTTCTTCCCCTTATTTCCATTCCCAGATTGATCAGCAGGTCTCTTCTTCTCTTGCTTTTCTTTAAAGTCATTAGACTTAGAGAATTCCTTTTTGGTCTTGATAGCACATGAGACAATGTCTTCGTACGATGAAAAGGATTGTGAGACTAATGCTCGACGGAGAAATGGTTTTAACCCATCAAAGAAACGATCAATCTTACTTCTTGGGTTGCGAATATAATCTCCAGCATACCTCGCTAACCTTGTAAAGTTAGCCTCATACTTTGTGACATTCTCATCCTCCTTTTGTCTCAGACTCAGAAATTGCCTTTCCATATCTGCTCGATGGTCGCGAGGAAAGTATTTTCCTAAAAACAGATCTCTGAACTCCTTCCATTCCATATTTGATACTTCATCATCTTCCTTCATGTTTTTAATCAATGACCACCATTGATCAGCATCTCCAGTGAGGCGGTAAACTTCCATGATAACTTTTTCCCTTTCACTTCTCCCCAAAGCCTGAAATATTTTCTCTAGGGAAAATATCCATTGCTCAGCTACTAAGGGATTTGTATTCCCATTGAACGTTGGTGGTTGTTGCCTCATGAATCGATCTAACATTGATCCTCCACGCTGCGGATCAGGGTGCTCCATACGGGTAAGGTTATTATTCATAACCTGAGTAAGTTGTCCCAGTATGGTGATTAGCTGATCAGCACCAGTTGCATCACCAGCCCCACTATAATTATCTTGAGCAGGAGGGCAATACCTACATGGAGTGCGTGCATTGATACGGTTTCCATTTCTTCCACTAGGCGCCATTTCTAAACAATGGCATAAACTAGATCAGTTTATGAATCAAAATACATAATCCCATACTTATAAAACAATTAACATAAATTGAACTATTTATGGATATAATCCATAATCATAAGAATGTTTTCTTTGAGGATGTATATACTCATAATCCCTTCAAAATGATTTTTAAAGAAAATGAGAGTTATCCTAAGCATATCCCCCGGGAGTGTCGTAACCAAGAGTGCAGCAAGGCCCGTTGTCGTGCACCAGTTCCCGTTCGAGTCTAGCTCAAAGCAGTGTTTTCAGGTTTTACCCCTAGGTACATCTGTGCCAGATCCGCCTCTACCTGCTCGTATCCAGACAGGGATGTATTGCTCGGAAAACTCACAAAATCTCTACAATACCAAAATTCTAGGAAGTTCTTCTATACTAATCCTCAAAGTTCATCTTAGGTCTACGTGCTCTAATCAGAGTTTATCTAAATCTAGCTTCCAAGGTTTGTACAAAACTTCCTCTGATACCAACTGTAACGCCCCGACCCCAGTTACCCAGAGTCGGTGCATTACTTCGTAACATTGGCATGATCACAAGAAAGATCAAATCTCGAAAGACCGATTGGTTTAGTAGCCTTGGAAACACTAGATATATTCATAAGTTTTACATTACATCATAAAATGAAAAACTACTACAATAACATAATGTCTCCATAATCCACACTCATATCCCCACATAATATCCCTGCAGGTCATTCATAATTTACTTCTTCACTTCCTGGGAAAAATAAAACATAGAAAAGGGGTGAGCTCAAATGCCCAGTAAGGATAACAATATAACGGAAACTTTCATAAATAAGAATAAACATTTAAGGCAATGTATAACTCAAACAAAAGCCTTTTAAACTTGAACATTTAACATAGTATGGCATAAATAAAATGAAATAATGCCATTTACTTATTCACATGGTTATTCTACTAATCGAATAATCACATGCAAAATCAATAACCACTTTCATAATGATGGAATGCATAATGCCAGACTATCATAACCACATAGCCAAGGCCTCGTGCCAAGACTACAAATAAGATTTTGTCAAGGCCTTGTGCCAAGACACTAGTTTGTCTCATGAGACCTACCGATGCATCGAGGAGCTATAGCGGGCTCCAACCGTCACATATTAAGTCCAATGCAGTCCCATATGAAAAGGTTTAAACATAACATAAACATTCGTATTAAAACTAGCATACGAAATGTCAATACTTTCACCATAAACTATGAATGGTATAAAAATAGCACATCCACAGTCAAACATATCACAAAACCTTCAATACAATATAGAAGTTTTGTATAATAAATCATCTTCAAATTATCTTAAAATCCATCAAAGGATGTTGACATAGATGAAATCAAAATTCTTTTTAAAGAAATATCTCCTTTTATTTTGAAATAATTTAAGATCCATATAAAATAAAACATTTTCTTTGAAAATATTCTTATAAGCTTGTAAGGGAATCTTTGAAGATTTTATAACGGCGGAAAATAGCCGCACCCGCCGTATAAGTTAAAAAAAACATTCTTACCTTAATTCTGTCGAAAAGGTTAAAAAGGACCTTGTTTTGAAAACGACCGAAAGATTCCTTTTATAAAAAGTAAAAAAAGGGTATAAATGACTTTAAACCATATTCTTGTAAATAATAAAAAAAATTTGAATTACATTTTTAAGAAAACATGGATGTGGATGATAAAGAGATCCCAGTAGATTATTACATATAAACAACCTCGGATAATGAAGAGATTGTGAAATAACCCTTACCTTGTACTTTTCCTTGGTTGGGGTAGGTTAACCTCCTGTATAATGGTGAAATAGTTGTTATTAAATTATACAATAATCATATATATTAATATGATATCATATATGATCTTTTAACATTGATTTGTTAATAATATCTTAGAATTATCGTCGTTTCGGGAGTTAACTTACTCATTTTCTTTTATATGTTTTGTTACATAAGCCATGGTTGTTGTATCTTATTCATATCCAGAATTATATCCAGTCCTTAAACATCATTTTTAAATCATCAAATGATAATTATACTTGAATGGATACGATGGAGAATGAATCTCATCGCGTTCATGGAGACGGTAGTCCGTACGTACGCACGAGCGACAATATCATTCTTTTGATATTAAAATAATATATAAATGGATGGTCTATCATATATACAGAATCATTAACATGTTATATTTATTATTTACATGAGTTACACATCATTATTATACCCATCCAAATAATAATATATTTAATAACAATTACACCACGACGTGGAGACGGTAAGCCGTACGTACGCACGTATGGTGACATGTTATTCAAAGGGTAGATAGAATACTGAATATGATTGTACCATATTTATAATAACATCACAGTATATGTGAGATACTGGAGTTATTATTTTATAATGGTAAGAACAAATGAAGAATAAGTGGAAGAAGAAATGAACTTGGAGAAGGGTGGTGAAATCATTACCTCTTCTTCGGGTTCTTCCTTTTGATTTGATCAAAAGGGCTCCTTAGGTTGGCTTTCTGATCAAACTAAGGCCTCTAGGTTGTAGTGAGGGATGTTGGGAGAGTATTTGGGCAGATTTTGGCCGAGCCAAAAGGCTTTGAAGGTGTGAAGAAATGAGAAGGAGGAGTGCCCTTTTATAAGAGGGGTGAGGGGCACCTTTGGAAAAGTTAGAAATATTAATTTATAATAAATTCATATTCGGTTTCTAAACGCTCCAAAGTTGATTATTCAAAGGTTAAGGTGGGGATAGGTCGAAAAACACTCAACCAATATAATTTATACAGGTTTGGGTACTTATATTAACTTTATCTTTAAGTATTAACTCTAAGTTAATTAGTTTCACTTTTACAATGTCTCTTTGTATTTTTATATAATATGGTTAATAAACTTACTATATACATACAAGAGACCCCCAAGTGGTACATTAATGATGAACCTATCATGATATAAGTCTCTTGGACGAACCTTAGATTTTTAGGAATTTAATATCAATTAATAATATAATATTTGTTTTAAGAACTCTTTTATGTCAATTTTGACACTATTCAATAGTTGATTTTTGTGAAACTCATAAAAGATTGATTACTTCGAAAAAAGTCAATTAAATCAATCCTAATATATCATATTATCCTAGAAAATTAGTTTAATTCATTAAAAGTTTCATATTATATTTATTTGGGTATTTATAATATCAATTATGTTAATTTTTCACTATTATAGTAATTACTGCATCATCATTGTGTCATATATAAAATAAATTATTTAATGTCTAAAAATTATAAATAAAATATAATTATGTAGGAAATCGTTTTAGATTTCTAATGAATATTTATAATCTAAAATCCAACATATATAACCCTATGTAACAATTGTTGTTCTAAAAGATATATGCTTGTGTCATTTTTGTATTCATTTTAACTAAATTAAAATAAAGTGTCATTATCACTTACAAGTGGATCCATGGGGTCCCAAAATAGACCCAAAGATTCTCATGGTCGACCATGTATCAACCAGTAGGGTTAAGATACGTTTTAGTGTAATTTAGTATTATTATAATATTATTTTTTTAACCCTTATTTACCGGATTTACCCTTAACCATGGTAAATAAAATATTTACCGCAGTAATTTTTCAAAATGTCTAAAAATAAAAGTTACATATTTACACAATTTGAACATCCTGATTCCAAATATGGAATCCATTTTCCTAAATTCAAAACACATAAGTGGCAGAAATTAATTTAAAATTAATTCCCGCTGTCAAAACAAAAAGCGTGTTTTTAAGAGATAATAACTATCAAAAGATTGACACTTGTTTATGTTCGGTTTAATTGTAAAATTATGTACAATGACCAACATTATATTAAATGGTAAAAATATATTCTAAATATACTTTAAAACCACTCAAATTCATAATTTATCACTATTAATTATTTTGATTAAAAAAGTTGTTTTTAATTAAAATTTAGTAATTTTCACTATTCATCAAAATATGAAAGTTATCCGAAATGTACCAAAATTTCACCTTAGGCTAAATTCGATATTCCGAATCCAAAAATGAAGTCCATTTTCAAATATAAAATATATATAATTTCAAAAAGTAGGTGTCACTATTCATAACGGCTAGTTTGATTAGTTATGGTGTGTTAGAACTCGGTGTTGCGTACAACACACGCTATCACATTATTCAAAGAGAAGCGTACCGTAGAAGCTTGGGGTGTTACAAAAAGAGGATAATTAAGGTTATTAGTTTCTTCAGAGATTAATCATACAATTTTATCATTGTAAACACAATCATTAAAAATATTGGTAGTAATATAAAATCTTTACCACTTTGGTAACCTTGAATCATAATCCCCATAAAGGAATAAAATAAAATTAAACTTATAATATCACAAAGATAAAATAATTCATCATAATAAATGTAAAATGGGATATATATACACCTTATAAAATAATATAGGTTCGTAACATAACATATGTCTCAAATAATAAAAATTGAGACAAAACCCCTTACCGATTTGGTAAATTTTGAACCATAAAACCCATGAAAGAAAGATCCTAAAATGGATATGTATATAAGAATAATTTTATTTATAAGTATCATAAAATAAATTATTTTTCAGTACATACACCACATAAAATAAACTTGGGGTGAATATGGAATTTGTCTTAGAGAAAGTAAAAGTGAGAGGGAAATCCCTTACTGTAAGTCTCAACATACTTTGAACTCATTTGAACATCATATATAATAAATTTATGTTTGTTATACATATATTAAAGAAAATTAATTATATATATCATACCATATATTATATACTTAATACTTTTTATTGCAATTTTATTAACAATTCCATGTTAAAGTCACATTTCAGGTACTAACCGTTTTGTTTTTCGTATATGTTTGGATTTTTTATTTTTGTTCTTCTTAATTTTATAAGGGTTAAATAACTTATAGAATAATAATTATGAAATAATTATAATATTTATAAATCAATTGTACTTTTAATATCAATAATTAATGATGTTTTTGAGAAATGAAGTATGTTACAATCATGAAGATGGTAGACTATACGCACACATGAGTAACATTTTTATTTTTCAATGATAATTATAGAAAAGAGGTAAGTAATATATTATATTTACATAATTTTCATAATATCATAAGTACCACATTTTTTATTTAAATACAGATATTCATATCATTTATTTGGTGTGGTGATGAAAAGAGATTTGCATCGCTTCGTTAAGGCGGTAGTCCACACGTACATGAATGATGTTATCATTTTTTGTGAGTGAAAATGTAAGATATAAATTGATATATTATCCTTTATTACTGATAAATATTTAATTAATTTCATAGTTATTTCATGAAAATTACATATATTTATCCTTATAATCTTCCATATAAGGCGTTTGTGAAAACTAATCACATCGCTTCATGTGGTAGTAGTTCGCAGTACACACGAGAAACACTATCATATCCACTGTGGAATGGAAAGTAAAAAGTTATATATGATATAAAAATTATATAGATAAAATTATGTTATAAACATAATATATATACTTTATACCCATAATCATACCCAACCATGAATGGTGATAATGGAAAAATGAATTATATCGGCTCGCGAGGTGGTAGTCCACTGTACACACGAATGGTGATTTCGTAACCCATTTTATGGAAGTGAAGATAGTAATTACATTAACATAACAAAATATAAGTATATTTAAGGTTATTAAGTTATGAAATATTAATTATTTAATAATAATTGAAGGATGTGTAGGAATAAATAAAATAAAAACACTTATTGAAGAACATTACCCCTTCTTGGTGTAACTTCCTTAGGTCTGTACTAAAAGACTAACATGGTTGGATTTATTCCTTAAATAAGGATTAAAGGATTAGAATAAGGAATTTGGGAAGTTGTATTCAAGGTATTTTTCTTAATCAAAATTTTTTTAAGATGTGAGGAATATCAGAGAGTGGATGGCCTTTTACAAGTGAGGTGAGTGGCACGCTTGTAATTTTTTAAAAATAAAAAGGTGTACCCACTTTTTGCTCAAGTCAATAGGATCCAAAATGAAGTATTATAGATACTTATACATTATAGGGTATAAATAGTTCAATAAAATATATTTTGGAAAATTGTTTAGGTCATTTTAACACTGTATTTTTAGTTTAAACCACCATCAAACACATTTTTACCATTACCACGATAATTACTTTTTACTATTTTTAATATTTATTTTCGTTAAAAATTAAGTTGAAATTTTATATAATATTAATTATTATGATTATAAATATGGAATCTATTTTTCGAAATTAAATTCACATAATTTATTTTTTTATTTATAATTAATTCCGCAGACGCGACATGAAAGCGGGGTTTCAAAGATAAAATATTCAAAAGTTTAAAAAGTTTTTATATCTAATTTCCATATGAAAATGATTTAAATGAAATGAATTAGATTATTAGATACATAATTTAACAAATTTTACTTTAAAATAAATTTAAAATATAATTTAAATTGATAAATAATTTAGATAATAAGGCAATTTTCAATTAGAATTCAATATTTTCACTATTAATCAGAAAAATGACCATTTCAGAAAATTATGAAAAATAAAACCTAAGATAATTTTTAAATGAAGATTTAAAAAAATAATTTTATTTTTTCAAATTAATTTATTGAAATTGTCAAAGATTATTTTTAAATTAAGTGTACAAAAAAAGTGACCAAACCATTTTTTTTTAAAATATGATTCTTATGTGTAAAATTGGATTTATTCTTATATCTAGTCTAAAAACACCTAATATGAATGTTAAACATTTGATTAAATATATAATATATATATTACATTAAAATAATTCAACAAATGTGGTTTTATTAATTTATTGAGGTAAAATGTGTTTGTTTTCTTAAAAATATTTTTTTAGAAAAATATTTCCTTTTCTTTTAAATAATTTTTTATTTTTATTTTTATTTAATTATTATACAAATAATTCATTTTATATACATTTTTAAACCATATATTCTTATAATTTTTCTTATTATATTTATATCCTCTATTCCAACAGTTGGGTGATAATTATCATAATAATATTTTAATAACGTGTTATGATTAATTTAAACTTAGTGTTGTGTGTAACATAATCTAATATCGGTGTACTGTGTAACACAATCCAAACTCAGTGTTAGATATAACATAAGGTAAACTTATTTTTTTGAGAAATTTAAAATATAAAAAAACATTAAAAAACATTTCATAATATCTTGGGGTGTTACACCGATACTTTGTGAAGTCAGTGAAGATTGAGATTTCCAAAATATTAAATAACACGAGGAATGGAATTAAAATCAGATAATTTATAAGGTATTATTCATTATTTAAAACATAAAAAATATGGTATTGCGACTCATTCAAATAATTGAGAGGTCTATCTTCATGATTTTTGAAAATAATATCAAGCTTTGATAAAAACATAGAATAAAAAATTCAAGATGAAGATGGTAATGCTATTTTAGATGAAATCATTCCATCCAAGAAATGATACAAAAAAAAATATTTACTTTTATATTTTTTGATATTGAAATAAATATTGTTTTAATGTGGTTTTAGTGAGATTTTTTTCAGGAAAATAATCTCAATAATTTATGCTAAATAAATTAGTTTTAATTTAGTTGGTATTAAAATGTGATAGAAATAAAGAAGAGTTTCAAACTTGTTGGAAGAATAAATCGATATTCATTCAGCAGGATAAAATGAAAATAAAATGAAAAAAAGGTATTTCTATAATACAACTAGAGGAAATTTGTTGAGGAAAAATTAATATCTTATTATCATGGGTACACAACCACATAAAAAAGATAAGGAACGAAATGTAGATCACTGTTCAATGATTATTGAAGTGTTTTTATATTAAATATATATAAAACATCTCTATCTAATATATAATATAGAATATGAGAAGAAAAAGTGAGTTGGGGATATCTTATAGGAAATAAAAGAACTCTCTATAATAATATAAAAAGAACCTAATAATTTAATAAAAAAGAAGAACCTTCTTGGTACCAAAGAAGAATAAGAATCTAACCTAATTTTTTTGATTATTTCTATTCATTCCTAGAAAAAGAAGATGAAGAAAAATGCCCATGATGCCTTATATTTCCAAATATTGAAATATTGGGAAATAGAGAATAAGAAGAGTAATTAATGAAGACAAGATGTATGAATATTTTATGTTCATTCATTGAAAGTTGAGAACTTTGAAGACAATATGAGATAAGATAATGAATATATTTTAAAAAATATCTATGAATTAATGTTTTTTTGTAGAGACTGAGTTATAATATAGTATTATTGAATATATACTAGTATTCTAAGATACTGTGAGGAAGAATATATTTTCATCCCGATGTAATGAAATTTAGAGAAGCTTAATGAACTTCTTTAGTAGTGGAAGAGTTATTGAGAAATGGTTAGAGTAATTATAAACAATCCTTGGGAGGTGGAATCTATTCAACTATGTAATATGGTGAACATGTTTTTAGGATTATAGTTGTACAACCCACTTATAATTGATTGTGATATTACAATGTATAATTTGTTTCAGAGTGAGAGTCAAACAAAATGGGGATTAGACCTCCCACATTGGAGATGAACCTTATAAAAACTTTGTGAATTTCTCTCTACTTTACCGTTATTTATTGTATGTGTGTGGATCATGCTGGTTAAAGAAAAAAATTGATTTATATTTATTGGAAATAGAGGTTCAAAAACCAAAGGTGGTAAAATTTTTAAAGGTTAATGGTAATTTGGAAAATGAATTAGGAACACTTGATTAACACCTATACTTGGTGATGACATCAGTCTAACAAGACTAACAATTAGTATTAGAGAACAATATTACCTCCAATTGTATCAAAATTACCTTTCCAAGTTGATTTACATGAATTATAATAAGTAAAGATTTGAAGATATTTTAGAATATCCTTAGATGTAAAATTTATATTCTATCTCTGTTAAAGTTAAAAATGTAATTTTTAGTCAAGTATTAGAAAAATATAAAGATAAAGGAGGCTAATAAGTCGAGAATGAATTCAAAAGTAAAATAGGAATCACTGGTACCTAAAGTTATTCAGAGTGTTAGTTGTTTTATTGAAAATGATTCCCCAGATGAATCATGTTTGGGATATGATAAAGATGTATTCAATGAATCACTCAATACCTTTTATTATGAAGTAAATTATTACTTGAATAATGTTCCTATTAAAGATTTTTACTCATATATTTTCATACATCAAGGGAATGCATGTTGAAAAATAATAGTTGGAGTTAGAATCTGATGCAATGGAAGAATCATTAGTTAAAAAGGTAAACTGATGTAACCCTCTTATAAAATTGGTTAATGATATGGAAGAATCTATTTTACTTTGCAATGAAAAAGTTTCACTGATTGATAAGAAAGGTTGAAATATATTAAAGTCCAAAATTACTTTCTTAATATGAAATATCTTGATTTGGATGTAAAGATTAAAAATCTATAAATCACTCTTGAAAATGATTCACAATCTTCTAAGAAGAAATGTGTTTCCACATAAGTTTTTAAAAGGTTTATTTCATCTAAGAAGAATAAAAATAGCATAAATAGGAGATTAAAATCATATGGAGATCCATCAGTAGAAAGTTATTGGAAGAAGGTAACCCTCTATCATGATAAATTGGTTTTTACTATTTTTAGGTATAGTGTAACAAAATATAGTTTTATAAATGAAATTCCCTTTTCAAATGAATAAATTCTATATTAAGTAATGGAGTTATAAAAAACGCATGCACTAATTCGATTATTTTGGAATGTTACAGGTTATATCCTCTTAGATTTAAAATATGGGTAAGAATTATAACCATTTATAATATATCTATTTTATAGTGACCTTTATGATTAGTATATATTAAGGGCGATGATAAAATCTAATTAACATAGAAGAAATAAGCGATGTCATCGAACAGTTGGATCATACCCTATGAAGCCTATTTATAAGAGCTTATGAGGGAGATATAATCACCGAGATTTTACCTTGGCCAAACCCAAGTTGAGATTCAGCAACTAAGGCATGAGAAAAACTATTTATAGGGAATGTTAAAGCTTATCAAGATCACAACCAAAACCATGTTCACCAAACCACCCCAAGAAAGTGTCACCATTGCACACCTTATGCTTAGTAAATATACAGATGTGATAAGGGAAAATGTATCTAGACCCTAACAATAGAATTTCTTATATTATTAATTTTAATAATTATTATATATAATATATATTTTATTATTATTTTATAAATTATTAAATAACGAGATTAATAAAAATTAGATTTTGATATGAGGAAACAAAAATTTTATTTTTAGAGAATATATAGTTTCAATCATTTTTTTTATAATTCAATATATTTTTTTATAAATTTTATTTTAATAAAATATTCTTAATAAATAATATTTATTTAAATATAAATGATAATATTATATTATTAAGTAAAATGTAATTTTCATAAGGGCTCAGAAACTATTGTCATCGTAAAAACTAATATTACTCAATAAATGTGGTTGTTTATTTAAAAGTGTAAATTATCATATTTATAGAATTATTTTAATAAAATAAATATTTTTTTATAATTAGAACATCAAAATTATCCAATGGTTATTTTTTCATAATTTTATGAGATAGTCAAATTTTTACGTAAAAAATAAATAGGGTAGAAATATACACCATGCATTATTTAATCATAAAACCTAAAAAGTGATGTAATAAATACCAAAATTTTTATCAATTAAAAAATTATGTTTTTTATTTAATATATTGTGTTTTTAATGTTATTTGATTAATTTTATGAATCCTTAATGAATCATCCAAAACCTATATTATATTTTATGGTTTTAAAATTAATTATTTATGAACAAGAATCGGTCCTAAATATATATGGGTCTTATTTTATTGATTTTGATTATTATACTTATAAAATATTTAAAACAACTATTCTTTGTAAAAAATGGGAAAAAACCTTAGAAGTTTTGTAGTTTTGATTATTTTACCATATAGAGTCTGAAACCTCTATTTAGAAATTAATAAATAATTACCCTCTCTTTTAAGAAAAAACCCTCCCAAAATCCCATTACACTTCACTTAAATCCAATTGATCATGAATTTACTCTAACGTTACCTCTATATATCCCACCCATGCTGTTAACAATCTCTTAATAAGCTCCTCCCATGATTTTAGAAGCATCCTTTCAGGGTAAGGGATCACTATCTCTTCATTTACATTCTAGCACCCTCTTTGTATTTTTCCTTTTGAATATAAATTGATTATGTTTTCATGTATTTATAAATACCCCATTACTATACAATTTATGTTCTAAGAATGATAGATCATTTATCCCTTATTTTTATAATCTTTACCTAAGTTATTACTATGCTGAAGTAAGGGATCCTCTGCTTCTCCACCTTGTTATGATTAAAAATTGTTCATGTTGAAATATGTTTTTACATATCAATCTTAATGTACTTATGATTTTACTGTTATAAGAGACCACTTTAACTCCCATTAAACCCTTTGATGAATATTTGTGCACCCCCGTTAAGTTGTAGAAATTATCCCATGATTTCTTATTCCAAACATTTTTATAGTGAATACCCATCCTCATTTCCACTCAAAGGTATTCAAATAGACATACCTATCCTTAATTGATTTGAAAATTCCATTTATATAACTGATTCTCATTAATCATGGGATTAAAAGTGATGAAAATAAATCCGTATGTTGTTTGATCTATGTAGCACACTTATGCATGTAAATGACATGTATATGAAAAGTGAACGTGAAATTATATATCCCTTTAATACATTGAGTAATGTTTTTTTATCATGAGATACCATATATGGTTTATGAAAGGTTTTCCTAAAAAAACTATGTTATGATTTATTTGTGGTTATAATTGATTTATGCTTATGATTTCATGTATTATGTTGTCTCTAAATTCCCATGTTCCTTTTATGTTTTCACCTTATATCATGCTTCGATGTTCAAGTTTATGATTCTCACCCTACTTATGTTATCTTTATTTGCCTCTTGAATCACATCTTCTATTTTACCTTATGTTATTATTTTATTATTATTTTATAGGTATCCATAGATTACCTCTTTATTATGTACATTCCTAGGATATCCAGTGTAGTTTTAGAAGATCAATGGATTTTAAGGGCCTGCTCTATAGTTTTTAAATAATATTGTTATACTATTGATTCAAGTTAATTTGTTATGTACCTAATTTCCCATAGACACTAGGCCTCATGATATTTTGTGATTGTATTATACGTTTATATATATAATAAATCATTAATTAATGAGTATTAAAGATATGGGTTGTCACAGTTGGTATCAAAGGAAAGTATAGTTATTTTTGGTGACTAGGATTAGAAAACCTTAGGGAATGAATTAGGAATAAGATTAAACATAGGAAAATATCCCAAAATTTTGGTAAAATATAGAGTAAGTGGTTTCTATGAAACAAAATCCCTATCTGGATACTAAAATTTGATGTGGAACTGGTACACTTGAACCTATGGGTAATACCTCTGAAAAGGGAATATTGGGATTGACTCAATCATCACCTGGTGCATAACATAGAGGATTTTCTATACAACTAGTTTGACACTCCTGGGGGATATGATTTGGTAAATTTACAGGCTCTCTATGAACCATTATGAAGGGAACAAAAATTCCCATAAAATTTTATGTTAAGAAATAGATGATGGATAACTTAGATCGAAACATAGAAATTCATAGGTATGGAAATATATATCATATACGAGTTATCCCTTTAATGTTCTTGGTTTTCCATTTGTGTTTTTTATATTTTAAAAATTCAAATATATATATTTACCTTAATTTTAGTTGATTCTATGAAATAGGAGAAACTTAGTCAACAACCAATGTGAGGTGCAATGTGATGACTACCCAAATGAGATGCCCAAAATGACGGGAGTAAGAATAAGTATCTTCATGAAGATACTTTCTCAATTAACTCAAATTTTGATTAGAAAATCTTATAAATAAGAAGACCCAAATTCCCCTAAGAAAGAGAATGTTTTAATTGATACATTTATGTGAAAAGGGCCACCAAATTTTAGTGTCCATAATCATGGAAAAATAGATCAACTATGTTGAGAAAATATTATCAGTTATTCATTTCTTTGAGAAAGTGAAAGATGTGTTAATTTTTTATTGTATAAAGGGAGAGTATGATCAATAGTGGATGCTAATCATAAATACAAACCCTGATGAGAAGATCTAAGAAATGAAGTGGAATTAATTCGTGAAAATGGTTTTCAATAAATATTTTCCTCACACTCTCTAAAATAAAATATAGAGATATTTCCTTGGCCTCGGGAAAAAGGATGATGAATCCATCAGGTCATATGAGATGAAATTCACAAGACTTTCATGATATACCTATAGCATTTTCATTAATGTCTAAAGTAAAGTTTACAACTTATTTTTTGGGTTGAAACCAAGTCTATTAAAAGATTCAGTGATTTTGAGAATTTTACAACTATTAGGAAATTGTTTTATATTCCCTTAAAGTGGAAATAGATATCGTTGAATCTCAAGGGTCTCATGGATTGAGAGATCAGAAGTAAAGAATAGTTTTTTATTTTGGCAGTATGATGGATAAATCCTATGAGGCAAGGAAATTATAACACCACACTTGTTAAAAGTGTGGGAAAAAGCATCCTGGAAATTTCCAAAAGGTGACAAGAAAATTCTTTAGGCGCAGGAAGGATGAGAATCTTGCTAAATAATATAGATGGGAGAAACCTTCCAATGTGATATAAGAAAGGAATAATCCAGTCAACCATCAGTATATTTGGAATGTTTCTACTATAAGTAACATGGATACTATGAAAATAAATGAATTAAGTCAAGGTTTTCAATGATAACCAATGACAATAACCTCTAAGTCATAGAGATAAAGAAAACAATTATGCCTTCACAACTACTCAAGTGGATCCCAACAATAAATTGGTGGTAGTTATGTTAGTTATTAATTCATGGATAGTAAATATAATATTTAATTATGGTTCTATAAATTCTTTCATTTCATGAGATTTTAGTGGAACAATTTAAATACCACCTAAAAACATAGAATTCGAGTTATTATTGAAGATAGATTATGGGTCAATTATTGCATCTGAAGAATTTAAATCATCCCTTGTCAAAATTTATGGGTTGAATTTCCCAGAAAACCTTGTAATAATCAATTTAGCAGAATGTGATGTTATTATAGGCATGGAATGTATCTCCATGTATAGAAGTAATATAAATTGATGAGATAAGTAAATAACCCTCCATATAGAAAACCACGCTATTATTCTATATATGTGCAAAGAGGATAATGAATCTCCTCTGGTATCCTCATATCAAGAATGAATATTATTGCTTTACAATAAATAGTATATATATCAAATGATTGATACTATAGAAAATATCATCCTTGATGACATTACCATTATAATGGAATTCACTTATGTGTTCCTCAAGGAGTTTCTTGGTCTTCCTCCTAGATGAGAGGTTGAGTTATCTATTGAACATATAAATTGAACTTTTCTAATATGCAAGACTCTATATATAATGGACATTGTTGAAATTTAAGTGGTAGAAAATAAGCGATAGGAGAATATGGATAAAGGGTTTATACACCTAAGTGATTCACTGTGGGGTGCTCCGATCCTTTTTTCAAGAAGGATATGTAAATTCACCTATGCATTGATTATCATGATCTCAAGAAGACCACGATAAAAAAGTATCCATTTCCATATATTTATGACTTGTTTGTTCAGCTATATATAGCCCAATAATTCTCCAAGGTGGATCTTTAGTGAGGATATTATCAAGTAAATGTGAGTAATGAGGATACCCCCAAAACTTTTTTTATGATTTATGGAAACTAAAAGTTCATAGTGATTCCATTTATATTCACAAATACTCCATATATTTTCAAGGACTTGATAAATACAATCTTTAGGATTTACCTTCAAAAATGTGTGGAAGTCTTTATAAATGATATTCCTCTCTACTACAAAATCTAGAAGGGAAATATGGATCATTTTAATGTTTTACTTAAGAACCTATAGGAAGAAACATTGTTTGATAAGTACAGTAAATTCATGTTTTGGATGGAGTAAGTAACATTCCTAAGGAATGATATAAACAAAAAAGGGATATTTTTGGATCCTTTAAAAAATATTGGTAATTGAAGGATGGTGAATACCAACATACATGATAGAAATTAGCAATTTCATTTGGTTATCTAGGTACTATCACTAATTTATAAGAAAAATCTCATAATTTTTATGCCCAATAAGAATGCTTACTCAGAAGGGTGTCATGTTTTTCTAGATTGATGAATATGAGGAGAGCTTTAAAGAGTTAAAGAAGAGGATAATCACGATAGATGTGCTCAAATTACCCACCAGTGGGGAATTATTTATGATTTACAACAATGTTTCTAATAATATATTGGGTTGCATACTCGTGAAAGATGAAAAAGTGATAGCCTATGCCTCTCATTAATTAACTATCCATGAGCATAACTACTCGATGTAAATAATGTGTGAAATTGAAATGAATTAGAGTGATAATAATAAATTTATAGATAATGTATATCTTTTAGGATATAAAATAAAACATTGCCAATTTATATCCCTTAACGAAACATCATGTCTTTAAATAAGGGAAATGATAAAAAAAGATGGATTTCGGTGATGTACGATCGACTCTCAATAAATAAATAACTCTATAATTCTATAAATGTTTGTGGTAGTTTCTCTTCAATCATATAGATCTTCATCTCTCACATGGAATATTTCAACCTAGAATAGGTGCGATCCTTCAAGTAAGTGGTTTATGATTCTCCAAAATCAAATATAAATAACCTAGATCTTGATTGGGGTACACAAAAGACCACCCTTTCAAAAATAAAAGGCATCTCATTCTTAGAGGTACTGCAAGGATTGGATCTCACTAAACATGCTTTAATTAAGCCGCCTACATTCAAAAAAAATATAATATTTAGTAATATCGGTGGTTGTGGATCCTAAAGATCTTAAAAAATACTTTATATGTGAAAATAATATATCCCAGGGAACATAACGTATTCAAAAAAGAACTATCCTTGGTCTTTTGTGGATCTCAAATCAAAAATTTTGTACTTTTTTGGTAATAGAAGTTGGAAATTAATACTGATTGGAAGGGGTTTCTTCTACATTATTTTGGGAAATATAAAGGATTTTAATTTAACATGGAATTATATAAATTTACATTCTAATTATGGAGTTTTGAGTAACTTAGAATGGTATTTCACCTTTAATACCTTAACTCAAAGGAATTCCACAACTCATATTTGGGTCAGGCTTTATGTCATGAACTGAGTATTCTTATACCCATATATTTTAAATGATATTTCTTCCAATATAGGAATTCCTTTGAAACTAGATCAACAAACTCTAAATGGGGATCTGGGTATCTATGCCAAGATCCAAGTTGATTCCATCTTAGACTCAAATCCCCCGAATGTTATTTATTTCATTTCCAATGATCACAATGATAAAATAATGGTTTAATATGAATAAATTCCTCCATTTTGTGATGTTTGTATAATTTTTGGAAACTTTATTCACAAATTTAGGGTAATAGAGAAGAAGGTGAAGCCACCTTATGATGTGATTGGATGGAAAGAGGTTAATAGAAACAGAAAAGGAAAATCCATTATCGTAGAGAATGGGGAACCATCAAAGAAAAATGATGTTGTAAAATGAGTGATGAAACAAGATATTATGTATGATTCAAAATTTTAAGATAAAAAATCCTATGATACTCATGTTGATAAAGGGGAACTATATAAATAAGATGATGGCATGAAACTTGAAATTTATCAAAAAAATTGGAATCTTTTTAATTCCCTTTAAATTAAATCTGATCTTGAAAGATATGTGTGCAAAAAAAATGTTACATCTAATCAACATTTAAAAAGAAGATGGATCTTCCACCCCTCTGGAAGAAATGTGGAAAGAAAATCAACTCCACAAAGACTTTAGAATATTAAAAAATTCTCAAATTCTCTTCTGAATGACAAGATAAATGCTAGATATTTGGATATTCACACTTATAAAAGGAAGGCGGATAATCGAAGCTCCAAATATATTAACTAAACTTCATATAAAAAATAATATGTTTTTGGAAAGTATCTAGCCTTTAAAGATACTATTTTTTAGCAGGATGTGTTTGATATTGATGGAAGGCATGGGAATTATGCACGTCTTACACATGAGAAATATTCTCTTGGTGATAGTCTCTCTCCAAAAGGTGATAAATAAGGGAATTTTGATGTTATACCAACTACTAGAATTAGGCACTTTGATGAAACTATGGCACCTGATATTGATGAAGTTGGGGAACTAAACCCCTTGAATTCTATTGGAATCTTCAAGGATATAGTTCATGTTAACTGGACCTATGTTGATACAAAAGATTCTTTAACTCCAAGTGTTAATATACATTAAAACAAATTACCCTCATCAGATTCTATTCAAATAGAAAATTTTAACACTTTAGATCATGAAACAAATAAGGCTCAACAAACTAAGAAATCTTCTAGAAAAAATAACTCAGGAGTAAAGAGAAAAAGGGTTCAAACCCTAAGCATAAATTCAAATGAATTTTTTCTTCTGGAATTATCAATGAGTGGAAAACTCTGATACTTCCATATCCTTACATATATTTATTTAGATTCATAAGCATAATCTTCATGGAATATCTAAACCTAAAAATACTATTCTCTTGGATTTATTGGTATTGAAAACACAAGATACTACTTCGTTAGTGGTAATAATATTTTTTTCACTATGTAAATTCTTTGTGTTTTTTATCACTCTTCTCTTAGTAGTGTCTCAATATTAAGAATTAAAGAAAAATGGTTACTTATGAAGATAAATTCTCTAATTTCCATTTTTTCCGCTCTTTTATTTATGATAAAAATAAATATCAAGAAAATATAAGGCTTTAGAAAATCATGGACTTCATCAACACAAAAATTTATGATCCTTGGATTATTCTTGTGGATTTTAATGAGATTTTTTATTCTAGTGAAATATTGGGTGATGTTCATTACACCATATCTTCAAGAGAGTTTGAAATAAGAACTGAAGGGAACAATTTGATTGAAATAAATTTAGTCAAATCCAAGTAAACCTAGTATAAAAGGAACAAAAATAGAACTATTTTGATAAATATTGATTGAGATTTCTCTATTGAACAAGCCATTGATAAATGAGATAATATTTCAAGTATCACTCTTCCAAGGATCAACTTTGAACATCATCCAATTTTGGTTAGCCTTATTAATAGAAATTAAAATATGATTCTAGATTTTAGATTTAATAATGATTATTATTCCCATATTAATTGTGGTAAACTTTTTCTTGATCTCTATAATTTAACTCATTGTTGAAATTATTCCTTCTCTAGTGTCATGAAGCTAAATCTTGTTCATTATATACTCAAAGGATGATGAAAAGATACGTCTAATAAGATTGAAAATGAAATTATCTATCTGGATTCCATCATTAATCATATTCTATATGAATCCACTAGTTATGTTTTTTCCTCTAATATCCAAAAATAAATTAAGCTCACCTCTAAGGAGAATTACATACCTTCTATAAAAGACAAACATCAAAAGGAAACATTCATGGTAAAGTGGATGAATCATAGAGAAATAAATACCAAATTTTATAACTCTATTCAATGATCTAGGAAGTCTTGTAGACCCCTCAACTTATCTAAATACAGTGATACTGTTATTGATAATGAGGAATCCATTTCCGATCATATTGTCTCTTACTTTACAAGCCACTTTAATGGGCCTGGCCTCAACAAGGACTTTGATAGTGATATCATTATATCTATTCTTAATAATGAGGATACCACTAGTATTATCAGCACACCTCTTAATTTTTAAATAATAGAATAATTATTTAGTATTGATCTTGATAGTTCTTTTGGACCTCATGGTTTTACCACCCCCTTATTCCCTATAATTTTTGGGATGTTATCCATTTTGATGTGTGTAGATTGGTTAAATTATTTTTTTCCAATGAAATCAACACATGACCATAATGATAAGTTTCTCACGCTTATTCAAAAATTTTAAAATTCCTTTGACATACACCTCTTCAGACCCATATCCATTATCAATAATATCTACAAAATTACCACTAAACTTATTTCTAATAGAATTACTAGTATTGTGAATAGAATTCTCTCTTTGAATAAATTTGGTTTTATGAAAGGTATAATAGTTTAGGATTACATTTTAATGACCTATGAGAGTGTAAATATCTTAAATAAAAAAATAGAGGTGGTTAAATTTATCTCAATCATAACATCATGAAGGACTTTGACATTATTTATTGGAACTTTATTTAAAAATTTCTTCTCAGTTTTGGATTCAATGATATTTTTTTAACTGGATTAAATCACTCTTTGAGTCTGATCATGTTTTAGTACTCCTAAATGGTTATACTAAGGGATATTATAAATTTTCAAAGGGATTTATTCAAATAGAGACTCTCTCTTCCATCCAATTCTCTACAGCTAAAGATTATTTAAGCATGCTTCTCACTTACATGGTGGAACAAGACATGCTTAAACCCTTGTATGCATCAAGGAATTTTGTTGTTCCTTCCCATATCCTCTACGAGGATGACATAATTTTTTTGTTAGGAGGTAATATAAATATCCATATTTTAAAGGTGAATCACTCACAATATGATGATTTTTAGAGAAATCTACCAATTAGAACAAGTTGTTTATCTATTTTTGGAAGGTGATTCCCGCTGCTACAAGATCTCATAATTTTTTGGACCTGGTAATTAAAGAAGGATCCATTCCCCTTAATTACCTTGGTGTTTCTTTATTTTTGGGGATACATAACTCTAGTTATTTTTTTGGATTTATAATCAAATAAACAAACTTATTTCATATTAGAAAGGGAAGTCCCTCTCAATGGATGATAGGATTTTCCTTATCAAATTTACAATCATCTCCAAATTGGTTAATTCCATTATGATTTATAAATAGAATATGTGACTTCTTAAACCTATCAACACCTTCATAATTTTTTTGGAGTGGTATTCTTCTTGAATGAAAAATAGTCACCATTCTTTAGGTCAAATTTTCCAAGCCCCTTGATAATTGTGGTATGGGAATAAAAAACATCAAGCTATTTAATGATTATATAAAATACAGTTTCACATGGAATATTATCGAAAATGACTTGATGGATCTTATATTTCTTATGTCTAGATTTAAAGGCAAACTAAAAGGGGAATCCTGAATTATATGGACTATTCTATTTGGTTAGCCATTAAGTCCTCTATCTACAACATTATTTCACAATCCAGATGGATTTCTAGTAGGGAGTCATCTCTTAAATTTTGGCTTGAAAACTGGATGAGAAATCCTCTTATTTATCTCATGAATTATCATAAAATCCCTATATAAACACAAGTATCCATTAATTATTTTTTGTCTATTACCAATATATATTTTCAAGAATATTTTTATAACATTCTCAAAAATTATACCTCTACCTATAATGGTGACATGCTGATCTTGGAACCTTACCAGAATGGAATTATTGACTACAAGATTTTTTATAATGAGCAATTAACATGATTTCACATTAATTAAAAAATTTATAATCCTTAGACCAGGCCATCACACTAGACCCTTGTTTGGAGTCTTTCAACTAACATAATTCTTAATGATGATCACTTAAAGTCTTTTGGTATTCCTATTTGTTCTAGGTGATGCCTTTGAAATTAAAATATAGATGATTATAATCATATATTACTATCTTGATTAATTACCCCTTATTTATATATTTATATCTATGATCTATTTAATGTCACACTGTGAGCATCATCCAATCATGTTATATATCCAAAACTCTGCACATCTATATAGTTAGCTCCCTAACTCAGAAACTTATTTATAGACAGTATCATTGAAATGATACACATCCTCTAGTATGATTTTAATTACCTTATCCATAATCAAATCCCATTAAGTATTCATGAATCCCTAGTAAAAATTATCACCATGATCAAGGAGGCCAAACCTCTTCAGCCTGATTATTTATTTAACACTGTCCATGACATCACAGTATTATAGAGGATATGAATTTCAGGGAACTAAAAATAGCTGTCTGAAACTTTTGAATTATTCTGGTAATCATTAATTCTACTCTAGATTGAAATTAATGTTGATGGTTCATCAAAAGGTAATCCGAGAACTTTAGGTTTTGGTTCCATTTTTTCATGATTACAAAACAAGGAACCTTGGATGTTTCTGTGGTACATGTGGAATCTCTTCATCCTTGGAGGCTAAAATTCCTAGTATTATCAATGGGGTATCTTTTTTAAGGAAAAATGGATGGGATGATGGTTGGTTAGAAAGTGACTCCACCAATTTCTTTCAAGTTATTATTAATGTCATGACCCATATTTCATAGAAACCAGTAACTAGATGAAAGGAATTTCCATTATTACTTTCTAGATATAATTACATATTCAATCATGTTTACTAGGAAGCTAACACAGTGATGGATGTGATTCCCAATAAAGGATTTAACAATGAGATCATAGCGTTAGATGAATGACCATATGATCTGATCTTCTTTTCTAAGAAATATTGTAATAAAATACCCTCTTTCATTACTGTGTAACCATTTATTTTTTCAATAAAAGAGTCTTTTCCTCTCTGGACAAGGAATCACCTTATTAAAAAAACTACTCAACACATGATTTAGAATTAACTATAGTGATCTTCACACTGAGGATATGAATACATTATCACTATGGTGAGATGTGTGACATATATACAGATCATAAAATCCTCAAGTATATATTCACAAAAAAGTAGTTCAATATTCGCTAATGAAGGTGGTTATAACTTATAAAAGATTATGATTTTTCAATCCATTACCATCCTAGGAAGTTAAAAAGTGGACGATACTCTAAGTATAAAGGATACAACAACCTTATTAATGATGAGGATTATAAGGGATCCAATATTTTAAGAAATGTAGAGGATGGACATGGGAATAATAAAAGGAAAATTATCACACCTTTCTCAAATAACTTCTTAACAATCCACTCTTGATAGGATCAAAGAGTACCAAAAATGATAATGAGATATTATAGAAAAGGGTAGAGAATATTCCAGAGTTCAACTTTACTAAAGATAGATTTATAAGGTTTGGAACCCGAATATGTGTCCCATCAAAACTAGAGATAAAAAAGAAACTTATGGATGATGTGAAAATAGATTCCTTCTCTATTAATCTAGGAATAACTGTGATGTATAGGGACTTGAATTAAAACTTCGGGTTCTGTAACTTGAAGAGGGAGATTAATAAATTGATATCTTGGTGCTTTATATGCCATAAGTCAAGGAATAGTGATATAAGTCTAAGGGTATGATGTAACCATTTACCATACCAGTATGGAATGGGAAAACATAACCATGAATTTTATCATAGTACTCCACAAGATATATAATGGTAATAACACCATTTGTGTGGTAGTATATCACCTTCCAAAGTTGTCACATTTCATTGTTATCAAATTAAATTTCTCTCTTGAAAAATAACCATGATATAGATAAGGTAAGTGGTAAGACTTCATGCAGTGCCTATCTCCATTGTATCTGATCAAGATCTGAGGATTACATTGAGGTTCTCAAGAATCATTTAATAATAATTGGATATAGAGCTAAGTTCAGTACTAACTATAACCCTTAGATGGATGGTCATTCTGAGAGATACATTTAAAATCTAGAGGATATGTTGAGATCTTGTTCAATGGATTTCAAAGGATGTTGGGATTAGTACCATCCCTTAATGGAGTTCTTATATAACAATAGTTTCCATTATAGAACTCAAATGTCACCTTATAAGTCTATGTATTTGAAGAGGTGTGGGAATCCGATATGCAGGGATGAAGTTAGAGAGTGGAAGATAGTGGGACCCAATCTTGTCTAATAGATGATATAGAACGTTCAAACCATTCAACATTATATGAAATCCACAAAAAGATGATAGTAAATATATTTAGACAATTATTTACAAGACCTAGAGTTTGATTCCATATATAAAGTGTTCATTCTAATATCATCATGGAATAAAGTCATGAGGTTTTGGAAGAAGATAAATCTTAGTCCTAGATATATTAGCCCCTTTGAGACCCTTGATCTTATCAGATCTATAGATTATCTACTATCACTTCCACCTAACCTATTTCAAGTATATGACATGTTCCATGCATCCCTCTCAAGGAAGTACATACCAAAACCATTTCATTTATTGAATCAAGTGGTGATACCCTTGGAGAATGATCTTTTATATTAGGAGCATCTGGTGTAGATGTTAGATCATGGAGAAAAATTTATATGAAACAAGACAACTCATCTGGTCAAATTACTATGGTGGAACCACAAGTTTGAGAAAATAACTTGGGAATTGGAAGAGGTGATGAAACAAAAGTACCCTCATCTATTTTACTGTATGAAATGAAATTTCAAAGGATGAAATTTCAAATGAAGGAATAATTTATGGAAATAAAATTTTATAAACTAAATTCCAATTTCAAATAAATAAAATACCTATTAAGTAATGATGTTATAGAAATCATATACACAAATTTGGTTGTTTTGGACCATTATAAGTTATATATTTTCTAATTTAAGATATCATTAATCATAATAACCATTGATAATATAGCCATTATAAAATGAATTTTATGATTATAATATATTAATGGTGATGATATTTCTAATTGATACAGGTGAAAAAAGTGATTATGTCGACCAGTAGGATCATACCTTATGAATTCCATTTATCGAAGCTTCTGAGGGTAGTGTCATCATTTGAGTTTAAACTTAATGAATCACAAGACAATGTTTAATAACTAAAACATGGTCAAAACCATTTATAAAAGAATTCTATGCTTATATAGATCATAATACAAACCATGTCTGTCGAGCCACCCTAAGGAAGTGCCACTATCATACACCTTACCCTTAGGGTATACACGGGTGTAATACAAGTTTAGGTATCTATACCAAAACTATATGAATTTATATTTATATATATATATACACATTTAATTAGGATTACATATATATTTTTTCATTACTTTACAAATTATTTTATAACAATTTAGATAAAAATTAGATTTTGATATGATGAAACATAAATTGTGTTTTTAGGGAATATACCATTTCAATCAAGGAACTATTTTCTTATTTCAAGAATTTTTGAAATAAATTTTATTTTAATAAAATATTATTATTAAATAATATTTATTTAAATATAAATTATAATATAATTTTGAGAATTAAAATGTAATTTTTATTACGGTTTGAAAACTGTTATCATCGTAAAAATCAATATTTTTCAATAAATTGGGATTTATATTTAAAAGTTTAAATTATCATTTTTAGAGAATTATTTTGAAAAAATTATGATTATTTTTTAAATAAATAAGTTTAAATTAGCCAATAGTGAACTTTTCATAATTTTCTGAGATACACATATTTTTGGGTAACAATTAAATACGACATAAATATACGGTATATATTAAGAAATCATAAAATCCAAAATTGATGTAGTAAATACTATGAAGAGTTTCCACGATCAAAATTATGTTCCCCTTTAAAATAGTGTGTTATATTTTAATTTATTATTTTTAAAAACCCTTAATAAATCTTCCAAAAAATATATTATATTCTAAGGTTTCAAAATTAATTATTTATGAACATGACCCACTTCCACATCACCAAGGATATTATTTTAGAGAGTTGTATTATAATCCTTATGAAATATTTAAAAATACATTTATTTTATAGGAAACATGGTAAAATTCCATGGCAAGGTTTCATTTTTATCATTTTATCATGTAGATTCCAAAACTTAAGTTAAGAAATTAATAAAAAATTCCCATATCTTTTGCTATAAAAACCACCCAACCACCCATTAATCTTTACTAAAAACCATTTGAACATATATTTACTCTTATATTCCCTCTATATTAACCTCAAAATGTGTTAACAAGCTCTTAATAATCTCTTCCCAAGCATTTATAAGCACCCTATCAAGGCAAGGGATCTCTCTCTATTTATTTACATTTTTGAACCTTCAATATATTTAGCCTTTTGAATCTCAATTGATTATGTTCCATGTATTCATAAATATCCCTTTACTATCCAATTTATTTTCTATTAATGATATATCATTTATACACTCTCGTTATAAGACTTACATAATCTGTTACTTTTCTGAAGTAAGGGATTCACTCCCCTTCCTCCTTATTCAAACACCTTCTTTATATTATGACTTTTTTATTTCCAATTTTCCATGTTGTAATATGTTTTTACAGATACCTATTACCATGCTTATTAACTCTAAGTGATTTTATACCCCTTTCAATCTCATTAAACACTTACATGACTCTTTATGTACCCCCTTTAAGATTCCAAAATTATCCTATGATTTTCCATGACAAACATGTTTATTATGAATACCCATTCCCATTTCCACTCAATCTTATTCAACTAGATATAACTATCCTTCATTGATCATGTAATTATATGTATATAACCCCCACTCCTTAATCATGGGATTAAAAGTTATTACAGGAATCCTTATGTTGTATGATCTATGTGATACACTTATGCATGCACATGATATTAATTTGAAAGGTGATCTAGAAATTATATATCCCTCTAATGAACTGGGTAATTTTTTTTCCCATAAGATACAATATATAGTAAAAAATAGGTTTTCCTAAGAACACTATGTTATGATGTCTCAACGATTATCATTGAATTATGTTTATGAAGAAATTTTTACAATGTTGACACATTCTCATTTTTCCTTTATGTTATCATCTTATATCATGATTCTAGGTTCAAGTATATGATACTCACCCTCTCATGTTACCTTGATATTTCTCTTGACTCAAATGTATTGTTTTACCTTATTTTATGATTTTATTATTCCCATATAGGGATTTATGGCTCACTTATTTCTTATGTGCTTCCCCAGGTTATCCCATATAGTTTTAGAAGATCAATGTATTTTAAGGGAATGTTTTCATGTTTTTAAAAAATATTTTTGTACCCATGTTTCAATTTAATATGTAATGTAACTAATTTACTAAATACACTATGCCTCATGATCTTATTGGGTTTTATTATGTGTATCATTATGTAATAAATCATGAATTACTATATATTAAAGATATGGATTCATAGATAGTGAAAGACACAAACTAAAATATATAATAATGTGTGGAAAAAATATTGATAAACCCAAATATGTGTCAAGGGTATAGGTGATATTATACAATAAGTGAAAATACCCGATTTAAGATCAAATAAATGTGGTTTATAACCAAAAAGAAAAGAGTTCAGAAAACCACTCCCAAGAACACAGATAATAAAGTTGAAAATAATATTACACCTATAATGAAAAATATAATTCTATTATGGTAGGAAATTATACACCCTAGACCATTGTAAACTTTTCATGAATATAAAATTTTATTGAAGAAATAATAATTCAAAAAGAAAATCAATCCAATAAAGGCATTAAGAGATTAGTTTAGTGGTATATGTTCCTGATGAAGAATTTATGATATTTAATAAAAACTATAATCCAAAAGTTTCTATAGAGTAACATGTAATGTGAATATTTTTAGTGAATTGAACTAAAATGTTTGTTAAATAGCTACCCATACAAGAAGAACTATTGAATAACAAAGGAAAAACATTGGTGACTCCCAGTATCAAGGATACTACAATAAGGAAGGAGTCCTCACATAAGAAGAAGGTTGATTATATTCTAAAATAGTGATTAACAATATGGATAAAATTATTGTAAATTTATAAAAAAATTAATTAAGATGAAAAGAATAAATGTGATATGATTTCTAAAGTTAATAAGGTTATTCTAACTGATATGAAGGAATAAAATGGAATAAATCCATGCTACCCAAGTAAGTATAGATGTGGAAAATCATCGGTAAAGAAACTATAAATAGTTATCAATATTATAGGGATATGAAAATTTTTTTTGGTTTATACCTATGTCTAAGATATGTTTCACTCATTATGGACTAGATGAAGACTCACCTCAGCCACATGTCTACTGTCTTTGTGTCAAAATGTTGGTAATTTAATATGGTATATCAAAAGAGATAATTGATAAAAGTTTTTATGTCCATACAACATAAAATAATAATCCATAACGAACTTTCTCAAGTTGTATCATGTTATCTCTATGTATTATGTTATTTGAAACATCTAAATTGGTATTAGACTTAAATTGGTATAAAAAATTCTTGGAGTTTATTCTTGATGAAAATCCATCCATGATGAAGATAATTAGTGAGAATACGTTAAGGGTGAGATTAGAAGTTCATGATACCAGAGTATTTTCATTTTATGATTAATCTATAAATTTCTATAGAAATTTTATAAAATTATGTTTTAGGTATGTTGATCACTTTCACATATATTTTGTCTTATGTTTATTTTTATATTAAGGGGTAGTGATTGTAAAACAAAATAGTAGAGAAAAATCAAATCTTACTTGAATATTTTTTATATTTTTATTGAAGTTTAGTGTTGGTTCATAAAATTTCATGAAAATATATTTATATAAACCCTAATAAAGTGAATACAGAGTTGGTATAACATTAAAGATTGACTATGGAAAACTTATTATATAAATTGATCACTCTTATTTTATACATTGAGTGAGACCATATAGACTTAGATTTGATTATTTGATGGTACATTTCTATAAAAAAATTAGGTGACATCATTCTATCTTGTATAATTTATCAATTATATCAAAAAGAATGAGAAAAAACAAAGTGGAGAATAAAAATTAGAAAAGATTTTATTTTTATATAAAAAAGGTGATAGAAATGTGAATAAATTACATTAAACCTATTTTTTCAATAAGGGGGATAAAACTAACCTCCTTTTCATTTATTATCAATAGGGGGATAATGAAATTTCCTTTTCAAGTGAATTGGGTATTGATAACAAATACAAATGGGGATATTTAAGTACATAAGGGATTGATTGAGCTTATGTTGTATTTATTTTCAATATTATTTTATGAATTAAATAAAATGTGTGTTAAATTTGGATGATGGTGAAAGAATAAACCCACTCAAAAAATGAAGATGCTGCCCATACATTGATAGGTAAAGAAGAAGGAAGATGTTGTATGGCAAGTAACCGTTACAAAAGATGCTTTCTTATCTAGTATTTATGAAAATGAATTTTAAATATATATTAAATATTAATAAACTAATTAAAATAGTTTGTCAATGAGATCATCAATGGAGTTGAAATGTGGATTATTAATAGATAATAAATCTATAATGATAGAAAATATTAAATAAGGTTCATAGTTTTGAGAAGATCTAGATGGAGTTGCGAAGAAACCATCCCATTGTTATCCATAAATATTTTTATTATGTTTAGGGATAAATATAACATGGAAAAGGTTGGAGTTAATGATTTTGAAGATAAAAAATTGAGGCAGTGGTAATATATTGAAATACAGAAAATTGAGTGTTGAAATGATGTAAAATAACTTTGAAAATAACTCAATAGTATTAATATTATTGTGATAATTCCCATAATTATTTGAATATATTATGAGATAATTTGAAGTGATTTTAGAATCCTATAGATGAATTAAATAGGTTTTGTGTTTATTTAAAGAGAATCTAGAATTCTATATTGGGATAAGAAAATGGTTATCTTCTAAAATTCATAAGGTTATAAATCTTAATAAGGATCATTGGAAGCATTATAAGGTTGATCGACAACTTTATATGGTTAACTCTGGATAATAGGATGAAAAAAAAAGTTATAAACTTCATGAATTTCATGATAATATTTATAACGTTGCCTCAGTTATAGAAAAGTAGTAAAGTATGATCTTTGTAAGGTTTATTCATTGGCTTTTTAAATTCTTCCAGTGATATTTTTAATCTGGATTCCAAGAATAAATTAAGGAAATTATCAAAGGGAGGAACATCATAAGGTAATCTATTGGTCTTTATAAGGCTGGATATTAACTTTAGAAGGTTAATTCTAGATATACAGTAACATTATTGAAAATGGTCAGGGAAGGGGACTACAAATGTACAAAGAAACATGTAAACACACACACATATGAAGATAAGGAGACTCAAACTCAAGACCTCCCTGACACCCCACATGGCCCTTTGCCTCTAGGATAGGCCCTGAGGTTGGAGATAAAAAAAATATTCATAATATTATTACTTAGACATTGTAAGGTTCATTTATTTATGAATAATGATAGGAGGAACTTCATAAGGTTCACAAAAAAACATTTTAAAGTTCACATTTAGAGAATTAATAAAGTTATCCACTAATTTCTAAGGTTAATATAGAGGAATTCATATGGTTATTTTCCTGAACTTAGTAATGATGAAACAAGGACTTTGTGAGGTTCCCATTCTTTGTAATAAATCAAGTGGATCAAATTTTTAAGGTTCAAAACATTGTGAAATATATGAATATAGAGATTTCTAGAATATTAAATATTCTAAAGAATGAAATTAAAGTCAAATTATTCTTGATATTTTCATCATTGTTTCAAACAACACAAAAATGAGAGTTTTATTCATGTAAAAATTTAGAGGTTGATATTCTAGATTTTTCAAAAAGAAGATCAAGTCGAGTTGAAAACTAAGAGGCATAAATCCAAGATAATTCTTGTACTATTATTTCATATGAAAACTAGGAGGCAAAAAATGAGCCACAATACAGTAGTTTCTAGTGTATATTTTGATTCAAGAAATAAACATTATTTTTCTATAGTATTTTTGGGAGTATTTTGATGAAAATAATATTAAGTATTTTCGTTAAATAAATGAAGATTTTTTTAGATATGAATAAAATGAGAAATAAATAAATAATAGTATCAAATATATAGGAAGTATAAATGGATATCTATTTATTAATATAAAATTAGTATTAAAAAATGGGTATTTGATTAATACAATTGGATAAAATCATTTGAGGAGAAAGTAATGTCCTATACTCATTGGTACACAACCACATAAAAAATTTGGGGAATAAAATAGAGAACATGGTTTCAATATTATAGAATATTTTCTATATTGAATGTATTGAAACCATATACTAGTGATTAATAATATAAAATCTGAGAAGTAAAATAGTGATGAGGATCGCTTCTGGGAAACAAAATAACTTGAGAGAAGAAGAGAAGAAAAACAAATATTTCACTAAAGAAGATGAACCCTCTTAGTATCAATGAAGAAGATGAATGCATAATTGAATTTTTTGATCAAGCCCATTTAGTTTAAGCAAAAGGAGATGAATAAGAAAAATTGTATACTCTATATTGATGAAGTCTAAAATTACGAGAAAGGGAAAAGAAAAATATCATTTGAGGAAATATGATGTGAATGAAGATTTTTTTTTTCAATAATTGGAGGTCGAGATTATTAAAGAATAAGTGAGGGTGTCCAAAAAATATATTACCAACATGATTTATGAAGGAAGCATGTGTAATAGATTCTAAGTGGAATTCTAATATTATTAATGATTTATTGGCATTATAAGACTATATAAAGAAGAATATTTTTTCATCTTGATATTGTGATATCCAAAGAAGGTTAGAGATATTATTTAGTAGTGGAATAATTATTGATAACTATCAGAATTTTGTATAAAGAAACCATATGAGGTGGAATTCATTCACTTGTGTAATATAGTGAATCATTAGTATTATATGGTTAACATTATTTCAGGTTGACCCCTAGATAATGAATATTTAATTCATCATAAGATTATAGTGTAGAATCTATGTATTGGTGGGATTTAAACACCAAAAGGAGTATATTTACCAAGTTTGGGTAAAACCATTTGAAAATACTCTATTATTACCTCTACATCACTATTATTACATGAAAGTGTGTGTTTTATGTCAGTTAAAGAAAATAGATCAGTTTTAATCAATAGATAATTTTTTTAAACACTAAATTTGGTAGAAGTTTGAAAGGGCGATTAGAAATTGTTAAAGTAATTAATCACACCCAATTCACACTCCCCCCTCTCAGGTGACTGCACTTGTCTACTAGGACTAACCATTACCATATACATGGTTTGAATTATACCTAACCAATGAACAATATCAATGGATGGATTGACATAGAATCTAATACCATATGTATGTCAATGATAAGTGTTGGAGAATAATCAAGTCCCAATTAAAATGTCATTTAATTAATTGTAATTATTTCCAATCCCACATATCATATCATTATATGGATTGTCAACAACATAATTTATTAATTATAAGAGTAAATAAATCCACAAAGAACAAAAATAAAGAAATAAAAAAGGTAAAAAGGTAGAGAATGATTGAGAGATCTGGGAGGTCTAAAATAATTCAAACCATGTGAGTTATCTTGAAAAAGTCTCACACATTCATGGGGAAGGATTACCATGATAGAAAATACCATACACAAAGTGTTTTGGTAACCCAATGCATCCAAAAAATCTGCCACTTTTTTCACTTATCAATAAGTATGAAGATATATCAAACCATTATAAATATGTTTTTCATACTAGTGAATGAGGTATGCGACAGTCCGAGGTTTTTTTTAATTACCTTTAATAGAATTGTGAATCACAAAAGAAAATATTTTTATGGAAAAAAGTGAGATTTCATGGTTCATGAAAACTTCCATCGCATTAAAAAAGGAATTGGCTTCAGCCATAATGGAACTACCATGACTATAAAAGCTGCTGAAGGACATCATATCTACACCTTCATGTTTATTTATTAAACCTACCCCCGCATGATTCCAATAACACAAAAACCATCTTCAATGAGTTTAATACTGAAAATCAAGGGCTTCAAACACACACATCTCCCTATCTAGGAAACAAATGGTACAATTTGAGCACTTCTTCAACCACTATAACCATTCTCATCATGCTACTATTATCCTATTTCTTCAGTAAGGACCCCAAATCCACTGCTAGACTCATAGATTCGACTTTCATGGCCAAAGAGGATTTGGATCTTCCATCGATGTGTTCCTTATTTTTGTCTCCCTAGATCGACTAGCAGTCAGCCGCCAATAGCGTAGCTCTTTCCATACACTCTTTTTTACACACACAAGAGGCCTGAAAACCACTTATAAGAAAATCTACACAAGTATATACCTACCTATAATAACCGAGGAGGATGCCAAAACCCCTCTAAACCGTTGTATCACATTCACTTCAATATAATATATCAATGGGATTGATTTTTATATAATCCTATCCTACACCACATAAAGTATACAACCGTACTCATATTTAAATTATTCTTCCCAATATCAAACCCAGGTTACAAACTACCAAGGTTATTCCCATTTTATAGAGAACAGTTGTACATTATTATCTCAATATCATAATGATTAATAATAAATAATAATAAAATGTCATCCCTAATAAATAATTAGAGTATACATAATAAATAACACATCATGCTATAAAAAATATAAATAAGTCCATACACTCATACATCCCAAAAAACCACCCATTAGGCCATAAATATTTAAAAAATAAAAAACAATATATAAAGAAGCTCTACTACCACCCCAGATCCTCACCTCCATCCCATCTCTAATCCCCTATGAGCTTCTCCAACCCTATTCACTAAAAAAATTGCGATCAAACCTATATAACATACATAATATATGAACATGCACCATGGTTCCCATATAGGATGTGAGAAATACATCTCAACATGGTCTCACCATGTGCCCCTAATATAAACTATCATATCCATATATATGAATGGGGAATTAAGTAACAGAAAAAACTTCACAAAATAATGTGTGTTGGGTCATCGTGTGCTAACCAAGACATAATAATACCCTATTATACCTTCATCAGCCTATAATAGAGAATATTCACCTCATGTCACATATCATGACCCATACATGAAGATTTATGGTAGGTTTTCATACCATGTTTTGACAACTAACCTATTACTTAGGTTAGGTCATACACTAAATATCAATTATATCATGACCAATCCTTGAACTCTACTTTATTATTAGGGTAGGGATTCATACTACAACTTAACCACTACCATCCCTATAAAGGTATGGTCCATTCAAAAACCTTCTCATTGAAGGTGATTCTATACATATTGTATCATACCTCATCATATATTACAACCTAACCACTACTTTCTCACTTAAGGTATGGTCCATTCCAACACCTCCTCAATGAAGGTGAGAAGATCCGTCTAGTTTTTTACCACATAACAACCTGTACCTGACCATCTCACTCTACGTTGTCCCTTCTATCATGTTCTTAATCAAGGTGATCCCAAAATATATATCTCGCACTACATCACAACCTAACTACTACCTTTTCACTCAAGGTAGAAACCTTATATTACCTTCTCAATCAAGGTTTGGCCAAAGAGGGAGTTTATTCATCAACCACACCACACTGACCACTTCCCACTCTCAGGGTGGGCCTTAAAACCACAACATAACAATTACCTTCTAACTCCAGATAAGGTTCTTCTTGTACCTTCCCAGTCAAAGTGAGGCCAAATATCCTATTTTTTATCAACCAAGAAATCAACATCAGGCACACACATATGGTACCAAGCATGGCCACATGTGAATCCCAAAACTTGATAAAAGTCACTCATCAGCTAGACATACACCCTGTGACATATCAAATCACTCAACTACCATGTTTGGATAAATCTAAAACTAGACTCAAACACATAAACTCCACACTCTGAACATATTGACATCCCCATATCACCTATAAGGTCATCCAAAAGGTTTCCTAGAACCCAAACCATTTCTACTCATTGATACCAATCTAGACTCATCACACCATGTTGACCCCTTGATTTGTATGCCCTATTGACCTTATACTCAATTGGTAGGTCCAAATCCCCTTTCAAGTGTCACATCACTACCCATTCCCACTAACTAGGTGTTATGTAATCTAAATCACATCAAGTCCCTTCGAAATCCAATTCCAAGTCAGCAATAAAATTCCCACAACCCATGCTTAGGTCCCATCTCGAATCTCCTTTGGGAGATCTCTCTAGCCCATCATCCATAGGAAATTTCCCTTATCCCACCACATAAATCCCCAAATGACTTATCCACCTCTTAGAAGACACTAAGACCCCAATCCATCATAAATAGTTTTTTTCTAATTATACATGACATGTATGACCATCTCACCCACTATTCTTAGGCCAGGCCTTCATACCCATGATACTAGCCTTAGGAATTCCAATCCAGGATACCTGAAACTCATTAAAGCCACAATAATTTCCCTAGGACTCTCATAAACTCAACCAAAATATTATTCCCTTTATATAAGAATTATTTGGCTGGTCTCAAAAGACCTAAAGTTCATGGGATAACTCACTCCAACTCTAGGAGGCCCAAGCCACCTTGTCTCTTTTCCCAGGGTGATCACAATCCCTATCCATTTTACCCAAACACATATATTCATGTAGGAATGTGCAATAATGAATATAAATTTATATGGTTTTACATTAAATGGACCAAATACCTCAAACATGTAGTTACCACCTTTCTATGGTCTCCTTATACTTGAACAACCCCATTTATGCTTTGACCAGCTACTAGAGCCCCTATCTCAAGGGAAAAAATGATATAATAAATTATGATAAATTTATAATTAATCATAAATTTTTAATTGAAGAGGAATAATCACTTATAAACTCACCGAGAAATGTTACATCATCAAAAATATGAAAAAATAGTGTGTTAATCCTCCCCTAATCCACTCTATCCAAGATGAGTAAAAGACCCCTTGATTAGAATGTTTCCACATTTCCATGATGTAAATGGTCATCAAAACCTTTCCCAAAGATATCAAAATTAGATATAAATGAAGATAAAAAGAATGAAAAATATTATTAGGAATAACTTACCTCGATTCATTATAGAAAATCTACCAACAACCATCCCTTATCAAAGGGGTTAAAAGGGGAGGAATGAGGAAGTTAAGATTCACCCGAATGTCCCTCACCGGATGCCCACATTTCCCAAAATCATGAAGGGACTAAATTGTAAATTATAGGTTAACACATTTAAAAAACTAGGAAAGGGTTCCATCATAGTGTGACCTATAAGGCACATGGTGTGATTCACTTTCTCAGTCAGACCATACAACATATCCCCTTAGGTCACAACATGAAAAAAATCCCCTAGCCTAAACTAAAATTCCTGGACCAAGACATTATGGGGTGGCCTCCTCCCTTTATATTGTGGCCTTTTACCTCCCTATCATGGACTTCATGCTCAACACCACAACACCTACTTATGAGAAACCCTTCATGGAATGTCATATGGGTTAAGTAATGTCTATAATTTTCTCATAGAATTTGGAAGAGGCATATATAAAAGTACTAAAATGATACATAAAGGTATATGTCAAAGAATGAAACCATCCTTTATGGAATTAATTCATTCATAAGGGTCATTTAATTTGAAAAAATCCCATGAAAATAGCACTACACCATGAAACTCACTGATCATGAACTAACCTTATGTCTTCATGCTATGGTTACCTTCCTAGCCATGGTGTATTTTCTTATCAACCCTTGGCCATAATAAGACCTTCACCCATTACGACATATTGAGAATTATATAGTATAATTTAACACAGGGGTCACCATAAACTGACAGCAACACTCACCCAAGTTCATAAAACACTTCTTAGGCCTCTAAAAATAACCAAAACATATTTTTGATATGTTCCAATCCCTGAAATCTGGATTAGATTCAGAATTTTAAAAAGACATTTTATCTAGGACTAAAAATTCAAATTCACTTTGAAAACAATGACCCATAAATTTCCAAGTCAATAAAAACTACCCACAATAACATTTATCATCCCCAATAATCACTCAAGAACATCTATATAATTCCAGTCCATTGATTAAAATCTAATATCATTCCTCATTATTAATTCCAAACTGATTCAAATGCATTTTTTTCCATTAACTAAGCCTAGATACATTGTTTTTCTCCAAAACATCCCAGTTAATCCTCAATGCACATCTGTTATAACAAATATGATATATTCAACATAGTTTTTATGTAACTCTATCCAATTATATGCAATAACACCAATCTATCCCCCCTTGGATGACTTTCCCGAAAAATGCTCTGATTTACACACCAAAAATTCACTAAATCTCCTTATCATGATGCCCTAATTTATAATGTAATTACAAGATCATTCAAATATTCACACTAATGTTTGAAATCAACACTCTATGTAATTCCTTAGTTTTATCCTTAAACAACCAAATCAACTGTCATACTCCAGTCATGAGCACCGACACATATCTAATTCAACTCACTCTCAGATCACACCCAATTCTATCTTGACCCCATTTTCAATATATATCTTCAATATGATAACACATATGAAATAATAAATCTATTATTATACATGAAACCAGATAAAATTGGATCCTTTTGCTCACCAGAATTATGGTACCACATCAAACATCCACCAACTAGTCTCTCCACCTTTTTGACCCTTTTAGAGTGAGGGTTATAAATATACACACGATTCAGTGCTCCCCACCAAAGTAATATCCTTATCATCACACTTGTAGAAAAAAATTCCAATCTACAATGCCCATGATCCATCTATTACCAAACATAATGACTTGAGATGAACAAACCTCTCATATTTTAGCATCATAACAAAACACCAATCACTAACCATTCCTGGTATATAAAAAATTTCATCCTTAAAATTTATCAAAATTCACCCAAGTTGAGGATCATACCCTCCATTTTCCTATGGTACACTCACTTCCATTTTTCTTCCCTAATAATTATCTTCAAGAATAATGATCTATAGGTTCCATCATCTTACATGTGTTTCTCTTCTCACACCATGATCATCCCATCATAATAATCCCTATAAAGAACCATTGTTTGATTGATCATGATATAGTAATACTATCATTATATGAGATCCCCTTTTTGATAGAGGAAAAAAATACCATTCTCATCAAATTCTCAGTTCACTGCGCCCTGAATTATCTCATCGATCACACCAGTCACTTCACTACAAGGATGACCCCCCTTTATTGAGACCCACTAAAGCTCTATTACCCTCCCATGAGTAGTTAGGAACATGGGATATCACCACCATCAACCTATCTCTTGAGTACCTTAGGAACACAATAATACATAATGGATCACTACATGGACCATTACAACACTCCATAACAAAATAGGAACTATGTATAACCAATTTATACTTTCTCTCACACATCGAGTCTTTTCAACAAAAATCCATTCCAACCGTCACTATCCACTTTCTAGGTAGAGTGAAACTTTAAAAACCCTATTACAAGTTGATACCATCATATAAATCAATCTCATGTGATCTAAATGGGTTTACACATCCATACTACCTATACAAATATCCAAAATTATACTCCCACAAGTCACATATCATCGAACAAAGGATTATGTGCCTAAAATACTAACCATTCATTCATGGTATGTCAATATCATCTAATTAAAATCACATTAAATGCTTTATTTATAACAATATTGGGTATTTTTACTCATATAATTCATATCGCATGATAACCCCCCACATGGGAATCATTCCAAAGACATAAGAATAAACCCATGTTGTACCCATCCTAGACCTAACCATATAGGATCACTACCCACAAATCCATCGAAACCCACACAAAAAACAAAATATTATAGGAATCCGAACAATGATGCCTTCCAAACTGAACCTCGACACTAAAAGCAACACAAGTGATTTACATCCCAAAATCCTAAGGCATATCACAAGATCAAATCCATAAAGGGTATCCAGATCACCAAGGAATTTTTTTCATGTTCTCAAATAATATCTCAGGAACACCTCATCTATACCCAAACAACATTGGGGCATACAATTCATGAATCAACCCCCCAAGGATCTCTATACACCCTATACACCCAGGGATGGTATAACAATCATTATAGAACATCTCATGATTGGATCCACATGTAATATAATCATAAATAATACTATGGTCTATATGAGTATACATACACTAAAATTTTATATCGAAAAACACTATATAATATGTTAACACTTTAATAATCAAAACCCTTTATCATCATCAAAATTAACCACACACAAGAATACATATACCATGTTAATCCCATGTGACAATAATGTTGAATGTATGCACACATATTTCCACTTTGGGATAAGAGTCAAAACCCATAAATAATGATCTCAAATCAGCACATCATACATGAGAAAACACCTCAAATGTAATAAAAAAACAAAATAAAAATAGTACTCTAACCCTGGTACCCTGGACATCCCACAAAAAATATATTCACAATTCACCAGTTTGAGGTCCATCATAAGATCAAAAACATTCATGTATCCATATACTAGTAAAAAAATAATAAGAAAATATAAATGATACTTTAATTTTACATTGTAATAATCCAATTAAAACCACTTGACAATATCTCAGATGGAGTGGTATGTGGATTCAAACATTACTCATTGTTTTCCATAGGCTTCCAACTGGTGGTGAGATCCTAAATCATACATTAAAGACACCTTCCCACAAAATCACAACCATAAATAATGTATAAATAACAAAAAATCATCAACAAAAGATAATTATAATATGTGTTATCGACACCAAATCATGCTATAGAAAATGTAAATGTGGTCACATAGTTATAAGTTATAACAAATCATTCATAGAGCCGATCACATATATAGAATGAATAAATGATTAAATAGAGAAGAAGAATATTCTACCATCCTTGAGCCTCAAATCCACCCTTTCTCTAATTAATATTCCCCCCAATTTACTACACAATCTAAATTGAATTCTATATATTAAACATAAGGACTAAACATGAACCAAAGTTCCCATTCTCGGTGTGATAAATACTTCTCATTGTGGTCTTAAAAAATTCACATAATATATTCCATCATATCTAGGTGTTTCAAAATTGAAGTAAATAAAAAAATAGCTACACTGAGGTATTTTAATTGGTCCATCATATTATTACTAGGCCACATCAACAACTAACAACACCCACTTTAGATTATGCTAGAGAATAGTCACCATGTACCACAGATGTTGCAACATACCCAAAGATACAGGTCAGGTTTTCACATCGTTTATTGACCACACCCTCTTAATTAGTACAAGGTCCATATTTAATATCAACTATATCATGCCCAACCCTTGACCTCTACCTTTTTTTAGGGTGAGGTTACACATAACAACCTGACCACTACCTTGTTTGTAAAGGTAACATCAATACCAACACCTTATCATTCAAGGTAAGTCTATAAATATAGTCCTATACCTCATCACATATCATAGCCTAAACACTACCATATCACTCAAGGTGGGGTCCATGCCAAAACCTTCTCACTCATGGTGAGATTTTCAATCCAATTTTATGCCACATAACAAACTTGAACCAAAATTCTCACTCAAGGTATTACCTTCCACCACCTTCTCACTCAAGGTAACACCAACAACCAAATCTCCTAAAACATAAAAACTCATCCAATAACTTCTCCCTTAAGGTACGGTATTTATAGCACCTTATCACTCATAGTGAGGCAAAACATTAAGCTCCATAATCACCCACATCACATTGATCACTACCCTATCTAACGGTGACCCTCAAAATCACAAATCTATTAATAACTTCTCAATCAATGTAGTGTATTTCCAAAAACTTCTTACCCAATGTGTGGAAAATAATCATGTTAATTTTTAGCTATAGTGTCATGCCTGTCCCCTGGGGCCTGTGCCGTGACTACCCCAAGCCCGTCTTCCATAGGCCAAGGGCAGGTGACTAGCACTGAAAGGCATATCCCGTAAAACCGGGAAGTCATTGCCTTTATATCTAGTAAACACACGCAACCAAGAACACAAAAAGATATGAACACAAGTAAACTATATAGAAAAAAGAGTGTCAAAAGTAGGAGGGGCTGGAAAACAAGACCAACAGTAAATGTACAAGTACAACTAATATAAAAGACAATTGAAGAAAGAGAAAGACAAATACTGGGTTGTCCTCCGAGGTTCCTACCTAAAGGGTTTGTAAAGATTGCCTCATCATCACTCCACATTTTCCTGTCTCCTCTCCGTACCGACATGCCGTATGGTCCACATCCGGGCACCATCCAGTCTTGGTACCCTTGTCCTCAGTCAGCGCTGTCCATCGTCTGCACCAAACAGAACAAGGTGCTGGCATAGCCCGTGCATGGGTGAGTATAACGATACTCAGTAGGGACCCTTAGACCCTCAAGGTCTCAAAAAATCCACAAAGGATAAAACACATATCATGAAATCAACTGAAAACCCTACACAGGTATATGACCAAACATGTACCTAAGATATCAAGTATACACATCTCAATCATGAGGAAACACAAGGTCCAACCCAAAAGCCCAAATATCAACTGTTCTACAAAGGAAGGAATACCACAGAGGTAAGTATCACACGGGTATGCCACAAAAAATAATACCACCAAGGTATTACCACGAAGGAACATACCACATAGGTATGAACTCAGCTCACACCAGGTATATCTTAGGTACAGTAGTAAAGATGATTAGATGTAACTACAGAATCATCTTACTTTATTAAGATGCAGACCCACGAAGGATCCTAAATCATCATCAAACCCATAGAGGATCGTAGTACATCGTCAGACCCACACAGGATCCTAATACCTTGTCATACCCACACAGGATCCTAGTACATCGTCAGACCCACACAAGATCCTAGTACATCTTCAGCACATCATCAGACCCACACAAGATCCTAGTACATTGTCAGTACATTGTCAGACCCACACATGATCCTAGTACATTTTCAGTACATCTTCAGACCCATACATGATCCTATTACATCATCATTACATCGTCAAACCCACACAGGATCCGAGTACATCGTCAGTACGTCATCATACTTACACAGGATCCTAGTATATCATCAGTACGTCGTCAGACCGACACAGGATCCTAGTACATCGTCAGTACCTCGTCAGACCCACACAGGATCCTAGTACATCGTCAGTAAGTCATCAGACTCCCACAATATCCTAGTACATAGTCACTACGTCGTTAGACCCACACAAGATCCTAGTACATCGTTAGTATGTTGTCAGACCCACACGAGATCCAAGTACATCGTCACATACAACTACAGGATTCCAGCACTAAGGTTGCTCGTCTCCAAGAGGGTCCGATCCTCAAGCCACTGGTCGATACTCCAACTGCCATGAAGTCCCAAAAATAAGTATCCCAAAGTACCTTCACATTATAGGGGTCTCCATGCAACCGATGGTGCGTCAAACGGACGCCTAGTCTGTAAGTTATTAGCCTTTTAGTCTCGAGGGACCGGTTGGATTCGTGCTTGATACAACCCTACCATTCACCAAATTTATCCAAATATTCATTAGGATATACAAAAGAGACCTTCTCTCTCCATGGTTTCTAGTGCCATAGACGGTTGGTAAAACGGACACTCGGTGCCAAAGTTATGGCCAAAAGAGCGAAAATGGGTCGAAGCTTGTCAGGGTCCGGTCCGACCCAGCCTAACCCAACCCAGTTTGGGTTGACCTGGACTGATGGGTCTGGCCCGACCTGCTGGGTCTAGCCCAGCCCGCTCCGGGAATCCTATCCTGGCGGCGGGGCAGCCGCGGTGTGGTGCGGGGGTTGAGGGACGGTGCGGGGGCCGAGGGGCGGCGCATGGGACGTAGGGCAGCGTGGGGGCCTTGAGACGATGTAGGGTGGTGCGGGGCAATGCGGGAGCCGTGGGGTGGCGCAGGGGCCATGGGGCGGTGCGGGGGCCATGGGTGACATGAGGGCTATGGTGCGGCGGTCCGCAGTGGCTGGCCGGATGGCTAGCCGTCCTCTCCGCGCGGCGCGGTCGCTCGCTGTGCCTTCGCCGACGGCCCGCTCGGACGACCATCCACCCTTCGCTGCTGCGTCACAAGCTGCAGTTTTCTTCCATCGGGTGGCGTGGTTGCGCCTACGACTTCGTCGTGGAGGGTCGTGGTGCCAGCCACCATTCTCATGCCCCATTGGTGTTGGTTTCCGTTCTCGTCCATTGATAATAACAAAACAATTAATCATAAGAATTGCAGATAGTTCGGGCCATGTTTTTTTGGCTCGTACTCTCATCGTTAGAGCTGCAGAAAGCAACTATAATTTCTTCTTGATTTATAAAGAATTTTCAAGAATGGGTAAGGGGAAAATTTGAACAAAAATACCTACCTCAAAGGTTCATTGATGTTGGTGCGATAAAGAATTCAAAGATTTCAACATTCGCCATGCCCACCACACGCCTCTGATCCCAAGCTCCTTTGTCAGTTAGTTGGATAATCATTCTTCGATGGAGGTTTTTCTTCACTGGAGAGAAGTTTTCCAAGCTCTCCCCTTCTCCTTCGCCAACCAAATCCTCCCAAAGGAAAGAGGTTCCAATATAATTTAAATTGGGTAGATTAATTATGTTGGCACATTGGCATAATTAATTGGCTCAATTAAATGAAAAGTGTTGGCATAATTAAAGTTGTAGGGAGTCCATGGGTTAACTCTTCATTAATGAGGGAGTTCAGGGGGTTTCTCCGATTAAGAGGGTTTAGGTGGTCCCCACCACTAGAAATTCAAAATGGGGGTTTTAGTCTCGGTGTTCCCCACATCAATAACTTACATGTGGGAGGTTTTAGTTTAGATGGTCCCCGCCTTTATAACATCCACATGGGAGGTTTCAACAAATAAAAATGATAAACATATTTTATTTTATTTTATTCTTTCACGAAAAACACAAAAATTAACTTTCACCCTCGAACAACTGATGTCGAGTTGAAAGACTCCTTAAATAAATATTAGTGCTGTGAGTTCAATGGTGTCCACAAATTTCAATTCCAAGCACCAGCTCAAAAGTTACCAAAACCCGCTTTCACGTTTACTAAACGTACCTGAAAAAAAGTTCAGAAATTCATTCCAGGAACACCGGGCCTGGATATCATGGGCCGTCAATTTTTACAGACTCATTAAATTCCCATTTAATTTAAAAAAAATTACATGGAAATTTTTAGTCTTTAAATTCTCCCCACCTCAGGGCTTTGCATCCCCGAAATCCACAACACAAAACTGGGAAAACAAGTGTGGGGTACTGAGCACGTAACTGTGGCTCCCGCTCCCATGTGCTCTCCTGGAGGTTCCCATGCTGCCAGGTAACGTGCACCAGAGGTATGGACCACCCACAAAGGACTCAGTCTTGTCGATCCTCAATCTCCACATGAACCCCCATAAACGTCACCCCATCATCAACGCTCATCTCACCATGGTCGATGATGCGAGAAGGGTTGTGCACGTATCTCCTTAGCTGAGAAACATGGAAGAAGTTGTGCACCCGGTGCAACTAATGGGAAAGTGATAAGTGGTAAGCCACCTCTCCAAATCTGCTGAGGACCTGGAAGGGTCCAATAAACCTCGGAGATAACTTGTTGCCTCAACAGAATCTCCATAAACCTCATCGGGGTGAGACCAGTAGAAAGACGTGGTCACCATCCTCGAAATCCAGAGGTCTCCGTCTTCTATCGGAAAAAGATGTTTTCCTACTTTGTGCAGTCCTTATCCACTCCTGGATGATCTTCACTTTCTCTGTGGTAGCCCGTACCATCTCTGGTCCCATGAGTGCTAACTCCCCTGGGTTAGTCCAGCACAAAGGTGATCTGAAAGGTTGCCTGTACAAATCCTCAAAAGGTGTTTTCCCAATGATGGAGTGATAACTATTATTGTATGAAAACTCCACCAAAGGAAAGTGATCCTCCTAGTTGTGACCAAAGTCGAGGACGCAAGCACATATCATGTCCTTGAGGGTTTGAATGGTCCGCTCAGTGTGGCCATCCATCTGAGGGTGGAAGGTGGTGCTCAAATGAAGCTGCATCCCAAAAGCCTCATGTAACCCATTCCATAGCTGGGAAGTAAAATGTGCATCATGATTGGAGACAATCGACAAAGGTACTCCTTGTAGCCACAAAATATCTTGCACATAGAGGCGTCTCAAGCTCTCTACCGAACCCTGCTCTATAATCGGTAGGAAGTGGGCTGACTTGGTGAGTCGGTTGATGATCACCCAGATAGAATCATGAACTCTGGATGTACATGGGTGTCCTGTCACGAAGTCCATGGATATCCCATCCCACTTCCACTCTAGGACCTATAAAGGCTGAACCAAGCCTACTGGTACCTGATGCTCCTCCTTCACTTGCTAAAAAGTGAGGCACCGAGAGACGAACTCTGCTACTGCTTTCTTCATTCCTGGCCACTGGTGCTGTGGTTGAAGATCCTGTTACATCTTCGCCACTCCTAGATGTACCGCTAGTTGGGATGTGTGGAACTCCCTCAACAATTCCTCCCAAAGCGACATTGGTACCATGGTATGTCCTCTGAAAAGGAGGACATGCTCCCAACCTTTAGAAAATCCATCAAGTGTATGTCTTGTAGATATCTGAGCACGTCGGGCGTCATAGTCAGTATCCCCACGCTGGGCCTCCCTGACTCACTGAAGAAGTGCGGAAGTGAATATAAGAGACTAAAGAAAAGCTGCTCCATATTGATCCACAAAGGATATCTCCAAATAAGCCATCTTCTCTGTCACCTCACCTAGTAGTTGTATACCAGATCTCTTGCTGAGTGCATCTGCTACAATGTTCCCCTTCCCAGGAGTATAGAGTATCTCGAAGTCATAGTCCTGGAGGAACTCAAGCCAACATCGCTATCTCAGGTTCAGGACCTTTTGAGAGAAGATATACCTGAGACTCTTGTGATCAGAGTACACTGTTAAATGCTCATCCATCAAGTAATGTCGCCAAATATTCAAGGCGAAGACCACTGCTGCTAACTCCAGGTCATGGGTAGCGTGGTTTTGCTCATGTTGTCTCAGCTTTTGAGAACCATATACGATCACTGCTCACTCCTGCATCAGGACACATTCAAGTCTGGTCCCTGATTTGTCATAGTAGACTACATACCCTACGACCTCCTCTGTTTGCCTCAAGATGGGGGCACTAGTTAGCCTATGCCTCAGCTCCTTAAAACTCTGCAGGAATATCTCTAAACAAACGAAGGGTTTCCCCTTCTTCATCAATTGGTTGGGCCCAAATTCACCCTACTAGTAAAAGCGGTTGTTCAAGTACAAGTACGGATCAAATCCACAGGGACCGAAGAAGAAACCTTAAGACACTATGATTTGTTGATGGATTTTCTATGAAGTGGACAACTTTGAGGCAGATTTTAATTGGAGAACTAAAGATATAATTTAAATAACATATAATAAAAAATTATGTGAACTAAACAATAATTGATGGTGGGTTGATCTTAGGGTTTTGTTTGGGGTGGATTGGATTAATTTCTTTTCTTATAAAATTTCATGTCATTAATTCAAGACATATCTAAACAATTAGATAATTCTTCCAAATCATTCACCAATTTAATCCCTACACAATTCCAAGGCCAATAACCAATTCAATTTGAGGATCACTTTAATGAGCACTCAAAGGAAATAGATCGTACTAGCACTCAAAATGTGTCATTGTTAAAGTTGGCAAAGATGAGAAAGAATGTAACTCATCAAATGGAAATCCAAAAATAATGAATAGATTTAAATATTAAGTAGATGAAATAACATTCAATCCCTGACCTTGCTACTCCATTGGATCAACCCTTAAGAATTTATCCCTCCATTGATGTTATTCTACCAATGGAAGCAGGATGTAGACTTATGGGTGTAAAATTGAAGAACAGGAAAATTATTAAAAGAATGAACACTCCACTGTTGTGTGATTGAAATCACAAGTGCTGGTGTGAATAACTTCACACCTTGATTCAATGGTATCAACGTGTGAAGGAAAGGAAAATAAAAAATTAAGAAGAATACATTTTATTAAAATACTGGACATGAATGAAAAACTTACATTAGAGAAATTGACGATGCCATTACAAAACGAAAGCGGGAAATTACAATTGAAAGAAAAAACATGGATTCAAAGAAAAATGTTAGATGATTATTCCCTTCACCACCAGCTCCTTATATAGGAATATTATGAGCCTTAGTTCCAGCCTCAACAATAAATTCACCCCCAACAATTAAGAGAGTTAAAAGGAGGGTGATGAATCAAAAGGAAATTAACGTTACAATGTTGACCAAAAAACCAGCCAGATTCATCCTTCATTTTGACGTGTGCGTTTGACAATTCATACGGTAGAACCTGTAGGTGTCATAAATATTAAATATCTTCTTCCATGTGTCTTATAGAAGCTCTCAAAATTTTAGGTTATTTGGTTTATCCGTTTTGGAGTTATGTTCAAAATGGTGCGATGTTTTTATGAGAATTCTGCTACGGCCCACCATTTTAATTCTAAATTTCAGCCCCTTGTATCTCATTGAAATATTCTGAATTATCTTTGACCACAGTTGAATAAAATGATACACATGTTTTTATCTTTCTACTTTAAAAATTTGAGCTTCATTGGGCTTCGTTTGTGGGCCCCACATTTGTTTGATGGGCCTTACGCCCATTATGCTTTCTCCAGCAAATTTCTGCATTCAGGTGAAAAATTATCCATCTTCCCTTGGGATTAATCCATCGGACATAAAAGATAAAATGTTCCAAAAAAAGTTATCAATCATATCCCAATATTTAAAATTCATAAAATTAATATAATGGTGTCCACAAACAATTGAATGATTGGGCCCAAATTTTCATTTTAAACATTAATTGCATTTAAGATGAGAAATGAAGTCCTATTTATGTAATGCACTAAAAAAATGTTTATGGACTTTGGAACAATGAATATAAAGATATTAACAATTAATATTAGCCACTTTCAATTACTAATCATCAATTATGATAAAGGTACTGCAACTCTAGAGAAATCTGGCACAAACTTTCTGTATTATCTCGCCAAAACCAGGAAACTCTATACCTCTGTCACACTCCTAGGTGGCTCCCAAGAAAGTACCGCCTCAATCATAACTAGATCCATTACAAATCCAGCCTCCGAGATGACATGCCCCAAAAAGTGAACCTCTTGAATCCAAAACTGGCACTTCGAGAGCTTACCATAAATCTGGTGCTCTCGAAGTGTGTCTAGTACTACCTGCAAATTGATAGGCATGCTTCTCCTCAGTAACCAAGTAGATCAGAATATCATAAATTAAGACAACCACAAAGCGATCAAGATATGGCTGAAAGATCTTGTTCATGAGTCCCATGAACACTGCTGGAGTGTTGGTTATGCCAAATGGCATGTCCAAAAACTCATAATGGTCATACCGACATCTAAAATCCATCTTGTTCACATCCTCGTCTCGTACTCTGGGCTGGTGATATCCTGATCTGGGGTCTATCTTCAAGAACCATCGTGCTCCCTTCAGTTGATCAAAGTGGTCGTTAATCCTTGGGAGTGGGTACTTTTTCTTTACGTTCAACTGGTTCAGGCGCCGATAGTCAACACAAAGTCTCAAGATCCCATTCTCTTTCATGGCGTACAAAATCGGGGCTGCCCAAGGAGAAATATTGGGTCAAATGAATCCCTTCCCCTACAAGTCCTCTAGCTGTACTTGAAGCTCACGAATCTCCATAGGATCCATCTGATACACTGGTGTAGATATCTGTGTTTTATCAAGGTACAATTCAATGTATAAGTCCACCTCTCTATGAGGAGGTAGACCAGGAACATCATCAGGGAAGACATCTGCATACTGGTCCACCACAATAGGATAACTCAGACTCTCCACATCAACCGATATGAGGGTGAGGCTATCTAACTGATGTGTAATCATTTGAACCCTCCTCTGGGTAAGTCCATCATGTAATGAAAAGGATCCCTTCTCGCCAATGAAGGTAAACCTGGTCCCATCTATGCATACACACATCACTTTGCACCTAATAAAGTAAATCTGAGCATGGACTGTAGATAACTAGTCCATACACACGATGATGTCGTAAGGCCTCGACGCCTCTACTAAGAGATCTGAGCTGAAGCTCTCACCTTCTGGAGTAATCTCACACTTCCAGCACCAGTGTGTAATCGTTGAATCCTCTCCTATAGGAGTCTACAATCATAAGGATCGAGCCAATGGCTCCATCAGAATCTCCAAGCTCCGAATGAGGACAGTGGCAATAAAAGAATGACTGACACCTATGTCTATAAGTACTGAATCTCAGGTTGAGTAGACACAAATCGTACCTTGTATCATATCTAGAGTGTCGTGATCATAGGCCTCAACTTCCTGGAGCTGAGCTCACCCCTGTACTCTTGATCCCTATGGTCAGGGTGGACCACCTGGTGGTGGTGGCGGTAACATCTCAAATAATTTCCCACTGCCAGCTGCACAGATAGCTCCTCTTCCACGTTCTCCTGCTCCCTGTGGACCTCCCCGATCGAACCTCTATCTCTGCCTGGGAGGTCCCTCGACTGTCTTCTGATCATCCATATGATGGTTCGAGTAGTCACGAGCCATGTGACCCTACCCGCCACATGTGAAACACTGCATGGTCCTCGCATGACTGACTCTATCTCTGGTACCCTGTACAATCGATCCTGAGTCATGTGGTTGTCCACCAGTAGGTCTGGTCCTCTTGGACCTCTGTGAAATTTGTCAGCTGCTAGTTGTAGAAGAATATACTATATGACGTCCGATGGTGGGTCTCGCTGCTGGAAACTACTCAGCAATAAAAATCTATACTAAGAGGGCTCTCTATAACAACCTCGCCTAAGTCAGGATATTGAGAGAAACCATCGAAGCCATGATCTCCCGCCTGAGTCCCTGCTCAAAGGTTCGGGCCCTGAATAATGGGTCCCACACTATATCAGTGGAGTAGCATGAGAGGTTAGTGAACCTTGCTGAGTACTGATCCACAGTCATGATGCCCTGCTGTAGATGAAGAAGATCCTGTATGCGCACTGTGCAAAGAGTAACTGAGACAAACTCTGGCCAAAACAGACTCTTGAAGTCTTCCCGGAGAAGCGTCACCTATTCATGAACCTGTAGTGTCAAGCTCCACCATCTTCCTACTGATGCCTGTAGAAGACTGGCGGCAAGGATCACCATGAGATCAGATGGTGTTCCTTCCAGTCAGAAGACTCTCCCCACGGCCTCCAGCCAATCCTTAGCTACCTGTGGGTCAATCTCTCCCCCGAACCTGGGTGGTAACTGGTGTTGGAACTCATGAAATATGCTCAAACGGTGTGAACCCTTTTCCATTGGGTCTGGTGGCATCATTGGACTAATGGGTAATGGTACTGCGGGTGCCTCCACTGGTGCCTCTACTAGAAGAGGGCCCTGCACCAAGGCCTCGTCACTCAGTGGGCTATCGGTGCGTACTATATCTGGAACCCTAGTTAGCTATCCACGTGGTGGAATCCTGAAAAGAAATAGGTGCACCATGGTCAATAAGTTATACCTGGTGAGATGACTCAAAGAGTTCACAAAGAAGACTCTTGAAAACACACACCCAATTAGTGTTTTCGTGCACTGAGTCGGAAATCCAGAGTTAGGGTCCTGGTGTATGGATTCGTTGGCTGCTGCACCAACACTGGATTCCCTAAACTGATAACCACACTAAATGCACTTAACACTATTGCCATTAAAAATTTAAGAGTCCAATGTTCTATGATAGAAACAACTCCTCTGATACTAATTTGTCACGACCTGTCTCTCGGGGCATGTGCCGTGACTACCCCAAACCTGCCTTCCATATTCCAGGGGATGACGACTAGCACCAAAAGGAATATCCCCTAAAACTGGGAAGGTATTGACTTTATATCCAGTAAAGACATGCAACCAAGCACATAGAAAGATACGAACACAAGTAAACTGTTTACCAAAAAGAGTTCTGAAAGTAGGATGGGCCGGAATACAAGCCCAAGAGTAAAGGTACAAGTACAACTGAAATACAACACAACTGAAGAAAGAGAAAGACAGCGACTAGGTCATCCTACGAGGTTTCTACCTGAAGGTTAGGTACAGATCGTCTCCTCAACACTCCATGTCCACTCGTGTACTTTGCATGCCGACACGCCATATGGTCCATATCCGAGCACAGTCCAGTCATGGTACCCTCATCCTCAGTCAACGTTGTCCGTCGTCTGCAACAAACACAACAAGGTGCAGGCATAGCCCACGGAGGGGTGAGTGTAACGATACTCAGAAGGGACCCTGAGACCGTCATGGTCTTAGAAGATTAATGAAGATCCACGAAGGATAAACCACATAGCATGAAATCAACTAACAACCCTACCTAGGTATATGCCAATACATATACCTAAGTTATCATGTATACCCATATCAATCATGAGAAAACACAGGGTCCAACCCAAAATCCCAAATCTCAACTGTTCCACAAAGGAAGGAATACCACAAAGGTATGTACCACACAGGTAACCCACACATAAGAATACCACTAAGGTATTACCAAAAAGGAACATACCACACAGGTATGAACTCAGCTCACACCAGTTATATCTTTGGTACAGTAGTAGAGATGATTAGATGTAACTACTAAATCATCTTACTCTATTAAGAGGAAGGCCCACGATGTAACGCCCCGACCCTAGTTGCCTAGAGTCGGTGCATTATTACATAACATTGGCATGATCACAAGAAAGATCAAATCTCGAAAGACCGATTGGTTTAGTAGCCTTGGAAACACTAGATATATTCATTAGTTTTACATTACATCATAAAATGAAAAACTACTACAACAACATAATGTCTCCATAATCCACACTAATATCCCCTCATAATATCCCTACAGGTCATTCATAATTTACTTCTTCACATCCTGGGGAAAAATAAAACATAGAAAAGGGGTGAGCTCAAATGCCCAGTAAGGATAACAATATAGCGGAAACTTTCATAAATAAGAATAAACATTTAAGGCAATGCATTACTAAAACAAAAGCCTTTTAAAATTTAACTTCAACATGGTATGGCAAAAGTAAAATGAAATAATGCCATTTACTTATTCACATGGATATTCTACTAATCGAATAATCACATGCAAAAATCAATAACCACTTTCATAATGTTGGAGTGCATAATGCCAGACTATCATAACCACATAGCCAAGGCCTCGTGCCAAGGCTACAAATAAGATTTTGTCAAGGCCTTGTGCCAAGACACTAGTTTGTCTCATGAGACCTACCGATGCATCGAGGAGCTATAGCGGGCTCCACCCGTCACTTATTAAGTCCAATGCATTCCCATATGAAAAGGTTTAAACATAACATAAACATTCGTATTAAAACTAGCATACGAAATGTCAATACTTTCACAATAAACTATGAATGGTATAAAAATAGCACATCCACAGTCAAACATATCACAAAACCTTCAATACAATATAGAAGTTTTGTATCATAATAAATCAACTTCAAATAATCTTAAAATCCATCAAAGGATGTTGACATAGATGAAATCAAAATTCTTTTAAAAGAAATATCTCCTTTTATTTTGAAATAATTTAAGATCCATATAAAATAAAACCTTTTCTTTGAAAATATTCTTATAAGCTTGTATGGGAAGCTTCGACGATTTTATAACGGCGGAAAATAACCGCACCCGCCGTATAAGTTAAAAAAAACATTCTTACCTCAATTCTGTCGAAAAGGTTAAAAAGGACCTTGTTTTGAAAACGACGGAAAGATTCCTTTATAAACCTCTTATAAAAAGTCAAACAAGGGTATAAATGACTTTAACCCATATTCTTGTAAATAGTAAAAATGTTTTGAAATACATTTCGAAGAAACATGGATGTGGATGATAAAGAGATCCCAGTAGATTATTACGTATAATACAACCTCGGATAATGAAGAGATTGTGAAATAACCCTTACCTTGTACTTTTCCTTGGTTGTGGTAGGTTAACCTCCTGTATAATGGTGAAATAATTGTTATTAAATTATACAAGAATCATATACATTAATATGATATCATATATGATCTTTTAATATTGATTTGATAATAATATCTTAGTATTATCGTTGTTTCGGGTGTTAACTTACTTGTTTTCTTTCATATGTTTTGTTACGTAAGACATGTTTGTAAAGGATAGGTTGTATATTATTCATATCCAGAATGATATCAAGTCCTTAAACATCATTTTTAAATCATAAAATGATAATTACGCTTTAATGGTTACGATGGAGAATGAATCTCATCGCGTTCGTGGAGACGGTAGTCCGTACGTACGCACGAGCGACAATATCATTCTTTTGATATTAAAATAATATATAAATGGATGGTATATCATATATACAGAATCATTAACATGTTATATTTATTATTTACATGAGTTACACATCATTATTATACCCATCCAAATAATATTATATTGAATAACAATTACACCACGACGTGGAGACGGTAAGCCGTACGTACGCACGTATGGTGACATGTTATTCAAAGGGTGGATAGAATACTGAATATGATTGTACCATATTTATAATAACATCACAGTATATGTGAGATACTGGAGTTATTATTTCATAATGGTAAGAACAAAGGAAGAAGAAGTGGAAGAAGAAATGAACTTAGAAAAGGGTGGTGAGATCATTACCTCTTCTTCGGGTTCTTCCTTTTGATTTGATCAAAAGGGCTCCTTAGGTTGGCTTTATGATCAAACTAAGGCCTCTAGGTTGTATTGAGGGATGTTGGGAGAGTATTTGGGCAGAGTTTGGCCGAACCAAAAGGCTTTAGAGGTGTGAAGAAATGAGAAGGAGGAGTTCCCTTTTATAAGAGGGGTGAGGGGCACCTTTGGAAAAGCTAGAAATATTAATTTATAATAAATTCATATTCGGTTTCTAAAGGCTCCAAAGTTGAATATTCAAAGGATGAGGTGGGGATAGGTCGAAAACAACTCATCCAATAGAATTTAGACAGGTTTGGGTACTTATATTAACCTTATCTTTAAGTATTAACTCTAAGTTAATTAGTTTCACTTTTACAATGTCTCTTTGTATTTTTATATAATATGGTTAATAAACTTACTATATACATCCAAGCGACCCCCAAGTGGTCCATTAATGATTTACCTATCATAATATAAGTCTCTTGGCCGAACCTTAGATTTTTAGGAATTTAATATCAATTAATAATATAATATTTGTTTTAAGAACTCTTTTATGTCAATTTTGACACTATTCAATAGTTGATTTTTGTGAAACTCATAACAGATTGATTACTTAGAACAAAGTCCATTAAATAAATCCTAATATATCATATTAGCCTAGAAAATTAGTTTAATTCATTAAAAGTTTCATATTATATTTATTTGGGTATTTATAATATCAATTATTTTAATTTTTCACTATTATAGTAATTACTGCATCATCATTGTGTCATAAATAAAATAACTTATCTATTGTCTAAAAATTATAAATAAAATATCATTATGTAGGAAATCTTTTTATCTTTCTAATGAATATTTATAATCGAAAATCCAACATGTATAACCCTATGTAAAAATTGTTCTTCTAAAAGATATATGCTTGTGTCATTTTTGTATTCATTTTAACTTAATTAAAATAAAGTGTCATTATCACTTACAAGTGGATCCATGGGGTCCCAAAATTGACACAAAGATGCCCATGGTCGACCATGTATCAACCAATAGGGTTAAGACACGTTTTAGGGTAATTTTGTATTATTATAATATTATTTTTTTTAACCCTTATTTACCGGATTTACCCTTTAACCATGGTAAATAAAATATTTACCGCAGTAATTATTCAAAATGTCTAAAAATAAAAGTTACCTATTTACATAATTTGGACATCCTGATTCCAAATATGGAATCCATTTTCCTAAATTCAAAACACAGAAGTGGCAGAAATTAATTTAAAATTAATTCCCGCTGTTAAAACAAAAAGCGTGTTTTTAAGAGATAATAACTATCAAAAGATTGACACTTGTTTATGTTCGGTTTAATTGTAAAATTATGTCCAATGATAAACATTAAATTGAATGGTAAAAATATATTCTAAATATACTTTAAAACCACTCAAATTCATAATTTATCACTATTAATTATTTTGATTAAAAAAAGTTGTTTTTAATTAAAATTTAGAAATTTTCACTATTCATCAAAATATGAAAGTTATCCGAAATGTACCAAAATTTCACCCTAGGCTAATTTTGATATTCCGAATCCAAAAATGAAGTCCATTTTGAAATATAGAATATATATGATTTCAAAAATTAGGTATTACTATTCACAACGGCTAGTTTAATTAGTTGTGGTGTGTGTTAGAACTCGAGGTTGCGTACAACACACGCTATCGCATTATTCAAAGGGAAACGTACCGTAGAAGCTTGGGGTGTTACATTCTCCCCTCCTTCAAATAATTGCGTCCTCGCAATTTCTAGGGTATTACTGCATAAAAAGACTCGGGTGGTTCTTCATCATAAGTTCCTCGGGTTCCCACGTTGCCTCTTCCATCTTATGATTTCTCCACAAAACTTTTACCAGACGCGTCGTCCGGTTTCTCAGTACTTGTTCTCTTGTATCAAGAATCCTGACGGGCTCTTCACAATAGGAAAGATCGGGTTCCAGTTCTAATTCCTCATAGGTGAGTACATGCGTTGGGTCAGGCATGTATTTCCTCAACAGAGATACGTGGAACACATCGTGAACTTTGGAGAGACTTGGCGGCATTGCCAATCGGTAAGCTACAGCCCCAATTCGTTCTAGAATTTCGAAAGGTCCGATGTACTTGGGACTCAATTTACCTTTCTTACCAAAACGTATGACTCCCTTCCATGGAGATACCTTCAGGAAAACATGATCACCGACTTGAAATTCCAAATCCTTCCTTCGATTATCGGCATAGCTCTTCTGCCTACTTTGAGCTGCTTTAATGTGATTTTGGATTACTTTCACCTTTTCCACCGTTTCCTCCACCAGCTCTGGGCCTACAAGTTTTCTTTCACCAACGTCATCCCAACAGGTTGGTGTACGACATCTCTTTCCGTATAACGCTTCATATGGTGCCATCTGTATACTCGAATGGAAGCTATTGTTATAGGAAAATTCTACTAGTGGTAAATATTGATCCCACATACCCTGAAAATCAAGTGAGCAAGATCTCAACATGTCTTCTAAGGTCTGAATAGTCCGTTCTGATTGTCTGTCTGTCTGAGGGTGGTAAGCAGTGCTCAAATGAAGTTCAGTATCCAGGGATTTCTGAAGACTTTTCCAAAATCTTGAAGTAAAACGGGGATCACGATCAGAAACAATCGATAGGGGTACTCCATGAAGTCTCACAACTTCATTAATATATAGTCTTGCTAGACGTTCCAGGGGTAGATCTTCTCTTATAGCAAGAAAATGTGCTGACTTGGTAAGACGATCAACAATAACCCATATTGCATCGTTCCTTCTAGGAGTCTTTGGTAGCCCCATGACAAAGTCCATCGTAATATTGTCCCATTTCCACTCCGGTATGGGAAGAGGTTGCATGACTCCTCCAGGCTGTTGCCTTCCAGCTTTCACTTGTTGACAAACCATACATCTTGACACAAAATCAGCAATCTCCCTCTTCATGTTGTCCCACCAAAAATGTTCCTTCAAATCTCTATACATTTTGGTGCTCCCAGGGTGTATAGAGAAATTGGAACTATGAGCATCATCCAGCAATTCCCTTTTTAGATCAGGTATATTGGGAACACAAAGTCTCTTCCCGAATTTCAAAATTCCACCTTCATACGCAAAGTCTCTCAATCTCCCATCATTCACAGCTTTAATCTTCTTCTGAAATTCTTCATCATCGGTCTGAGAACTCTTAATCATTTCTAGTAAAGATGGTTTGGCAACCATTTGAAAAAGCATTGATGTTTCACCTTCCCTGGTTATTCCCATGTCCATCTTCACTAGATCCATGAAAATTGGATCCCTTTCAATTCTCATCATGTTCAGAACTCCATGGTCTTTTCTGCTCAAAGCATCTGCCACCTTGTTTGCCTTCCCCGGGTGGTAGTGTATCGTACAATCATAATCCTTGAGTAATTCAAGCCATCTCCTTTGCCTCATGTTGAGTTCTTTTTGTGAGAAAATATACTTCAAACTCTTGTGATCAGTATAAATCTCACATTTTTCACCATAGAGGTAGTGCCTCCATATCTTCAAAGCAAAGATCACAGCTGCTAACTCAAGATCATGAGTAGGATAGTTTTGTTCATGAATTTTCAACTGTCGTGATGCATAGGCAATAACTCTATCATTCTGCATAAGGACACAGCCAAGTCCTTTCTTCGATGCATCACTATAAATAACGAACCCATCATTCCCCGATGGTAGAGTCAATATAGGAGCATTGACTAATCTTCTCTTCAGTTCTTCGAAACATCCTTCACACTCTTTTGTCCAAACAAATTTAACCCCTTTACGTGTGAGCTTCGTTAATGGGTTAGCCAATCGGGCAAAATTCTGGACGAAACGTCGATAATAACCTGCCAAACCAATAAAACTACGTACCTCAGTTATATTCGTAGGTGCTGGCCATTCTTGGATTGCCTTGGTCTTAGAAGGATCAACAGAGATTCCATATTTAGAGACAATATGGCCAAGAAAAGAAATCTCCTGAAGCCAGAATTCATACTTGCTAAACTTTCCATATAATTCATGCCTCCTCAGAGTCTTCAAGATAATGCGCAAGTGATTTTCATGATCTTTGTAGGTTTTGGAGTATACCAAGATATCATCAATAAATACCACCACAAATTCATCGAGATACTCCTTGAAAACTCTATTCATCAGATCCATGAATACAGAGGGTGCATTAGTCAATCCAAACGGCATTACAGTAAACTCGTAATGCCCGTACCTGGTTCGAAATGCTGTCTTCGGAATGTCTTCCTTCTTCACACACAACTGATGGTATCCAGATCGAAGGTCAATCTTTGAAAAGTATTGAGCTCCATGCAGTTGGTCAAATAAATCATCAATACGAGGTAGGGGATACTTGTTCTTTATCGTTATAGCATTGATCTCCCTGTAGTCGATACATAACCTCATAGATCCATCTTTCTTTTTAACAAAATGAACAGGGGCTCCCCATGGAGAAACACTAGGGCGAATAAATCCCTTATTACTCAATTCCTCTAGTTGTTTCTTTAGTTCGACTAGCTCTACAGTGGCCATTCTATAAGGGGTCTTCGATATAGGCCTTGATCCAGGAATTAAATCAATGGAAAACTCTACTTCTCGTTCTGGAGGATGTCCAGGTAAATCTTCCGGAAATACATCTACAAACTCTTTCACAATAGGTACATCCTCTATTTGAACATTTCTTTCCTCACCGACAGTTATTTCATTCTCTTCCTCCCCGATAATTGAATTAAGTTGAGCTACAGGGGGTGGATCTAAATAAGAATTAGGTGGTGACGATTCTGCTCTAAAAATAAGGTGCTCCTTATCATTATCATCAAGAATCGTAACCTCTTTCTTCTTACAATAAATCTTCGCATCATAGTCCGAAAGCCAGTCCATACCGAGGATTATATCAAACTCAATCATAGGTATGACGATGAAATCAGCAGATAAAGAAAATTTATGTGCTCTAATGGGGACTGATTCACAAAACTTTGTTGCAACGATACTTCCCTTAGGAGTTTTAACTGACAACTCCCTTATTAAATCAAATTGGAAATATCTAATTTTCTTAGCAAACTGGGAAGATATGAAACAATGCGATGATCCAGAATCAAATAATGCATTTGCTAAACTTGAGGAAACCATTAAATTACCTGCCACCACGTCTTTCGGAGCTTCTACCTCAGCAGTAGTGATAGCATAAGCCTGGCCTTGATCCCTTGGCCTTTTCTGAGGTAAGTTCTCCTGACGCTTAGGACATGCATTTGCATAATGCCCCATCTCCCTGCAATTGTAGCACTGAACGTTGGTAGCTTCCTTCTTCCCCTTGCAATCATGAGCTTGGTGGCCTTTTTCACCACACTTGTAACAGACTCCCATTCCCTTCAGGCAAGCACCGGGGTGTTTCTTCCCGCACTTACCACAAGATGGATATTCAACCTTTCCCTTCTTCCCCTTATTTCCATTCCCAGATTGATCAGCAGGTCTCTTCTTCTCTTGCTTTGCTTTAAAGTCATAAGACTTAGAGAATTCCTTTTCGGTCTTGATAGCACATGAGACAATGTCTTCGTACGATGAAAAGGATTGTGAGACTAATGCTCGACGGAGAAATGGTTTTAACCCATCAAAGAAACGATCAATCTTACTTCTTGGGTTGCGAATATAATCACCAGCGTACCTCGCTAACCTTGTAAAGTTAGCCTCATACTTTGTGACATTCTCATCCTCCTTTTGTCTCAGACTCAGAAATTGCCTTTCCATATCTGCTCGATGGTCGCGAGGAAAGTATTTTTCTAAAAACAGATCTTTGAACTCCCTTCATTCCATGTTTGATACTTCATCATCTTCCTTCATGTTTTGAATCAATGACCACCATTGATCAGCATCTCCAGTGAGGCGGTAAACTGCCATGGTAACTTTTTCCCTTTCACTACTCCCCAAAGCCTGAAATATTTTCTCTAGGGAAAATATCCATTGCTCAGCTACTAAGGGATTTGTACTTCCATTGAACGTTGGTGGTTGTTGTCTCATGAATCGATCTAACATTGATCCTCCACGCTGCGGATCAGGGTGCTCCATACGGGTAAGGTTATTATTCATAACCTGAGTAAGTTGTCCCAGTACGGTGATTAGCTGATCAGCACCAGTTGCATCACCAGCCCCACTATAATTATCTTGACCAGGAGGGCAATCCCTACATGGAGTGCGTGCATTGATACGGTTTCCATTTCTTCCACTAGGCGCCATTTCTAAACAATGGCATAAACTAGATCAGTTTATGAATCAAAATACATAATCCCATACTTATAAAACACTTAACATAAATTGAACTATTTATGGATATAATCCATAATCATAAAAATGTTTTTCTTTGAGGAAGTATATACTCATAAACCCTTCATAATGATTTGTAAAGATAATGAGAGTTATCCTAAGCATATCCCCCGGGAGTGTCGTAACCAAGAGTGCAGCAAGGCCCGTTGTCGTGCACCAGTTCCCGTTCGAGTCTAGCTCAAAGCGGTGTTTTCGGGTTTTACCCCTAGGTACATCTGTGCCAGAGCCGCCTCTACCTGCTCGTATCCAGACAGGGATGTATTGCTCGGAAAACTCACAAAATCTCTACAATACCAAAATTCTAGGAAGTTCTTCTATACTAATCCTCAAAGTTCATCTTAGGTCTACGTGCTCTAATCAGAGTTTATCTAAATCTAGCTTCCAAGGTTTGTACTAAACTTCCTCTGATACCAACTGTAACGCCCCGACCCTAGTTGCCTAGAGTCGGTGCATTATTACATAACATTGGCATGATCACAAGAAAGATCAAATCTCGAAAGACCGATTGGTTTAGTAGCCTTGGAAACACTAGATATATTCATAAGTTTTACATTACATCATAAAATGAAAAACTACTACAACAACATAATGTCTCCATAATCCACACTACTATCCCCTCATAATATCCCTGCAGGTCATTCATAATTTACTTCTTCACATCCTGGGGAAAAATAAAACATAGAAAAGGGGTGAGCTCAAATGCCCAGTAAGGATAACAATATAGCGGAAACTTTCATAAATAAGAATAAACATTTAAGGCAATGCATTACTAAAACAAAAGCCTTTTAAAATTGAACTTCAACATGGTATGGAAAAAGTAAAATGAAATAATGCCATTTACTTATTCACATGGATATTCTACTAATCGAATAATCACATGCAAAAATCAATAACCACTTTCATAATGTTGGAGTGCATAATGCCAGACTATCATAACCACATAGCCAAGGCCTCGTGCCAAGGCTACAAATAAGATTTTGTCAAGGCCTTGTGCCAAGACACTAGTTTGTCTCATGAGACCTACCGATGCATCGAGGAGCTATAGCGGGCTCCACCCGTCACTTATTAAGTCCAATGCATTCCCATATGAAAAGGTTTAAACATAACATAAACATTCGTATTAAAACTAGCATACGAAATGTCAATACTTTCACAATAAACTATGAATGGTATAAAAATAGCACATCCACAGTCAAACATATCACAAAACCTTCAATACAATATAGATGTTTTGTATCATAATAAATCAACTTCAAATAATCTTAAAATCCATCAAAGGATGTTGACATAGATGAAATAAAAATTCTTTTAAAAGAAATATCTCCTTTTATTTTGAAATAATTTAAGATCCATATAAAATAAAACATTTTCTTTGAAAATATTCTTATAAGCTTGTATGGGAAGCTTCGACGATTTTATAACGGCGGAAAATAACCGCACCCGCCGTATAAGTTAAAAAAACATTCTTACCTCAATTCTGTCGAAAAGGTTAAAAAGGACCTTGTTTTGAAAACGACGAAAAGATTCCTTTATAAACCTCTTATAAAAAGTCAAACAAGGGTATAAATGACTTTAACCCATATTCTTGTAAATAGTAAAAATGTTTTGAAATACATTTCGAAGAAACATGGATGTGGATGATAAAGAGATCCCAGTAGATTATTACGTATAATACAACCTCGGATAATGAAGAGATTGTGAAATAACCCTTACCTTGTACTTTTCCTTGGTTGTGGTAGGTTAACCTCCTGTATAATGGTGAAATAATTGTTATTAAATTATACAATAATCATATACATTAATATGATATCATATATGATCTTTTAATATTGATTTGATAATAATATCTTAGTATTATCGTTGTTTCGGGTGTTAACTTACTTGTTTTCTTTCATATGTTTTGTTACGTAAGACATGTTTGTAAAGGATAGGTTGTATATTATTCATATCCAGAATGATATGAAGTCCTTAAACATCATTTTTAAATCATAAAATGATAATTACGCTTTAATGGTTACGATGGAGAATGAATCTCATCGCGTTCGTGGAGACGGTAGTCCGTACGTACGCACGAGCGACAATATCATTCTTTTGATATTAAAATAATATATAAATGGATGGTATATCATATATACAGAATCATTAACATGTTATATTTATTATTTACATGAGTTACACATCATTATTATACCCATCCAAATAATATTATATTGAATAACAATTACACCACGACGTGGAGACGGTAAGCCGTACGTACGCACGTATGGTGACATGTTATTCAAAGGGTGGATAGAATACTGAATATGATTGTACCATATTTATAATAACATCACAGTATATGTGAGATACTGGAGTTATTATTTCAGAATGGTAAGAACAAAGGAAGAAGAAGTGGAAGAAGAAATGAACTTAGAAAAGGGTGGTGAGATCATTACCTCTTCTTCGGGTTCTTCCTTTTGATTTGATCAAAAGGGATCCTTAGGTTGGCTTTCTGATCAAACTAAGGCCTCTAGGTTGTATTGAGGGATGTTGGGAGAGTATTTGGGCAGAGTTTGGCCGAACCTAAAGGCTTTAGAGGTGTGAAGAAATGAGAAGGAGGAGTGCCCTTTTATAAGAGGGGTGAGGGGCACCTTTGGAAAAGCTAGAAATATTAATTTATAATAAATTCATATTCGGTTTCTAAAGGCTCCAAAGTTGACTATTCAAAGGCTGAGGTGGGGATAGGTCGAAAACAACTCATCCAATAGAATTTAGACAGGTTTGGGTACTTATATTAACCTTATCTTTAAGTATTAACTCTAAGTTAATTAGTTTCACTTTTACAATGTCTCTTTGTATTTTTATATAATATGGTTAATAAACTTACTATATACATCCAACCGACCCCCAAGTGGTCCATTAATGATTAACCTATCATAATATAAGTCTCTTGGCCGAACCTTAGATTTTTAGGAATTTAATATCAATTAATAATATAATATTTGTTTTAAGAACTCTTTTATGTCAATTTTGACACTATTCAATAGTTGATTTTTTTGAAACTCATAACAGATTGATTACTTCGAACAAAGTCCATTAAATCAATCCTAATATATCATATTAGCCTAGAAAATTAGTTTAATTCATTAAAAGTTTCATATTATATTTATTTGGGTATTTATAATATCAATTATTTTAATTTTTCACTATTATAGTAATTACTGCATCATCATTGTGTCATAAATAAAATAACTTATCTATTGTCTAAAAATTATAAATAAAATATCATTATGTATGAAATATTTTTATCTTTCTAATGAATATTTATAATCGAAAATCCAACATGTATAACCCTATGTAAAAATTGTTCTTCTAAAAGATATATGCTTGTGTCATTTTTGTATTCATTTTAACTTAATTAAAATAAAGTGTCATTATCACTTACAAGTGGATCCATGGGGTCCCAAAATTGACACAAAGATGCCCATGGTCGACCATGTATCAACCAATAGGGTTAAGACACGTTTTAGGGTAATTTTGTATTATTATAATATTTTTTTTTTAACCCTTATTTACCGGATTTACCCTTTAACCATGGTAAATAAAATATTTACCGCAGTAATTATTCAAAATGTCTAAAAATAAAAGTTACCTATTTACATAATTTGGACATCCTGATTCCAAATATGGAATCTATTTTCCTAAATTCAAAACACAGAAGTGGCAGAAATTAATTTAAAATTAATTCCCGCTGTTAAAACAAAAAGCGTGTTTTTAAGAGATAATAACTATCAAAAGATTGGCACTTGTTTATGTTCGGTTTAATTGTAAAATTATGTCCAATGATAAACATTAAATTGAATGGTAGAAATATATTCTAAATATACTTTAAAACCACTCAAATTCATAATTTATCACTATTAATTATTTTGATTAAAAAAGTTGTTTTTAATTAAAATTTAGAAATTTTCACTATTCATCAAAATATGAAAGTTATCCGAAATGTACCAAAATTTCACCCTTGGATAATTTTGATATTCCGAATCCAAAAATGAAGTCCATTTTGAAATATAGAATATATATGATTTCAAAAATTAGGTATTACTATTCACAACGGCTAGTTTAATTAGTTGTGGTGTGTGTTAGAACTCGAGGTTGCGTACAACACACGCTATCGCATTATTCAAAGGGAAACGTACCGTAGAAGCTTGGGGTGTTACACACGAAGGATCCTAAATCATCACCAGACCCACAGAGGATCATTGTATGTCGTCAAACCCACATAGGATCCTAGTACCTCGTCAGACCCAAAAAGGATCCTAGCACATCGTCAAACCCATATAGGATTCTAGTACATCATCAGACCCACACATGACCCTAGTACATCGTCAGACCCACACAGGATCCTAGTACATCGTCAGTACGTCGTCAGACCCACACATGATCCTAGTACATCATCAGTACTTCGTCAGACCCACACATGATCCTAGTACATCGTTAGTACTTCATCATACCCACACATTATCCTAGTACACCGTCAATACATCGTCAGACCCACACAAGATCCTAGTACATCGTCACAGCCAGTTACAGGATTCCCGCACTAAGATTGATCATCTCGGGAAGGTTCCGCTACTCAAGCCACTGGTTGATACTCCAACTGCCACTAAGTCCCACGAAAAAGTATCCTAAAAGACCTCCACATCATGGGGGTCTATACACAATAGACAGTGCATCAAACAGACGCCCAGTCTGTAAGTTATTATCCTTTTAGTCCCGAGGGCTCGGTTAGATTAGTGCTCAATCCAACCCGAACGTTCCCCAACATTTTCCAAATCTCTAGTGGGGTATACCAAAGGGACCACCTCACTCCAAGGTTTCCAGCGATGAATATAGTTCATCAAACAGTCACTCGGTGCCGAAGTTATGGCCAAAAGAGCAAAAATGGGTTGAAGCTGGTCTGAGTCCGGTCCAACTCGGCCTGGGCCGACGTGACCTGGTTTGGGTCGACCCAGCCCACTGGGTCTGGCTCGGCCTATGCTGGACGGTCCGGCCTGGCCTAGCGGTGGGGTTGTAGCGGTGTGTCGCAGGGGCTGCGGGGTGGCGCGGGGTGGTACGGGGGCCACGAGGCGGTGCGCGGGCCGCGGTGCGGCGATCTGCTGCAGCTGGCCGGATGGCCAGCTTTCTTCTCCACACAGCGCGGTCTCTTTCCGTGCCTTTTCCAGTGGCCTATGCGGCCAGCCTTCCACCCTTCACCACTGCGGCACAAGCTGCGGTTCTCTTCTGTCAGGTGGTGTGGTTGCTCTGATGCCTTCGTCGCGGCCGACCATGGTGCTGTCCATTGTTCTTGTACCACACCGGTGTTGGTTTCCGTGATCCTCCATCATGAAGAACACAACAATTAATCAAAAGAATTGCGGAGAGGTCTGCCCATGTTTGTTTGGCCCATAATCTCTGTGTTAGAGCAGTAACAAGCGACTATAATTTCTTCTTGATTTACAAAGAATTTTCAAGAATAGGTAAGGGGGAAAATTCAAACAATAATACCTACCTCGAAGGTTCGTTAATGTTGGCGTGAGAATGAATTCAAAGATGTCGATGTTCATCACGCCTGCCACATGCCTCCAACCCCGGGCTCGTTCGTCTGTTCATCAGATAATTGTTCTTCGATGGAGGTTGTTCTTCATTGGAGTGAAGTTCTCCAAGATATCCCCTTCTCCTTCACTAACCAAATCCTCCAAAAGGAAAGAGGTTCCAATATAATTTAAATTGGGTAGATTAATTATGTTGGAACATTGGCATAATTAATTGGCTCAATTAAATGAAAAGTTTTGGCATAATTAAAGTTGGAGGGAGTCTTCATTAATGAGGGAGTTCAAAGGGTTTCTCCCATTAAGAGGGTTCAGGTGGTTCTGACCACTAGAAATTCAAAATGGGGGTTTTAGGTTCGGTGGTCCCCACCTCCATAACATACATGTGGGATGTTTTATTTCAGGTGTTCCCCACCTTTATAACATCCACATGGATGGTTTAAACATATAAAATTGTTAAAAACTTTTATTTTATTTTATTCTTTCATGAAAAACAAGAAAAAAACTTTCACCCTCGACCAACTGTCGTTGAGGTGAAAATCTCCATAAGCGAATATCGGTGCTGCAAGTTCAGTGGTGTCCTCAGATTCCAATTCCGAGAACCAGTTCAAAAGTTACAAAAACCTTCTCACACGTTTACTGAACGTACCTGAAAAAAAGTTCAGAAATTCATTCCGGGCACACCGGGCCTCGGAATCACGCGCTGTCAATTTTCACGGACTCGTAAAATTCCCATATAATTAAAAAAAATATATGGAAATTTCAGGTCTTTACACATAGAATCACCATCAATAATGTGAATATAATACTAATAATGGACATACAGTCATCCTAAAATTTGGAACTAGTAACTCATGACCTACCACCATACATTGAGACACATCATGTCACTGATATGGCCTTGTGGGATAACTCCCAAGACCAAATCAAACACATATCTCAACATATTGAACCAATCAACATCCTTGAATCAATCGTATGGGAATCCAATAGGTTTACTTATGCCCAAAATACTCTCTAATCATAAATACCAAATCATATGTATCACACCACGATGAACCCAAGGCCTGTAAGTCCTTTTTAACCATGAACCCAAGTGGTAGGTCTAGTTCCCCTTTTAATTCTTGCATCATTACATGGTCTCACAAACCAGGGAACATCAAAATATTAGTTTCATCAAGTCCCATGGAAACCCAATCCTAGGTCATCGAGATAATTACCAAGAAGTATACTTGGGTCTCAATTTATATCTCCCTTGGGATATCTATCTAGCCAATCATATAAAGGAAACCATCCCCATCACACTACATTAGAATCAGAGGAATTTTCATGCTCTAGGAACTCTATAAGACTCTAGTCCATCCTTGAGAGGGTGTTCATCATCATACTTGAGAAGTAAGTCTATCTCACATATCATTCCTAGACCTAAACCACTCATACCCATGATATTTTTTCTAGGAAGCCCAACTTAGGCTACCTAGAACTCATTAAAACCACAAAATAAATCCCATGCCTCTCATAAACGCCACTAAATTATTGTACCCATTGGTGAGATAGTCATTAGGTGTTACTAAAATACATAATGTGCAAGGGATTACTCACTCCAACACTAAGAGGCTGTATGACACTATGTCTCACAACCTAGGGTGCTCTCAATTCAAATCCCCATTTACCATATTGGTGATCCTTTTCTATGAAGTGTTGAAACTGTGAAATTGTGAAGGAAAACCCCCCAAGAGGGGAAATATCACTTCACCCATAGTCTTAGTCACATGCTTAGGATGATTTTACCAAGTCCTTATATATTTACCTAGGTTATGTATTTTGGTTTTCACAACTTCACTTGTGTTAAAGCATTGGTGAAAATGACTCCTTAGCTAAACCTTCTTATATGATCACACTTTCAAACCCATATCATTCACCTAGATAATATTCACAATATCCCTTCCATTCCCAAATATAGTTCACCCTATTTCACATATTTAACTATAAATAGAACTTGTGGGTCTCCATTTTTTCATGATTCGAAGGACCTATAACTCTTTGAAGACAAAAGGGTGTTTGAGAAGTTTGCACACCCTAGTCTTGAAACCCCCTCTATGAATATTAATTAATCCTAAAATTATTGGAATTAATCATAAAATAGGTTAATTGTATTACATGAAGTTTTTACATATTAAAACCTTCAGACGGGAAAAAATATTCCTTAGTTATCTAAAACATAAGAGAAAGACCCTTCCTAAGAGATACATGTTAGGGTGCCACTCACCAAGGTCACCCTATAAGGCCTCTACAATATGGAATACCCTTTCTCAAGTATCCTTGATAGGGAGAAATTTCACTCAAGGTTCATAATAGTGTGAAACTTCACCCTATCCATCAATAGGGGTGATAATTTTTCTATCCTTCCCTTAGGGAGATACTTCTCTTAAGTTCCATACTAGGGTGACCATTTTTCCAAGGACCAAAATAGGAGACACTTGACTCTAAGCACCCAACTAGGGTGATTAGTTCTACCTAACCCATCAAAATGGAGAAAATTCGTCTTAATCCCTTATTAGAGTTCTTTATTCCTCCTAACCCAACACTTGGTAAAACCCTTCTCCCATTACTCCATTTTGGGGACACCTCACCCTAGTATCCTACCATAGAAGCCCGATTTTCCCTAGTCTCCTACTAGGGAACCAGTTCACTTATATATCCTTAATAAATTTCCAAACCAATATGACACACTCTCTAGAGCCATCATTCTATTAGGTTCCATAAAAATAAGGTTTCCCAAAAGACCCTAAAATCACACATTGGCCTAGATTAATTCCTTATCAGGTGACATTCTCTCAAGATTACTCCATGACCTCCTAGAATAAATGGTTAAGTCATCAGGGATTCAAAGGTTACCTTATTTGGACACATATTCCCTTAATAACAGGGTTCTTATGATTTTTCCTCCTAGAACAACAAGACCCCCAGGGTTGTCAAAATCTTATTATCCCTTGATAAAGATAGTCCCTACCAAAACAATATTCACGGGACATCTCATGGATTAGGATTTTCATCTTGGATATTGAAGTTTCATGTGAGATGACCAAGTCTACTCAATGAGCTATGAATTCATGGGCCTACTTTCTAGTTATAATCTCCAACTATGTTCCCGTTGATTATTTCATCACCAGGAGCCATCAATGAGCCAGGGACATCAATGTGTTAAAAGTTAGATGATTTCATGTCCTTATATCGGACCATCATCTCGATAAAAGTATATGCTTTCATGGGAATCCTCTTATGTGTAATCCCCAAACCATCATCCAAGGAGATATTTCTAGGGGTAATCCTTGAATTCCCACCTTATCTCAACTTACTTATAAAGTCTTGTATCTTTGGACAACATCTATTCAAGTTATACCTGAGAACTAGTTGATCACCATAAGTGTAATCCCCATACATTCTTCTAAAAGTACCATATTCTATGCAATTTATTCTTCTCAAAGGGGAAAACTCCCCATTAGAAATCCTTCTCACAGGGATATATTACTTATGATCTAATTAAATCCTACCATTATTCATTACCAACAATAATAAGAACTATAAAGGTCCCCTATGCATAATCCCCACCCAATCAACTCATTTATCCACTTTAATGACACAATTTCATAGCCATACAATATAAAACTATATGAAAATATCCTTCCACATAGAATTAAACAACATGGGACAATCCTATAAAATTATTTTAAACTATATAATATAAACTATGAGGGATTTGATTCCTATTAACTAGGAAACATAGGAGGGATCTCTGAGGCTTAAACCAAACATCTAAAACTATATATTCATTTATCCATACTTGAAATGAAGATAATATTCCAACTGGGCAATATTACCTATTAAATTTTTTGTCATTGGGACATATTCCATACATGACTTATCCCAATTGGGTCATATTCCTTATGGAATTGATACTTAATAGGCCATATCCCTTGTGAGCCAACAACTACTCATCAAGTTATATTACTAATGTTATAAATAAACCTTACTCAAATGGATGTATTCTTTGCAATAAGAACCCAAAAGGGACACTCATGTGTAAGTCCCACACTAACAAATTCTATACATTTTTAACTCATATTCTATAGGTCCAACATGAATAACCATATAAAGAACTTAATTTTGTCATGAATGCATGACATTGAAAGGAACTATGATGGTACTTGTCACATGACTTGAAAATAAATGATATTATCTATTAAATTGAACTAAACTACATAGGTTAATAGTCACTTCACTTGGGTATGTAAGAGGCCCCTATCATAATCATGATACCGACTCCACAACAGACACTACCTCCCTGTATGGTGATAAACTATAGAGAACCATGATATGAATCTTTAAACCAAATAAACACTAACTAACAAGAGAAATATGGAGAACCTTTGATACTTATAAATGTTCACATCAAAACATGATTTAAATATAAAAAATCATTTTGGTAATCAGTCCCATTCTAGGTATATAGAAGGATTCATGAACATATATTAAATCTATAAAAGAGTCATAGAATAGGAAATAATTTCCCCATAAATGGGGTAATAAGATAAACCCCTTATCCTATCATCTAATATATGGCCTCACCGACAATTAGGAAGCTATATCTGATGCAATGCCTCCAGAACTGGGTGATAAATGAGCTGATCTAGGAGTAACCTCTCAATGGCTATATCCCAATGTTGGAGGAAGCATGTTAAATCCTCTAATAGAAAAGCCTTACAAACCATATTATCAATGATGGGCCACAAATGATCATGAATATATTAAGACTATTTCCAAAGTATTTGGGAATATTTCCTCAGAGCATGATGAAGTCTATCTCACTTACAATAAGGAGGGGGAGGAGGATTCCATCTACATCACTACTGCTACTCAAGACTCACCCAAGAGGGATCTAGATATTGGTCATCATCATCGCCAACGCTGTGTGTCCTCATCCCTTAAGAAACCCACAGAAGAGAACATCCAAAAAGAAGAAATACCATTCAGCCAAAATCGAGAACCTAATATAAGGCCACACCATGGATGGTAAATGGCTGAAGGAAGAGACCATGCCTATATTCATGTTCCCTATAATGAATTCTATTATCATTCATCAGAGACAACTAAATAGCAGTATCTTATTCCTACTAATGCAAAAAAGCCCGTCAGAATATCTTAGTAGCATCAGTAAGGATGTTTCAATATATTCCAATTGAAAACAAGGAGAAATCCCATATTCATGTGCCCATATATAAAGCTTTTAAACAAATCTTGATGTAAAAAAGAGGAGGTGTAACACCTTGAGATTTTATTATAGATTGTTATAAATAAATGACTTATTGAATAAATTGTATCACATGCAACACTGAACTAAAACAAGACATGACCTACTAAAATTACATGAAGAAGAAATCATATATTAAATAAAAAATCCAGGGATCAATTAAAAAGTATTATATTTAGAGGATAAATAATTAATATCATTTAATTAAAAAAAGATTTTTTTCAAAGAACTGGTTTTAAAGTGTTGTTTTTTTTATCCTAACTGATCAATTTTAAATTAATATTTTATAATATATAATATTTAAATTTATAAAGTAATATGTTAACAATCATTTAATTTGTAACTGATATGAAATTAGATCAAGGACACTCAATGTTAAAAAGGTATTTTTTCTATAAAACTAGTTTTACTTTATATTTATTATTTTCATTTAAAAGATAAATTTATGATTTTAATAATTTAATTTTATTTAATTAATTTAATTTTTTAATTAATAATGTTTAAATTATCATAGGGTGATTTTTTTGGATTCTTCTGGAAAGATTTATTTTTATGTGAATAGTGAAAAATGTTGATTTTGAAAATACTGTCAGATTTATGACATTATAATAATACAATAATTTATTGAATGTTTATTGAACCATTTTATATACCAAATATATATTTAAGAATTTAAATAAATAATTTAAAATGATAATGTTGAATTTAGAAAACTATGTTTGGCATTTTGAAACCTAAGAAATGTTTTATTCTAATAAAGGAATTATTTTTACCCTTTTCCTAAATTATGTATTTAATAAATTAACTTAGCTTTTAAATTGGGTTTTATGTCACAAAACTCTAATTTTTTAATTTATAAAATAATAAATTTCATGAGGATCAATTCTATGCATGATTTTTGTGTAAATTCATCTTTATGTTTGAAAATGCATTTTTTATTTTTTTCATTTTTATTTTGTGTATTTATATTAAAATTAATTTTTAAAACTTCTAGAAATTGAATATTAAAAAACTATTTTCATATTTGGAATCCTATTTTTAAAATTTGGTAATAAGTTACATTTTATTTTTCAATCATAATGAATACTAACCATGTAAAATGTTTGTTAGCACTAGAAGGGTTAAAAGGGTTAACAAGGGGGTTAAACTAAGAGATAAATATTAAAATATCTAAAAAACTTGTATAAATTTTATTGGTTTAGCGTGTTTAGATTTTTCCACACCCTATCTTTAAAAGTGGATTTACTTTGTTCCACTTTACCAAAAACATTTCTTAATATTATTTTAAAGATAATGGAATTTAAAAAGGTTCCACTCCTCTCACTCATAAAAGGTAACCTCTTATCCTTACTTCTTCACACACTTTTAGAACCTTAACTCAACAAATATCTACCCAAGTCACATCCCAAATCTAGGTACCACTTCTTATAGGTCCTAATATTCCCAAAATACTAAACCTATAATGATTAAAGTGTAAGCCAATGTAATATGTCCAAGGTGGAGGTATAAGTCTTGGATGAATTATTTTAAGTTTATTTATTCTTATACCTCTTTCAAATATATTAAAACCATCTAAATATAACGAAATATTTATCTTTAATATACGAAAATTTTATCATTTTTGTAGAACAACTATTTTATAACCTCACACGACTAGTTATAAGGATAAATTTACTGAATAAATATAATATTTATGAAATGATTTTGATTATAAAAATATAAACTATTATCTACTTTACCTCCCTCTAATACATTAGAAAATGGAAACCTCTATCATGTGTATGTGTAGATTACCACCTTCACAAGATGACATATTTTATTTTTCATTAATGACATAAATTGTTTGTTTTATGAATAGAATTAAAAAATAAACATGAAATTTATAACATGAGTATGTTTCTAGAAACATAAATTGGTCATTATATCAATAATATTAATAAAAATGATCATCATAATGTTTAACCACCTAAAATGAGATTATTGGGACAGTTTGAAGTAATAAAATATTACATTTCTTTTAAATTTTTATTCTTTATATAAATATTATTTAATATAATTTTACACTTTTATAATTTTCTTTTGAAATAATTAAAAATATGTAAACGTGATAATATCACTATGTAATAGTATATTATTACTCATTTGGTTATTATAACATGTTTCTATTTTGTTCAGTTTTACCACCTATATGAATACTATAATGTTTATGTCACGAATGATCAAATAAACTTAGATACTTATAATATCATATAATAATGATGAATTTAATATGTTTTCATAATTTTAGAATAATTAATAGTCATCATAATAATGGAATTAAAAGTAAACAACAATATTTATTTTAAACCACAAAAGAAACATATCTAGGAAGATTCATAGAAAATTAACTATTTCATAACCTATTATTTTGTTTTTGGAATTATATAAAGCCTATATCATGAAACATTAGGATATTATGGAACTATTTTGAAATGTAAATTTACCATTATGATGATACTATAGTTGTTTTGAAATTTAATCTATTTCTTGATAAAAATAGTTTAAATCATTTTTAAATAAATTTCATGGAGTGAAAGATAAATCATTTGATCATGAATGGATTTTTTTAATATGTAAAAATACCTTTGTTAAAAACCCACATCATAAAAAGGGATACTAAAACTTTATTTTGAAAAGTGGATAGGGAAAATTAAAGGTCACCAAGAATAAAACAAAATCAGTTTTTCAGATAAGAAGAACATTGGTGGGAAGTGAAAATATGGATATAGAGGAAACAAATAACATCCAAGGAATAATATAGAGGGATAAAGAACATGGTCCTGATAAATTTAATGAAAGAAACCATAAATTACCTAGGGATAAAGATGGCCATCAATTAATTATAAATGAATGTAATAAGATAACATCTTAACTTAAAGATACTTTTCATAGTGTTGAGATATTCTTTTACTATCAAGATAGAGAATGTGATAAAATATATTTACTTGATTTCTTTCCATTAAAAAAGATCTATTTCATCCTTTGGTTGTGATTCAATAAGTTTTTTACACTTTTATCTCATCTATTAATCTAAGAAATTAATATTCAAGATGAATGTTTTTATATTCCAGAAGCACTAAAATTAAATTTTAATGGAATAAAAGGGCCACAAAAGGATAACATGTTATTTATCCAACCTTTATAAATTAATAAAAACCAAATATGTTTAGAATAAGATAATATAATATAAAATATGTCTGAATTTTTATATTAATAAATATTACCTTAATCTGGTATGCCACAAAAATAACACCCAAATTTTAACTTCAATCATTTCATAAATGTATAGCCTTAAAATTCTTTAAAATATTCTTAACCAAGATTAAAACGCAAATATTCGAATGAATTGATCTCATATTCTTCAATTATCAACATAAAAATTATCTCCTAATAATATCAATCACTCATAAGTACATATACCCAAAATTTATATTCCCTAATCTTATAATATCCAAAAATATGGTAATTTTTCCATAAATAACTTGAATCACAATAAAGTCATAATAAAATCATATATACTTCCAAAAGATAATTCAACCTTTATTCCTTAAATAAATTTCCATATTGTCCAAAAATACTCCCACTAACATTAGTAATATAATGTTCCCAATATAGTGAAATTCATGTAGAATAATATTAATCACCTAGTCACCAAATTACATTTGAATCCCATGGTTATTTATATGATAAATCATATGTTCCCAAAATTCAATAAATCTTTTATAAAAATTAACTATAATTACCTCTATATAAATTATATTACTAACTCTAAATGTTATCAATACCTTTAAACGTATTTATAAAAAATATAATATAAATATTAATTCAATAACATTTTCAATACAAAAAATTTAAACATAAGGATTATATATACCTCAAACATTTATGAAAACTCACTAAATGTATCCCAGTGTACTCCCAATAAATAAAAAATGGTACTAATGAATTTAAATTTATGATTATACTTATATTTATCAAGCCTTAAATAACATACCACCACATAATAACTATTGAAACCCTATATGTAGATACATTCAATAATTAAACGTTCTTCATAATCCATTATCCATGATTTTCTATATTATTTATTTATACTTCCTAAAATGAAAAATATGAATCATGTACTAAGATTCATCAATATAAATATATTATTTCTTTATAATTTAAATATAAAAAACTCATAAAATTTAATATATATCACCATTCATTATAATCCCAATTTTGAATATGGATTCCCCATGGTCCATCTGGTATAGTCCATACATTATTACAATGCTTCAAATCCATTCCAAGTTCCTCTTATTACTTTATCCATGTATAACCATTATATATCAATTAAAATGGATATTGAATGAGATTGAAATTTTTAAAAAATACCTTGTTTAGAAGATATATCTTTGAGGAATCATCTTGAACTTGATTCCAATAATATAGTAGGATATAGTTTGATTTGAATTTTTCAAATAAATTTTGGTTTTTATAAAAATAAAAAAAATTAGATAAAAATATAAACACAAAATAAACGTATTTTCCACCCTCCTGTTTATCTTATTAGAGGTTTGTAATTCCTTTTTCAAATTTATTCATTGTTAAAACATTATAAAGTTGTTTTCTGGAAATATTAATACTGGATAAGGTTTCTAAATAACAAGATATTATAATAATTATTTCAAGTGAATTCTCTAGAAGATAAATGATATTTTTATTATATTTATATCCATCCATATTGAAGAATATATTTTACCCTGATGAAAGAAATTTTTGAGTCAAAAAAATTTTGATTAAACAAATTAGACCAAAAAATTAATTTTTTTATTCTACCTTGGGACTATCTTACTCTATGAAACCCTTCCTTAATTGTAGGATAATATTTATTCACCATATATTTAACCTAGGTTCCCTTAAATTTTTTTATTTTATACATCTTAAGCTAGTTAAAAAATAACCACAATTCATCTTTTAATACTATAATATTAAATCTCAATGTTTTATAAATTTTACAACATTCTATCCTCAAAAGTTATCTAAAACACTTATCTGATACCAAATATAATGTATTGTAACATAATCAACCCATAATTAGATGATTTATGAAGAGGTTCTCACATTTATAAAGTCCCATGATCTTTTAGTTCTCATTTTTTAGAGAATTAATAAATACATTTTATTATATAGGGAATACTGACACACATAGTTCCTTTTTCCCATAAAAAAGGGATTCATAACTCTGTAGTCCAATTTTCACTCCAAGAACAATTTCATATTTCAAAATAAATTTCCTTTATTTGGAGACAACCTTAATAATAGTTCATAATCATCCTAAGGCCCTATGAAAAACATTTAAGAACTTTAGATGTAAAAAAATACTAGAAAGGGATATAAAGGAAAGGGAACCATTAGTCTAATGAAAAACATGAAAACCCAATTTTTTTAGCTTTTTAAAAATAAAACATTAATAATATTAATAAAAAATATACAAATTACAAAATCATATTTTCTCAAAATAAAAACTTTAAACCCCATTATAAGAAAATGGATACCCTTGTTGGAATCTTAGAGAATTATATTCATAAACCATGTCCACTCATGTAAAAAATAATCGGATATTAGTTAAATCCATAAGATAAACCCCCTTAGTTAACTCCCTACTTCTTTACATAGAAGATAATGAACTTTACCCAATGCATTAGAGTGCTATATCAGGCTCACCCATCATATAAGCTATATTAGGCTCACCCCTCATCATATTTAATACTTTGGTAATATGTCATGAACAATATTTTTTGAAAGTTTTCAACTTTTCATCATAAATTCATTAAATAACTATTTTGAACCATATGTAAATCATTTGTGGCAATAAGAGTACCCTTTCCCGTAAAATTCCCTTAAAAAAACTAAAAAATCACGGAACTAAGGGAAAAGAGTTTTCTTTGAAGAAACTATGTTTTCACATTCATACTTTACCATGATATTTAAGTTTTCTATTTTTAGAGAATAAGAAAATATATTACATTACATAGGTAACACTGATACACAAAATCCAATTTTCCATAAAAAATGAGTCATAAGTTTTTAGTCCAATTTTCACTTAGAGTACACTTTCATTATTCAAATAAAACATCCTTTACTTGGAGTTAGTCTTCATAATAGTTTCTACTCATCATTAGGCCTTATGAAAACATTTAAAAACCCGAGATGAGAAAAAATCATGGAAATGGATATAAAGGAAAAGTAACCATCCGTACAGTGAAAAATATAAAAACCCATAAATTACTAAATTTTTGAAACCAAAACATTAATCACATAAATTAAACATATACACATTATAAAATCATAATTTTACCCAAGAAAACTTTAAAAACCCCATGGAAAAAATATATACACTTATAGGAATATTATCGAATTATATTAATAACCCATGTTCACTCATGTAAAAAAATCTAGAGATTATTTGAATCTATACGTGAACCCTTTTCTATTAACTCCCAACTTCTTTCCATGTAAGATAATGAACATTACCCAATACATTAGGGAGATATATTGGTCTTAGCCATCATATAAGCTATATCGACCTCATCAATATTCATATATAATTATCAAGTACTATGTCATGTTTTTTTTAATATTTCACCTTTTTATTATAAATCCATTGAAAAACTCTTTTTAGACCATATATAAAACACTATTGGATTTCGAAATACCCTTTCCTTTTAAAACCCATTTCTTAAAAAACTAAATAATTATTATAACAAAGGGAAAATGTTTTATTTAAAAAATCATGGAATCTTGTAAAGGAAACCAAATAATTAATAATGTTAATAATGGAAAGAAAATGTAGTCAAGATGTATATGTTAACATAAAAAATTCTTTTTTCCATTTATAAAGAAAGTAAACATGTTCCCTATAAAACATGTTAGAAGAATCCTTTTGAAAACATATAAAATTAAGTAAATAAAAAAATAAAAAATCCTTTATATTTTTTTATATAACTATAAATAAATTCATAAAATAATTTTAATAATATTTTTTATACGACAAATATTTTCAAAATAAGTCATTAAAAAATTTAAATGAGGTTTTAAAGAAAAGTGTCCCTTACGACTTGATAACATTTGAACCAATAAAACATTGAAGGAAATAATGTTTATTGAATTTTTAAACACTTTAATTTTAATATAATAATGATAAAATTCACCCATAAGGCTCTTTATACATCACCCAAAATAAAATATGCTGTGAAAATAACTTAAGTAACAAAAAAGAAAATTGAAACTAGAAATCCCTTCGAATTTGACTCATTAATCACACTCATTAACTTACAAAATAATAAAATTATGATATTTACTTACATTATTAATAAAATTTTTAGGTATATTATTCCTTTTATTTCACTTTTACCCTTGTTATATTCAATTACTTAAACAGTTATGTTCATGCTAAAAGTTTTGAGGACATTCAACTCTTGTCCAAATTGAATTTGGTAAGTTGACTTTTGTCAATTGAATCATGATTATTTAATTTAAAAAATTATAATCATATTATAATTATCAATTTTTAAATTAATTATACTTTTTTAACCAACCATGTAATGGGGTTAAAAAAATCAATTACGTTACATCATGAAGATGGTAGTCGTACATTCAAATGAGAAACACTGAGTTTTTTCATTGAAAACAAGGGAAATAATGTAAGTATAATTTAATTTATAGAACTATTATTATATCATAAATATCATATTATTTATTTAAATCCATTTATATATGCTAAATATTTAATGTGGTGATGAAAAATAAAATACATCGGTTAACAAGGTGGTTGTCCATACATTCGCATGAGCAATGTTTCCATTTTTTATTAGATGATAAAGAAAAAAGTAAAATATTTATTTACCATTAAAAATGAAATTTATATAATATATATCATATTTTTTATCCATCATCATTACCATCCGAAATAGGTGGTATTGGAAAATGAAATACATCATCTTGCGAGGAATTAATCTACACGTACACATAAGCGATGTTTTTATTTTCCTTTAGATTGATAAGTAAATGAAAAAGTGATATAACATAACCATAATAATATTTGAGTATATGATAGATAGTTATTTTATTATACAAAAAATGATAAAATATGTTTGAATGTGGTAAAATAATAAATAAAAAGAAAACACTTAGTAAAGAAATATTCCTCTTCATAGGACAACCTAATTATGTTTATAAAAAAGGCATATTAGGATGATATTCTAATCAAACTTGGACCTATAGATTATCAAGAGGGATTTTAAGAATTTATTTGCGTTGGTATTGGATGATATAAGAGTCTATTTATTTTTTTATAACATAGGATTGGGAGTGTCGATTTATAAGTGAATGAGAGGTTGCAATTGGATGTTTTCAAAATATTAAAATATATTAATGTATTACTCAACCCATGTAGCTAAAAAATGAAACATTTTCAAATAAGGGAGGGTATAAGGTAGAAATATTACCATAAAAATGTATTTATACATGTTTATAAGTCATTTTTAACCCTTATAATTTCATTTTTAACCCTTTTAACCCTCTTTAACTCTTTCCGTGGAAAGTATATTTTTTTACAAAGTTAATATTAATAATGTCAAAAAATGGGGTTCATATATTTACAAAATTTTAAAATTATGATTTGAAATAATAAATTAATTTTAAAGATTAATTCTATATAACAGGTATAAATTAATTTAAGATAAAGAACATAAAAAGCCACAAAAAATAGTTTTTAGAAAATTACATTTTTAAACCCAAAAATGAACATATAAAAAAATATTTTATAATAATATTTAAAAAGTAATTAATTAAAAAATTTATAAATAAATGAAACTATTTTTAATTTAATAAAATTTTTAAAACATAATGGGTATTTCAAATTACATTATTTAATTAAAATAAATGACGATTTTACAAAAAAATAGGAATTTTCGACGATTCAATTAAAAATTCATCTTTTTAGAAAAATATAAAAATTAAAATTTATGATAATTTTATATTTAAATGTAAAAAATTACATCATTATCATGTAATAAAATTTATAAAATTGTAAAAAATTAAATATAATTTTCTTTCACAAAATTCTATAGAAGCTATTTTTGAAGAAAACATATTTTTGAAGCATAAAATGACTCTAATGAAAATTGAGTACTTATTCATTATAAATTAATTGAAATATTTACATTATATAAAACCATTATAAATATTTTTAATAATTTTTTTTATTCCTATTCATACATCCAATTTATTGAATAGGTTATAAAGTTCACATTAAAATAAGTAGATCATAATTCACTTAATGCTCAGTGTTTCATGGTAAAAATGATATCAGATATAATATTATTTTAAACTAAATTTTAAGGTTATTATAAATAAAACACCATATAGATGTATTTTATCACCCATTTCCTAATATTTAAACAGTTTAGGAATCCATTTAATTTTTACTCCATTGATGTATTTTTATTTCAGGAGTTGGTAAATCTATAAGGGATTTTTCTTTAACACGTTATTTTATAACTTTTGAAGTTTATATTTAAAAATTTTCTATTACATGCCCAGTTTTTTAATTTATTTATGGAATATTCTTTTTTATACTCAAATGAATGCTCAATGTTATTTTTAACTATATTTCACATTTTTTGCTATGTTTTTAAAAGGAATATTTAAATTTTTTCTATATGGGTCAATTTTGACTTCCTTATTAATGTGGGAAAATAATGTTTTTTAAAATTTATAACTTTATTGATTTTTATAAAACTCTGACCAATTTTCATTATAAATTTTACTTTACAAGTTTTCATTACTTTTCAATTAATATTATATTACCATTCTTCTGGGAATTTTTCAACTTTAGGAGTTTTCAAAATAAAAGTATATTTCCCATTTTTTTATTTGAAAATGGAAAGTTCTTTTATTTGTGGGTTAAAATATATTTTCAAGGTTTTGTGATGAATAATTGAAATCATATATAATTTTTTTTCATTATATATCACTTGTGAATTATATGTGACGATAGATGATCCTGGTATATATCTCTCCAATGCATTGGGTAATGATTTAGTCTCTAGAGAAAAAATGATTGAGATAATCATATAGGTTACTCTTATAAAAAAGATTATTTTAAAATATTAATATATGTTATGAACCTAATTCCTTAAGATTATTTCATGGTTTTTCTATTATTTATATTGGTTTCAAAGGTTTTACTTGATCAATTTTTTATATGCACATGTGGTTATGATTTCTTTTATAGGTACAATGTTTATTGTGAAAAATGTAAATATTCTTATAGGTTTTAATGTTTTTCAAAATATTAATGAGTTTCATTTATTTTTATATCCCATAACAAGATTCTTTTTATAACCCAAAATTTCAAAATATTTTTTATAGGGATTAAGGATCATTTGGAATGATTATGAATCCTAACTCTAGTTATGATATTTTAGGCCTGAATGGAGAAAGTGTATCATATGGATAATTTAATTTATGGGAGATATTAAAGACTTATAGTGAAATAGTAATTAATTATTATAGTGGTAAAATTTTCCATTTTATGATAAATTCCCGAGTTTTATTATATAATGGGTTTTTCTGATTCTCTAAAACTTTAAACCTAAAATATATTGGGAATGTAAGAATTTTGAATCTCTTGTATTAAACTCCAAATTATGTCTTTATTGTGTTTAAGTTTTCATAGTTAGTATCAAATCCAGAATGCAAAGAATAGATTTTTTTACAGGATTTGGGTGTTCGAGACAAAGGTATTATAGTTAGTATTAGAAAAAGTGTTTAGATAACTTCAGTGGTAAGGATGTTGTTACATGAAAATAATTTAAAATAATTTGAAAAATTCAGGGGTTAAATGTTGGTTTGGGATCATAATTTATAATTCTTCAATAATTTTAAAGGTTAGAATGTTGGAAGAATTATGCTTATTTTTTGGGATTGGATTAAGAAGGATAAAAACATAAATATACATAGGTTGAACTAGTGGTATTATTTATAATTTATTAATTGATGTTTATAGTATTATATAATTTCTTTGGGAATTGTCTTTACTCACATAAAATATTTTCATTTTATATTTTAATGTTGTCATTTTAAACAAATTATTGTTCTTTTATCATTATTTAAGGGAAAATATCTCAAATAACCTTCTTACATGTTTGAGATGATTTATTCATCACTATTATATCATAATATAGTTCAAATGACTTTAAAAGATTTTTAAATATCCAAATCACCTATAAGAAACTATTTTATCTATCTAACACCTTTTTATCCCTCCAAAATTTCTATAGATCATACTATTATGTTTTATTTAAAAATATTAACTATTTCATCTAAATCAAAAAGGAAAATACCACCAAGGATTTAATTATTTATTTACAAGATTTAGGGAAATATTACCAAAATATAAACTGAGTATCAAAAATATAAAAGATTTATTTCATATTTAGATTTATGGTAGGAAAAATATTAACTATTTTGATTATGTTTAAAGTAGAAAACATGACTATATTTATTTTGATAAACCTTATAACATGATTTATATTTTTTACTTTTGGAAGGATATATTAAGGAATAACAGAGAAAATCCTGGCTAAATTTTTATGAATGGAATTGAATGATTAATGATTCTACATATATGATTTAAAGAGTTATGATGTAGTGGTATTTTATTTAAGGATTGATAATTTTATGGATTATCATTATTTAAAAGGTATAGATACCCATTTTAAGGCCTTTTGTGATTGTATTTTAACGTGATTAATGAAATTTTGGGTGATTGTTATTGGGATTTAATAGATAATTGAGGTATTTTTAACCCTTAGGTTAAACATTTTATTTAGTGTAAATGTTAATTGAGGAAGACTGCTATTTTTTTTGAGACATATGATAAAAGGTAAAAATAACATTTAGGGTTAATACATTATTTAACGTCTAGTTGATTATGATAAAATGGGATGAAGGGTTAATATAGTTTGGGAACATTATATGATAACGACGAATGATTTTTTTGGATAATATGAGATTGTATGTCAAATTGGTTGATATTATTTAAATAATAAAGATTATATTAACCTTTAGAATAATATGTGATTTTTTGGTGGCTTTAATTCATAGAGATTTAGGTTATTTTGGAAAAGTATTAGGATATTTTTGAGAATATATAAATAGTGCATATACATTCTTGTTATGGGACTTTATGAGTGGTTAATATTATTTGGAGATAATTGATGAGTTGAGATTGAAAAATTATGTGATCAAAACATTTTTCTTTTTGTGTTTTGAATTTTATTGAGCATATTTTGAATATTTTAAGGATCTATTTTTTTTGGAATGATTTAATATAAACTTTTGGTTTTATTATTAAGGTTTTTAATATTAATATATTATTTTTCCATATAATGGTTTATTCAAATTTCTTTGTTTATTATATTTACTTGGGCTAACCATTTTTGGTTTTAGTAAATTCCTAAATATAAGAGTAATAAATTTTCATCCCTTTTTTTGATCTTATTATCCATTAAAATTTAATTTTAGTGATTTAGGTATGAAAAATCGATCATGGTTATTTATATGTGATGAAGGTGAGGTGGGAAACTACTTGAAACACAACTGAAGCATGGAATTGTTCATATTGAATTAAAATAAATCTAGTAAGTTAATTTTTTCATATTCTCTATCTTTATTTTAAAATAATTCATCATATAAATAAAGATGAAGGTAAATATATTGATTATTATGTGAAAAATGTAGCTTAGTTATCAAGGAATGTTTTTGGAAACTCATTAAAAAGTATGAATCTTTTAATGATACATACATAGTTTCTGGAACATCTATTTAAGAAATAATAAGTTTACAAGTAGTAACTTTGAAATTACATATTATCATAATATATACATATGAGATTATACCTATGTTATATATACTCATTTCAGTAAGAACAAATTAAAAATTGTGAGGGGAGTGTAACACCATGAGATTTTAGTATATATTACCTTAAATAAATATATTATTAAACAGCTTATATCACATGAAAAACTAAACTAAATGGTATATGATATATTAAAATTAAAATAAGAATAAAACGTATTGTAAATAAAAATAGTAATATATTAAAAATGGTCACATTTAGAGGATAAATAACAAATATGATTTAATATTAAAACATAACTGTTTTAAAAGAACTGTTCTTAAATTATTGTGTTTTTATCTAGATAGATCAATTTTAAAACATGGTTATAATGATATATAATATTTCAATGTATAAACTAATATATTAACATTTATTTTAATTCGAAATTGGTATGAAATAATATGGAAAACACATAAATATTAAAATGTCATTTTCTATTAAATCCTATTTTAATATATTTTATAATTTCATTAATAGAAAAACATATGAATTTATGAATTTTAATTGATTAAATTTAATTCTTGTTTTAATTCATCGTGTAAAAATTATCTTAAGGTAAATTTTTTATATTCTTCTAAAAACAGTTTTTTTGGTGAATAATGAAAAACACAAATTTTAAAAGTAGTATAAATTTTATGACATTACCATAATATAATAATGAATTGAATATTTATGAATAATTTTTAATTTAATATATATATATATATATATATATATTTAATATGTAAATTTAATCATTTAAGACTATTATAATTTTTGAAAATTTAAACATAAGTAATGTTTTATTCTAATAAAAGATTTTTTTTGAAACTTTTCTTAAATTATTTATTTTAAAATTTAAAATAGTGTTTAAATTGATTTTAAGTCATATAAATGTATAAATTATTCATAAAATAATAAATTTCATGGGGATTAATTCTATAATTTATTTTAGTGTAAATTCTTTTTTATGCTTAAAAAGACATTTTTCAAAAAACTATTTTTATATTAATTTTTCATAATTCTATTAAAAGAATTTTTTAACACATATGAAAATTTTATATTTTTATATTACTTTCATATTTTGAATCATATGGTTCAAATAAACTAAAAATTACCATTTTATTATTTAGTCATAATTAATAGTTATCGCGATAAATGTTTATCGTCACAGTATTGGTTAAAAGGGTTAACGAGGGGGTTAAAATAATATATAAAGATTAAAATGTCACTAAAACTTGTATAAATTTTATTTTTTGAGTGTATTGAGACCCTAAATCACATTATCATCAAAATTAGTCTTATTTGATTCCACTTTCCGAGGAAAAGGAATTTATATTATTTTAAATTTATGGGTATATACATGGGTGCTACTCCTCTCCCTTGCAAAAGGTTACACATCTCCTTGATTCATTACATATGTTGAGTTGTTTAGTTCAACAAATATATTTAAAAATATATTACCAAATATCCTCCCTATATCCTTTTGGTCATGGTATTATCAAAAGACCAATAATACAAGGCTTAAGGGGTAATCCAGTGCAAGATATCCAAGGAGGAGGTTTATGTGTTAACCAAATTCTGTCAAGTTTATTTATTATTTTATCCCCCTAAAATATATTATAACCATCATAATGTAATTAAATTAGTGTCTTTATTGTAATTATGTGTTACTATGTTGATGGAAAACTATTTTTACCTTTTTTCTACTCAATATAAATGGAATACATTGCTTACGTGTACATGTGGATGACCACCTCTATGAGGTGATGTATTTTGTTTTTCATTACCACATAACTTGGTTGGTTATAAAGAAATAATTAATGAAAATATATAAAATTTCTAAAATAATTGTGATTTTTTAAAGATAAAATACTATATTATTTCCTTTAAATAATTGGAAATTGGAAATGTTACTTATGTGTATGTGCAGACTATCACCTCCCTAAAATGACGTATTTTATTTTTCTTTACCACCTTACATGGATGGTTTTACTTATGAAATGAATAAATATATATGAAATTTATAACATTATTAAGGTTATAAAAATATATTTTGGTCATTATATTAATAATATTAACAATAAATTTTCATTTTAAAGTTTAATCACCTAAAACGAGCTTACAAAGACACTTCGAAGTAATAACCTCTTGCCTTTATTTTTAATTTTTATTCTTAATCAACCTCTCCCTGAATTAGATTTAAAAATTTTATAAAATTAATTTTAAATAATTAATATTCTTTAAAAGTGATAATATCACTACATAGTAATATATTCATACTCATTTGTTCATTATAACATGTTTTTGTTTGGGTTAGTTAAACTAACTACATGAATTATAAATCCCTGGGATGGGTTAACACCTTAAACTTGATAATATCACTATACAGATACATATTCATACTCATTAAACAACTTAAAATTTTTAGAGTTATTTATCCCCTCAATATTATCTCTCAGTATCACTTTGTATACAATAATAACAAGAGAGAACACAACTTATGTTATTTACAAGGTTCAACAAAAAATCATACTCTTTTCCATGTTGGTTATACACCCCAACCTGGATTATCTGCTAAATATACAAGTAGATACAATATTAATTAGTTATATACCCCAATCCCAAAACAAAAGTAGTTGGTTATATGCTCCAACTACAATTCTCTAGAAATTGGTTATACACCCTAGTTACAAATCCTTCAGTTTTGATCCAGTGATAGAAAATACTCAACATTCTCCATGTTAATTTTTCACCAATTTCGATTTGATATTCCACTACAAGTAGTATGGGTCAATAAATCAAATTTTTTAAAATTATTAACAACTTTAGCAAAAAATTGGTTATCGAAACTCTTATCTAAATCTTGGTTAATCAGGGTTATCCAATTCCTTATCTCTTCTTGATACAAATATTACATTAGCTATCATAATTTTCATGAAGTGATTTATGAGTTCTCTTTAAAAGTGTTCTCGAATCTCAAACCAATTTCATTCATTAATATAAATTAATATACAATCCACATATACATGAAATTATCCTCGTATTAAAAAATATTAATGAAACTATTATAAATATTTTAATTTAAATCCTAGAAGATTAATATCATGCCTCCTATGATTTCTTCTTAATAATTAAATATAACTACAAACAATTATAATTTTTTGATTTAGTCAATGGATGTGGAATTACATATTGATTTATTCATGATATTATTTTTTATTTAATATCCTATAAATATACCTTAATTAAAATTTTAATGAATCATGAATAATGTATCATGATATTATTTCATTGAAATATTGGATTAAGTACATCGTTTTATTAATTTAGTTTCTAATGCGGGTTTTAAATGGATCTAACCATAAATGCATTGTATACTCACTTAACTATCCTATTTTTCCTTCATTTTTATAAGGTGAAATGAATTTATTTTTTAATGTGGCATCATGATTTATGAAACCATTGATTCCAAATTATTAACACATAGTTTCTCCATTATCTTCTCCAATATCAAAGAATATAGTATCCATAAACCCTAGAATACATTTTTCATGAATATCAAATATGAATTTTTATTTCCTATCAAATATTTCATGGTAGATAAAGAGTTTTGAAATTGGAAGTTTCATTTCTCCTACCCACTATCAAATTACTTTCATGCAAGTGTAAACTATATGAATGTTTAATTATATTGATCATACCCAAAAATTTATCAATATTTTAAATCCTTTGAATGATTTGGATTTAAATAAGGTTATATATGACTCATGTAATACAAAATACATATATTTGAGACTCATAATCAATCATTAGCCTCATGATAACTCAATTTCATTAATGAAATGTCCATATGATTCTCATAGAAGCTCCAAATTCACTGACGGTTGAATTCGTTCTATCCACAGAAGTTCTGTGCTCGATTCTTATACTCATGAAAGATTTGTGCTCATATAAGATACAAATAGAGTGTCCATAATCTCAAAAAAGATCCATTATCAGGGAACATATGCATAGAAGGTCCTCTAACTCAAAAAATGTATGTTCTCATGGAAGATGTGTACAAAACGTACTCAAACTCAAGGAAAATTCCTTTCATAAATAATATCCATGCACAATCCTTCTTTTCATTGAAGTTCCATGGTATTAATCCCTATAAAAAATTTATTTCTCATGGAATCTCCATCCACAATCAATAATCTCCAACCAATAATCTCCACATGCAATATAAATATAGTATCTCAATTCATCTTATGGGAATGGATTTCATATCAAGCATGAAATCAAATGCCTTATCATGGATCCATAATAATCCTCGTATAATAACCATAACCATTTTAAAAACATATTAAAACATTGAAATAAGTGAAATACCCACTAGGGAATAACAATATCCCTCTTTTAATTTGTTGAAAATATAATAAATACTTAACGTCAATATGTGTGACTGGATGGATTGTTTCTTCTCCTGTTATTTTGAAAATAATATGAAAATTAATAATTTTGGGGTATTATCATATCCTTTCCTACCTTTCAAGGCGCTAAAAATTTATTTTCTTTTTTTTAATCTGATAGAAGGATGATACCATTTGGTTCAATTTTCAAAGATCCTTAAGGTAGACAACTCTGTGTCCACATGGGCTAACCTAGTGTAGAAAATTAGAGTGTATAACCAAGGTTATCAATGTTGTCTATACACTACCATGTATTTGATATAATGATTATAAATTTCTCATTTCTTATTTATGGGTTTTTTAAAATTGATTTATGAATAAAACAATAATCCTTCAGACTTTGGAAAACACTTCAGAATGTTCAAGTTTAAGATATATAACTCCCCATGTTCTCATCATTTTCAACAATAAAAAACCCCATTAATAAAAATTATTGATACCCTAAAAAATGGTTGTAGGTAATATTTACTACCTCATTATTCTAGTTTCAAAATATATCTTAATTTTTTTAGAGTCACCAAAAATTCAGTGAAATGATATATTCCTCTCAAAGTTTCTCCCTATTAAATAGATTGAGTCCTCTTCTCCCATTTCATGGTAGTTGGTAGACTACATAAAGGATAATATATTCCTTCTATCTAGAATATACTAACTTAAATAACTCCTTCAATTCCTTTAATGTTTGTTTTAAACATGTAAAATAATATGAAAAGGGGGTGACCACTTTAATATTTTTAGAAGTAACACTTTGGATGATATTTTCCTCTCATCCTAGGATGCTCACTCATTCTGATATCATCACTTCTTTTCCTATAAACATTATTGAAAAATTGTGAAATCATTTTCTCTCCATGATATATCTTCATTTTAGAGATAATTTTATTTTTACTATAAATAAATACAACCTCATACTATTATACATTCAAGAAAATCTTTATCAATTCCTTTTAGGAAGGGAGATTGGTTATAAAATTATTCATATCATATCCAATATACTCATATCTTTCACATACCTATTTTGTGTTTTTAATTAAAAATATATTAAAAACTTATCAATAAGTTCAACCTTTTCTTATACCAATACCTAATTTCCTTTATCCTTAGCACTCAAATGTGATTCCTCCATTTATTTAACCTTGTCCAGTTGGTCATTATAGATTTCAAGATATCCTTTCTTGAATTTCATAAATTCTTTAAACTTCTCAAAAGTATCCTTGAATGAATTAATAGTAAAATAATTCATATTTTAATCATAATACACCTGTATAGGGAGTTTATTCATGAATAACTATACTTGATGACTCTTACAAACATATCTTCCATAATCCTCATCTAAAGAATCAAATATATTATGGGTGAAAAGATTTGGTGTAGATTTTTCAATTTACTTATTTTGAGTTTTTAATGACATTTTCTCAGCAAAACCCTCCCTTTTTAATTTCCACATTTTTGGAAGATATTTATTATACTAATAATAATAGGCTTTGTGTCCATACCATTCACAACAACGACAGTAAAAATTAAATTGTGATCTTATAGATTGATTCTAGAACTGGGAAATATTATGTTTTTTATTACATGCTTCAATGTAAGCTATATGTTTCTTAAGGGAAACTTACCTTCTTGTAATCCTTTTATCCTTTGATGGATAAGATTGTGTCTAAGCATACTTCTTGGTCTAATTTTGAACATGTGTATTTTTGAGACTAACTGTAACACCCGAAACTTTTATAAGAAATATTTTGTTTTTATTTTATATAAATCATCAAAGGAATCTTTCGCTACACACAACAATAGCTTGGATTTCTTTTCACGCAATCGCGACCTTCCTCGATAGCTTGCGTCGTATGCAATACCGAGTTTCACTAAACAACGATATGATATTAAAATATTATTAAAACTAGTCGTTATGAATAGTAATACCCACTTTTTGAAATTTTGTAAATTTTATTTTTCAAAATTGACTTCATTTTTGGATTCGGAATATCGAAATTAGCCTAGGGTGAAATTTTGGTATTTTTATGAAAACTTTCATTTTTTGATGAATAGTGAAAACACTAGGTTACTATTTAAAAACCGACTTTTTATTTAAATAATTATTTATTTTATTTAAATTTATTTTAGGTCAAAATTGATACATAATACCTATATAAGTTCAATGTAATTCATTGGAGTAATTTTATAATAATTTTAGATATATAAAAATTTTATTGAACTTTTCACCGTCTTTTACCCACCTCCTAGAAGAAATTTGAAAATTTACATAAAACTTAATTTTACCACTTCTGTGAGTGGAATTTCAAAAATCGGAGAGACACAGTTGATGTCAGTAAGTAAAATGTGGTTTAATGAGATGGAAATAATTTTTGGTGAATAGTAACTTTTTACTTTTATTTACCACGGTTAAAAGTAAATAGGGTAATTAAGGGTAAAAATGATATTATTATTACCCTAAAACATGTCATAATTCTATTGGATAAGTTTAATTAGACCAAAAAAACCTTAGGAATAAAATATGACCATTTAGGCCCACTTGGATTAGATTAGGACATTTATTATTAATTTATTTAAAGAAGGGTTAAAATAGTTAAAATCAATGTTTAATAAGTAAATAATTTTTAATATAGGGTTATACATAAGATAAATTCGACTATAAATGTTCATTATAAATATAAAATTATTTCCTACATAATGGTATTTTATTTGTAATTTTTAGACATTAAATATTGTAATTTATTTATGACACAAAGATGATGCACTAATTATCTTATTAATGATATATTGACATAATTGATGTTATAAATACCCAAATAAATGTAATTTGAGACTTTTTATGAATTATAATAATTTTCTATTTTAATATGACATTTTAGTATTGATTTAATTAACTTTTTTAGAATTAATCATTCTGTTATGATTTTCAAAAAAATCGGTTACCAAATTGTATCAAAATTGACATAAAATAGTTTTTAAAACAAATATTATATTATTAATTGTTATTTTATTCCTAAAAATATAAGGTTCGGCCAAATGAATTATATATGGTTATATATATTAATAATAAAAAAACTTGGGGTTATTTTGTATTGTTATAGTAATTTTATTAACATTATAGTGTAAGAACAAAAAAAGACACGGTAAAAGAAAAATTATTTAACTTAATGTTAAATCTAAATGATAAGGTTAAAATAGGAAACTAAACTTGTCTAAATTTTATTGGATGATAGTATTTATACCCATCCCCACCTTATATTATAAATAAATCAATTTGGAGTTATTTAAAACTGAATATGACTTTATAATAAAATAATATTTTTAGTTTTTTCAAAGGTTCCCCTCTCCTCCTTTATAAAAGGGAACCTCCTCCCTCTCTTCGTCACACCACTTTGAGCCTTCAAGCTCGGCGAACCCCTTCCAATTTCTCCTCTAAACTTCCCTATAAACATCCTAGAGGTCCTGGTCTTCTTCAAAGACCAATTTTAGTGCCCTAAAAGGAGGTCTCAAAGAGGCGCTTCAAAGAAGAGGTAATGTCCGTTACCAATTCTTTCAACTTTATTTCTTCTTCCACTTCTTATTCTTTAGTTGTTTCATTATGAATTAATTACATCAGTATCAATCATATACTTATATGTTATTATAAGTATTAAAAAACCCTATTTCATCATCTATCCATCCTACGGAAAACGAAATCACCGCGCGTGTGTACGTATGGAATACCGTCTCCACGCCGTGGTGTAATCTATTTTCCACCACCACCTTACTTGGATGAGTATAATGGTGTAAAGAATGATTCTCTATGAATATGTGTGTATTCCAAAAAGCTTCATGTTTTATGTTTTGATTATTGGGATTACATTTCACTACTATGATTTATCCCATGTTATGAAATTATGATCTCTTTTGCAGGCTAAGATTTCCAAAATGTTATGTTCTTATGAATATGATGTGATTGATATTTCTTTTTTTTACCCTTACTGAGCATTTGAGCTCACCCTTTTGTATGTTTTCCTTCCCCAGGTCAGGAAAAAGGTTTTTAAGTAGGATATTCCAAAAGGGACTCTAGATATTATTAAATAAATGGGAGGCAATGTAGATGCTTTATGAACCAGTTGTTTATGTTTCCCAGTTTCTAAAGACACTATACCTATACAGTCCTTTCATGGTTTTGTTATATATTGTACTAAGTGTGCTTTAATTTTGAAGTATTAACAATGTATGTAGATTATGGGTCATTATAGTTGGTATCAGAGGAAAGGTATAGTCAACATTTGGAAACTAGGATGTGAAAGCCTTAGTAAGAATCATAAGGATAAGTCTAATCATAGAACACAATCATAGTGTTTATAAATGGCCATGAATAACCAAGGATAAGACCTTAAGTGTAAAATTTTATTCTTGATTATGTGGTTTTTCTATTATAATTAGTGTTTCTCACACTATTATTCTTGGTTTTAGTCAATGGCTGGAACCCGAAGGAACCGTGTTAATGAAGAATGCAACGGGCAATGCAATGATTGTCCCCCTGAGCAACCAAACGTTATGGGAGCTGGAATACAAAATCTTGTAGCCATGCTCACACAACTTTCTCAATATATGAATCATTCAGGACTTCCAAACGAGTAAAGGAAGGAGAAATGTTCTGTTGAATCCTTTATGAGGTAGTGTCCACCTTCATTCAGCGGGTCTACTGATCCATTAGTTGCTGAACAATGGATTAGTATCACTGAAAAGATACTTTCATTTCTTCAATGTTCTGAACATGATAAAGTCATCTTAGTAGTGTATCATTTGGAAGGTGATGCTGATCAATGGTGGAATCTTATCAAGAATATGATGCAAAGAGATGAAATTGAGTCCATGGAATGAGACGAGTTCAATAACTTATTTTTCAATAAGTACTCCCCTCATATTCTCCGAACTAAGATGGAGAAAGAGTTTCTTGAACTAAAGCAAAAGGATGATGAATCTGTTGGTACATATGAAGCAAATTTTTCAAGACTTTTAAGGTACTCTTCTGGGATTATTATACAACCTGAGAGTAAGATCGATCGATTCTTTAGTGGCTTAAAACCAAGTCTTCGAACGGCGTTATCCATAAGGGACTTTAATAGCTACGAGGAAATCGTTCGATGTACTCTCAATGTTGAGATGGATATTGGAGTAACCCATATGTCATATGGGTTTGATAAGAAGAGGAAAATAGAATTCAAAGGAAAATCTAAATAGAAAACTGAAAAAAAAAGATGATATTTCCCTTATGCTCATAGTGTGGAAAGAAACACGAAGGGGGTTGTCTTAAAGGGACAAGTAAATGTTTCAAATGTGGAAAGGAAGGTTATTGGGCATTTGAATGCCTTAATGATGGGAAGAAGATGTCTAATGATGCAAAAAAAGGAAGGGATACACAGAATGAACCTACTACACTTCAATGTTTCAAGTGAAAGGAAATGGGGCATTATGCCAATCAATGCCCAAATCTAAGGGTTGATGATGATGGTCGATGTCAACAAACTCTTAAGTCTAAAGACAAAGGAAAGTCACATGCAATTTCTATCAGCGATGTGGAGTTCGATAACGAAGTGATGAAAGGTACACTTAACATCCACTCTAAAGTAGAAAATGTTTTATTTGATTCTGGATCCACCCACTCTTTTATTTCTGAAGAATTTTCTAAGGGTATCACCGTATTACCTCAACAATTAGATGTTGAGTTAGCTGTGACAACCCCTAATGGCACAACAGTCGCATCAAAAGTTTATAATTCTTCTCCGACTGATGTTTGTGGGAAAGTGCTTCCTAAAAATCTTGCGATCCTTCCTATAGTGGAATTTGATGTGATTCTTGGCATGGATTGGATTTCATTATATGGAGCTCATATCAATTTCCAAAGAAGGGAAGTCACATTTCATATTCTAGATCAATCTATGATCATCTATCGATGCAAGGATGAACATAACCTTATAGTGGAAATTTCTTCCATATTATGGGTCTTGATTCCACTAAATGAAGGTTATTTATCTCAAATGGTTGGTGAGAAACTCACTATTAAGAATATTCCCATTGTACTGGAGTTTGACGATGTCTTTCGGGAGGAATTATCGGGTCTTCCATCAAATCGTGAAGTTGAGCTTTCAATAGAACTCGTATCGGGTGCTTTACCTATTTCAAAGACACCTTATAGAATGACCCCAATTGAGTTGCAGGAATTGAAGAAGTAACTCCAAGAGAATCTTGATAAGGGGTTCATACGCCCTAGTGCGTCACCTTGGGGAGAACATGTTCTGTTTGTTAAGAAGAAAGATGGATCAATGAGACTTTTCATTGACTATCGAGAACTTAACAAGATCACTATCAAGAACAAATATCCTCTCCCGCGCATTGATGGCTTATTTAACCAACTACGTGGATCTCAATACTATTCCAAGAGTGATCTTCGTTCAGGGTATCATCAATTAAGGGTCAAAAGGGAGGATATAACAAAGACGGCTTTCCGTACAAGGTATGGACACTATGAATTTATAGTGATGCCATTTGGTCTTACTAATTCTTATACTATCTTCATGGATCTGATGAATAGAGTCTTTAGAGACTATCTTGATCAGTTTGTGGTAGTCTTTATAGACGATATTGTTTTATATTCAAAGAGTAAGGAAGAACATGAAGATCACTTGAGAATTATATTGAAGACCCTGAGAAAGGAGAAGCTTTATGCCAAATTTACCAAGTGTGAATTTTGGCTTCAAAAAGTTTCATTTTTGGGTCACATAATCTTAAAATAGGGGATATTTGTGGATCCAGCAAAAACAGAGGTTATCGAAAGATGGTCGAGACCAACAACAGTAACTGAGATCCGAAGTTTTCTTGGTTTCCTGAATATTATCGACGTTTTGTGAAATATTTCTCATGATTATCTAATCCACTCACCAAGTTGACTCATAAAGGAGTTAATTTTTTTTGGACGGTGGAATGTGAAGAGAATTTCAAGGAGTTGAAAAGAAAGTTGTCCAGTGCACCTGTACTCACACTTCCTTGTAGTGGAGAATGGTTTGTGATCTACAGTGATGCATCCAAGAAGGGATTGGGGTCTGTTCTTATGAAAAATGATATGGTGATAGCTTATGCCTCATGACAGTTGAAAATCCATGAGCAAAATTACCCAACTCATGATTTGGAGTTAGCTGCGGCAATCTTTGCCTTAATGATTTGGAGGCATTATCTTTATGGAGAAAGGTGTGACATTTATACTGATCATAAAAGTTTAATGTATATTTTCACACAAAAGGATCTGAATATGCGCCAAAGAAGATGGTTGGAGCTGATTAAGGATTACGACTGCTCAATCCATTACCACCCTGGGAAAGCAAATAGGGTGGCAGATGCGTTAAGTCGACAAGACCATGCCAGTTTATCCATGATGAGGATCACAAAAGATCCAATATTTATGGATTTACAATGGATGGATCTTGGAATTATAATGAAAGGGGAAAATTGTATCTTTCTCAAATGAATGTTCAACCATCTATAAATGTGAAGATTAAAGAGGCACATAAAGAAGATGTAGAGTTATAAAAGAAGGTGGGAAATGTTTCTGAATTCATCCTTGATTGTGATGGGATAATAAAGTTCAAGAATCTGGTGTGTGTTCCTCCCATCCTCGAATTAAAGAAGGAGTTGCTGGATGAGGCTCATAGTTCTTCATTCTCTATTCATCCTGGAAGCGCGAAGATGTATAGGGACATGAAAGAGTACTTCTGGTGGGATGGCATGAAAAGAGATGTTGCTGAATATATCTCTCGATGCTTGGTTTTTCAGCTTGTTAAAGCTGAGAGATAGATGTCTAAGGGGATGTTACAACCATTACCCATACCCGAATAGAAATGGGAAAACATCACTATGGACTTTTTCATAGGACTTCCAAAAACATCCAAAGGAAATAATGATATCTGGGACATAGTTGATCATCTTACAAAGTCCGCACACTTCATTGCTATTAGACAGGATTTCTCTCTGGATCAGCTTGCCAGGATATATTTAAAGGAAGTGGTAAGATTGCATGGAGTACCACTTTCTATTATATCTGATCAGGATCCGAGGTTTACCTCAATGTTCTAGCGAAGTCTTCAACATACTCTGGATACGGAGTTGAGTTTCAGCACTGCTTATCATCCTCAGACAGACGATCAGTCTGAGAGGACAATACAAACTCTAGAAGATATGTTGAGAGCTTTCTCTATGGATTTCAAAGGTGTTTGGGATCAACACCTACCTTTGGTGGAATTTTCTTATAATAATATTTTTCACTCCAATATTCAGATGGCTCCTTATGAATCTCTATATGGAAAGAAATGCAGGACTCCAACTTGCTGGGATGAAGTTGGGGAAAGAAAGCTATTAGGACCTGATCTTGTTGATGAGATGGTAAAAAAGGTCAGATCTATTCAACAACACATAAGAGAAGCTCAGAGTCGACAAAAATGTTATGCCGACAACTGAAGAAAAGACTTAGAGTTTGAAGTGGGTGATAAAGTGTTCTTACGAATATCTCCCTGTAAGAGGGTCATGAGATTTGGAAAGAAGGGAAAGTTGAGCCCTAGGTATATCGGTCCTTTAGAAATACTGCATCATGTTGGGAAGGTAGCTTACCCATTGGCACTTCCACCAAATCTCTCTCAAGTTCACGATGTGTTCCATGTATCTCTCCTGAGAAAGTACATACCTAATCCTTCACATTTACTCAACTCAGAAGTTGTACCGCTGGAACAAGATCTTTCTTATGAAGAACATCTGATAGAGATTCTCGATCGTAGTTATAAAGTCCTACGGAACAATGCCTCTCGGTTGGTGAAAGTTTTATGGAGGAACCACCAATTAGAAGAAGCTATATGGGAGCTTGAGGATATGATGAGGGAGAGGTATCCTCATCTGTTTGTTACAAGTGACGAATTTTGAGGGCGAAATTCATTTTAAAGGGGGGTAGAATGTAACACCCGAGACTTTTAGAAGAATTTTTTTTATATAAATCATCAAAGGAATCTTTCACTACACACAACACTAGCTTGGCTTGCTTTGCACACAATCGTGACCTTCCTCGATAGCTTGCGTCGTACAAAATACCGAGTTTCACTAAACAACGATATGCTATTAAAATATTATTAAGACTAGCCGTTATGAATAGTAATACACACTTTTTGAATTTTTTTAAATTTTATTTTCCAAAATTGACTTCATTTTTGGATTCGGATTATTGAAATTATCCTAGAGTGAAATTTTGGTATTTTTCTGAAAACTTTCAATTTTTGATGAATAGTGAAAACACTGGGTTACTATTTAAAAACCAACTTTTAATTTAAATAATTATTTATTTTATTTAAATTTATTTTAGGTCAAAATTGATACATAATACCTATATAAGTTCAATGTAACTCATTTGAGTAATTTTATAATAATTTTAGATATATAAAAATTTTATTGAACTTTTCACCGTCTTTTACCCACCTCCAAGGAGAATTTGCAAATTTACATAAAATTTAATTTTACCGCTTCTGTGAGTGGAATTTCAAAAATCCGAGAGACGCGGTTGATGTCAGTAAGTAAAATTTGGTTCAATGAGATGAAAATAATTTTTGGTGAATAGTAAATTTTTACTTTTATTTACCACGGTTAAAAGTAAATAGGGTAATTATGGGTAAAAATGATATTATTATTATCATAACACATGTCCTAATTCTATTGGATAAGTGTAATTCGACCAAAAACAACCTTAGGAATACAATATGACCATTTAGGCCCACTTGGAATAGATTAGTACATTTATTATTAATTTATTTAAATAAGGGTTAAAATAGTGAAAATCAAAGTTTAATAAGTAAATAATTTTTAATATAGGGTTATACATAAGATAAATTCGACTATAAATATTCATTAGAAAGCTAAAACGATTTCCTACATAATGGTAGTTTATTTTTAATTTTTAGACATTAAATAATTTAATTTATTTATGACACAAAGATGATGCAGTAATTATCTTATTAATGAAATATTGACATAATTGATGTTATAAATACCCAAATAAATGTAATTTGAGACTTTTTATGAATTACACTAATTTTATAGGTTAATATGAGATGTTAGTATTGATTTAAGTAACGTTTTTCGAATTAATCATTCTTTTATGATTTTCACAAAAATCAATTACCAAATAGTATCAAAATTGACATAAAATAGTTTTTGAAAAAAATATTATATTATTAGTTTCTATTTTATTCCTAAAAATCTAAGGTTCGGCAAAATGACTTAGATAAGGTTATATATATTAACAATAAAAAACTTGGGGTTCTTTTGTCTTGTTATAGTAATTTTATTAACCTTATAGTGTAAGAACACAAAAAGACACGGTAAAAGAAAAATTATTTAACTTAACGTTAAATCTATGTTAGAAGGTTAAAATAGGAACTAAACCTGTCTAAATTATATTGGATGAAAGGATTTTTACCCATACCCACCTTATATTCTAAATAAATCAATTTTGAGCTATTTAAAACCGAATATGACTTTATAATAAAATAATATTTTTAGTATTTCCAAAGGTGCCCCTCTCCTCCCTTATAAAAGGGCACCTCCTCCCTCTCTTCTTCACACCACTTTGAGCCTTCAAGATCGGCCAAACCCTAAAAATTTCTCCTCTCCACTTCCCTATAAACATCCTAGAGGTCCTGGTATTCTTCAAAGACCAATTTTAGTACCCTAAAAGGAGGTCTCAAAGAAGCGCTTCAAAGAAGAGGTAATGTCCGTTACCGATTCTTTCAACTGTATTTCTTCTTCCACTTCTTCTTATTTAGTTTTTTAATTATGAATTAATAACATCAGCATCACTCATATAATGATATGTTATTATAAGTATTAAACAACCTTATTTCACCATATATCCATCCTACGGAAAATGAAATCACTGCGCGTGTGTACGTACGGAATACCGTCTCCACGCCGTGGTGTAATCTATTTTCCACCACCACCTTACTTGGATGGGTATAATGGTGTAAAGAATGAATAAATATGATTATTGTAATGTTATATTGATTATGAAATAGTATACATACACTACAATACAATTCCACGATCATGGGAACGATATCATCGCTCATGCGTACGTACGGAATACCGTCTCCACGATGTGATGCGACTCGTTCTACATGATTTTCATTGAATAATGATTACATAAATGAATTGAGTGAATAAATATGATATATATTACACTAATACCATTATTGAAATGAGGTATCTATAACCTAAAAAGAAGAGTAAGAATTTATTCGACAAAACACGCATAAGAACAAAAAGTAATAAACACCCGAATAACAAGTAGCAATGAAATATTACTAATAATAAGATAAGAATATGACCATAAATGATATCATAACAATGAGTATGATTCTGGAATAAGTAAATGACATTATTTAAATCATTATATAGTAGGTTCGGACACTTATGAAGCAAATCGGACCTAAGGTAAGGGAAATATCACAATCTCATTTTTATCCGAGATTGTTTATACTTTGGAATTTACTGGGGTGTATTTTATCATCCACATCCATGTTTCCTCAATATGTAACATTTATATCCTCTACAATAGTTTATATCCAATTTTACCCTTCGGTGAGTTTTTAGTAAAATATATGAAAGGAATCTTTAGTCATTTTTCGTACGAGGTACTTTTTGACTTTTCTGACAAAAGTATGAGAAGAATGTTTTTTTAACGTATACGGCATGAATGGATTTTTAAAACATTATTTCCAAGAAGCTTCCTTTACAAGTTTTCAAGTTTATTTTTAATCAACTTATTTTAGTTTAGAATTGTATGACATGTTATGAAATGAAAAGTGTTTTTGAAGTAGAAAGGATATTTTCCTCAAGAATGGAGTTCAAGTATTTTATCAAAATTATTTTCCATCTAAGATAATAAAGGGTTCTGTTTATATCCATATTATTACATTGATTTGATTATGTTGTGATGAAATTATTTTTATGAATTCCTTTATCTTATATGAATTGTTTTATAATTTCACGATGTTTAGGAATCCCATTTTTCTTACATTGGTTATGCTATGGTGTATGGTTTATGATTTTGTGGCACACATAATAATGGTATAATTATGAGATGGGTGGGACCTATATCTCCCTCAAATTAATTGGGTAAAGATTTTATATCTCATGAGATAGATATGGCTGGAATGGCAGGTTAAACCAATTCAGTGAAACATGACTGAAACGAGGGATGAACTCAGTTCAGAAATGGACTTTGTCCACTAAGATAGTCTTGGAAATGAGTCTCGACTAATAAGAAATGATTCTCTATGATTATGTGTGTATGCCAAAAAGCTTAATGTTTTAACTTATTATTATTGGGATTAAATTTCACTACTATTATTTATCCCATGTTATGAAATTATGATCTCTTTTGTAGGCTAAGATTTCCAAAATGATATGTTCTAATGAATATGATGTTTTTTGAGATTTTTTTTGTTTACCCTTACTGAGCATTTGAGCTCACCCTTTTGTATGTTTTCTTTCCCCAGGTCAGGAAGAAGGTTATTAAGTAGGATATTTCAAAAGGGACTCTAGATATGATGAAATAAATGGGAGGCAATGTAGATGCTTTATGAACCAGTTGTTTATGTTTCCCAGTTTCTAAAGACACTATAACTATAGGATCCTTTCATGGTTTTGTTATATGTTGTAGTAAGTGTGCTTCAATTTTGAAGTATTAAAAATGTATGTAAAGTTTGGGTCGTTATACTAACATTAGAATATTCAACAGTAAGATCTATTTATTTATCATAGTCTTATCTAACTTTATTAAAACCAAGCTGAAATCTAAAACATATGACATGTGTCTCAAAAATCTATTATTCTTTTATATTCAAATTTTCTTTAAAATTTCTACCAAACTTTTATTACTCAGTCACCTATAACTTTTAAGTTTTGATCTCATCAGTATAGGCTACTTCATTCATGATTATTCCTTCCTTTTCTCCAGTAGCCTTATTTTTCTACTATTTTTATTTTTCAATTTCTTTCTTGATATTTTTAATGTTCTCAATACATTAATTTAACTCATACTTAATTGTCCATTCATATTTTATCCTCTCTTCTCCATAATTGACATTGGTTGATTAATAAAACACATTTCTAACTTTTGTAAATATATTTACCTTATAATTTGAATAACTACTTTAAGATGAATCATATTTCTCATAATTTATAATAAAATATTTTATTTATGTTTTTATAATTATTTTTCTTCTTATAATTTTTTAGTTTTCAAGGTTTCTTACCTTCCTCATATGATTCAGATTCAGTAGGATTTTTTTAGATAATCATGGAAAAATGTCTAATCACTTCATAATTCTAACATTTTAATAGTTATTTAAATTTTCATTTCCTCCTTCCCCTATTTAACACTCTTTATATAAGATAAATAATATCCTTAATCCCTTCATCACCCTCATTATATGTTAATATTGTTTCAGATGCCTCTTATTATTTATCTTTTATTTTTTTAATTGTTTCAAATAATATTTAATATTTTTTTATTATTATAGAAAGATAGAATTTTCATTATCTAATAAGATATAATAATTGTTTTTAAGTCATCAAGTGTAAAATAATCTCTTTATTCTAGGGTTGAAGTTTCAAAATCAAATCAATCTAGAAAAAACCTTCTCAATTTTTTTTAAAATGATTGAATTGTCATGATTATCACCAAAACCCTAGATATTTCTCACAATTTCATTAAAATTTGTAAAGTAGTCATCAATATCTCATAACTAGTCATATTTATATTTTCAAATTATATCCTCTATACTTGTAGCTTATCTTCCTCTAATTTAATGTTAACTTTATAATTTATTTTTTATTTTTCCCATATTTTATGTGGAGTTTGAAGACCCTTGTATTTGGTATATATGTTTTCTTATAGAGATATAAATATAACATTTTTGCCTTACCGTTTAATTCCAATTTTCTATTATCATATTGACTAATAAAATAACCTTAAATATGTGATAAAACTAAAATTTGGATCTATATATTCCATCTAGAATGAGTGATAAAAGATAGGGCGACATCAGATTCATCTATATGTGATAATGTTTCCCATCCAATGTGGGAGCGTCTCAAATATTGATTGAGTTAAAATCTTCCATTCATTGGAATTACTGGTAGATATTTATAAGGGAACATAACATTGATATCACTTGTAAAGTCCTATATTGGGCTAAACATTCTGGGGGGGGTAAATTATTTGTTTTATTTTTTAAATTCTCTTCATTTTTAATTAAATAACTTTAACCTGTTTGAGTTATCGATCCAATCAATATTATATCTAGTTATAACTTTATATATAGTAATAACAAGAGATATCATAATAAAAAATATTTGAAAGGTTCAATATAAAATTCAACTCTGTTAAATGTTAGTTGTACACCCCAACATGGATTATCCATTAAATATACATGTAGATGAAATTGGAAATAGTTTTATACCCCAATCCCATAATGATAATAATATTTTATTCTACCCAACTACAATTTGTTTAGAAACTAGTTACACACCCTAGTTACAACGTACTTTAATTTTTATTCGGTGATAGAAAGACCTCGATAAGCTATATGTTTGTTGTACACTAATCTTGATTTTAACTTTTTCCAAAAGTAGGATGGTTCAATAGGTGTTCTTGTGTACAATTTTAAGAACATTATTAGGAATCCTTGTCTTGAAACACTTCACTAAATATTTAATAATATGTGTTCCCCTATTCCTTATCTCTCCTCGATAAAAATATTGTATTGACTCTCAAAAGTCTTGCAAAGTGATTATAGAGTTTTCTAATTTTTTTCTCTCAAAACATGAACCAATCTCATTAATTACCTATAATTAATATATAATCTACATGTATATAGTTATCGTTATCTTCAGAAAATATAATAATACTATTATAATCATTTGAATTTAAATCCCAAAATATTTAGTTTAATTATCCCATAATTTATTCTTCTTATCCTCATATAACTGTAAGAAATTATTATTAATTTAATTCAGTTAAATGATTTATAACTATCTTCTCTTTTATTTTAGATATTATTTATCATTTAATATCCCATAATAATCCATAAATTAAAATTTTCATAAATCAGGATTATTTTATTTTGATATTATATCATTGAAATCTCAACTTAACTATATTGTTATACAAAATTACTTTTTTACACAGTTTGTAAATGATCAAAACCATGCATTAATTGTATAATAATTTAAATACCCTCATGTTCCTTCATTTTTAGCATGAAACATGAATGTTTTTTTCAATGTTTCTTCATTATTTAAACATACATTGATTCCAAAATATTGGTATCCATTTTATCCATTATGTTTCTCAAAATCAAAGAATATGGAATCGATAAACCATGAAAAATGGTCTAAATGAATATCAAACACACTTTTCTATTTATTCTCAGTGATCTCATTGAATATCAAGATCTCAATAACTAGATGTCATGTTTTTTTTCCTCATTTTATTGATACATGCATGAAAGTGTTAAATTCGTGCATGAATCATTATTTTGATTATACCCATGTGGGTATCAAGATATTAAAACCTATAAAATATTCAAATTTAAATCAGGTTGGATGTGACTTGTGGAATTAAAAAACATTCATGCAAGCCTCATAGTCAGCTTTCCTACTCATGATAACTCAATCTCACTAATATAATGTACATATGATTCTAATGGAAGTTACAACATCACTCATGGTCATCTTCATTCTTACCCTGAAAGGTCCATGTTAAATTATTATACTAATTGAAGATCTATTCTTATATGGAAGATATGCATGGAAGGTCCACAAACTAATGGAATATTCATGTTGATGGAAGATACACACAGAAGGTCTTCAGACTCATGAAATATATGTGCTAATGGAAGATACGAATAGAAGATCCTCAGACTAGTGAAATAGTTTATTCATATATAATATCTATAAATAGTAATTTTTGGGGAAGTTCCACGTTGTTTATCCATTATAGTGGATTATTTTTGACAAAAATTTTTCTATGATCTATACTCACCTACCAACAATTTCTTCAAGTAATATCAACACAGTATCTCAATGCATCTTATGGATGTGGATGTTATATGAAAAATGAAATCCAATTTTTTTATCATGAATCTATTAAAATAATATATGAATCATAATCAACACACTAAAAAACATTAATCCATTTATAATAAGTGAAATAATCACTTGGATATAATAATTAAGCTCAACTCCATGACTCCATCCATGAGCACTCACAAGTTTGATGATATTGTTTTCTTTGGGTCTCTAAACTTTATGATTTTCTTCCCATAGGGAATTAATACAATTTAATAAAGAAAATGTCTTGTGATAGGGTTTGGATTATACATTTCTTATTTGGGATACATGAACCTCATCATGTTCCAGTGTGGGTCTCATGACTTGCTAAAAGTCACACCTCTAGCCACCATGGTGGTTTGTGTTAGTCACAGACTTCGAGGGGAGTGATGTATAGTACGGGGTGAAACAAAGACCCCTTGGAATAAATAAATGGTGTATTAAGCTTCCCTTGTGGCTATGATACCAGTTTTTGGTCTATGCATCTATCTAGGTTCACTCTCAAGAATCATGAAATTTTCTCCCTTGGGTATGCTATCTATACAAGTTTTTCCCCCTCAGGCATTAAATCCATTGAAATGAAAAAGGTCTCATGATAGGATTAATATCTATAATTTATTATCAAGAATATGAAAACCTACCCCCACCCAATGTGACACTCATGACAAACCAATAGGTTCACCTCTAGGAAGCATGAATTTTAGTTCCGTTCATAGACACCGAGGGGAGCACCACACTTAACTCGGTGAAAAAATGAATGATATTATAATATTTATGTTATTAATGATTAAATAAACTAAATTAAAAAGAATATAATGTAACAATTATGAATTTAATATGTTTTCATAATTTTTTAATTATGAAACATTCATCATAAGAATAAAATTTAAATTAAACAATAATTGTCCTTTTAAACCATAAAAACAATCTTATTAAGGAAGATTTATAAGAAAGTAACTATTTCATTAACTATTATTTTTATTTTGTAATTAAATATTCCATATAACATGATATATTAATAGATCATAGAACTGTCAGGTAAATAATTTATACCGTTATTATATTATTTTACATTTTTAGAGATTATGAACCAAATGACTTCTAAATGAACAACATGAACTAAACCGATCTAGTAACTGAATGAAACATGATAATGATTGAAATAAAAGGAATAAAAATAAAACTGATTTTTTTTAGAGATTAAATGATTAATATAATTTTAATATTTAGGAGTTTGAGAACATACAAATTGATTCAGGACTTGTGGTAAGGTATTTCACGAATCATTATTTCTTTGTCTCTTATTCCATTTTCACCAAATGTTTTCTTTTATATAGTGTATGAAATTCCATATGCATGTATTTTATAATTTATTTACTAAAATTCAAGTTATTTACAAATCCATTTATTATTATCTCCTTCAATTCATTTTATTTCAAAGGTGACCTAATTCATAAGGGGTTTTTATTTAAAATATTATTTTTAAAAGTTTTGATGTTTATCATTAAACTATTTCTCTTACACATCCCTGCTATTTAAATTTTTTTAAGAATTTTATTATTCATACATAAATTAATGCTTAAATTCTTTACAAAAATATTTTAATTTCTTTCAAATGGGTTTAAATGAATCTTTTTAATGTTTTGTGTATGGGAAAATTTATACTTTCTTGATAAAGTGGGGAAAACCTGTTTTTTATTGTCTAACACATGATACATTTTTCCTAAAAATAATATTTTTGATCATTATATTTTATTTATAATTATTCATGGGTTTCAATGATTAATTCCCATTTTTTGGGAATTTTCTATTTTAAGATTTTTCAAAAGAAAAGGATATTTCTCTTTATTTTTATAAAAAAATTGAAAGTGTTGTTGGTCATGTTTTTAAATGAGTTTTAAAAGTTTTTTTATTGAAAATGTTAAAGATTATAAATTTATCATTCATAATATGATACTTTATAATTATTTATGTTGATTTTTGAACCCAATATAATGTTGTCTAATTCATTAGATAATAATTTAGTGTATAGAAAAAAAATGCTGAAAATAATCGGTTAATTTAAAACTTTTGGAAATGTTTTTTTATAGATTTTACTTGGGTTTTCAACATGGTTCCTTAATATGACTTCATGGTATCTCTATTCTTTCATTATTATTTAAAGGTTGCCTTTGAACATCTGTTTATTTTTCATATTTTTTTATGATTTATTTTATATCCCCAAAGTTCATTGTGAAAAGGTAAACATTTTCGTGGGTTTTCTTGATTTTTAAAATAATAATGGATTTTATTTATTTTATATCTCTTAATGAAATTTATTTTACTTATCCCATTTTTTTTAATATTTTACATTAGTCATTATGATGAGTGAAATATTATGAATCCTAGCTCTGGTTATGATATTTTAGTCTTGAATGAAGAAAGTGTATCTTTGGGAGAATTTAATATATGGGAGATTTTAAAGACTTATAGTGGAATTATAATTACTTGGTATAGTTTTAAAAATGTTAATTTGAGAAAGAAATGATTTTTTAAATAAATATTTTTCTTAATTATATAAAATTATAAATCTGAATGACCATGTGAATATAAGAAAGTGAAATCCTTGATATTAAACTCAAAATTATGGTTTGGTTATACAAAAGTCTTATTTGTTGGTGTCAAATCCAATATGTAAATAATATGATTTTATTATTAGATCTAGGTGTTAAGGTCTGAGGAATTATAGGATTGGTGTGGGATCATGTTCCTAGTCCCATTGATGAGAAGGATTATATTCCAATTACAATTGTAGAAGCCTATCACTATATCCTAGAGGTAATGTAATGAAATATATATATCTCCATGAACATATTCTAAAGCTACTAGCATATTCAAAAAATAATATAGTTCTAATGTATTTATATTATGATTGATATTAGAGTATGGACCCCTATTCCTACTCCCAATAGTATTGAAGTAGTTCATTGGCATATCCCAGTGGCTACTCAAGGATAGGAATATATTCTTAACCCCATTGAGTAGGATCATTAACAATACCTAGTGGATAATAAAGATCAGTATTGGGTATATATTTCTATTCCCATTTGAGTTCGCTAACATATCTTGTCAGTCAGTCTAGGGAAGGATCATATCCCTACCAGTACACAAAAATCTCAACAGAATATTCTGGAATTATCTCAGGTGTAGGATTATCTTACTTCCCCCACTATAGTAGATAAATAATATGTACTATTAATAACAATGGATTTTAATTATATTCCTTTCCACACATATAAAACTAATTAGTATATCCAAGTTACACCCATTGAGAAACAGACTCATATTCATGTCCTTACCCAGGATCCCCGTTGGAATATTTCAAAAATGACTAAAGATTAAAAATAGGATCATATCGATTTTCATGCCAATTATTTCAAGGAATCTTAACATATTCCAAAAATCTACAAAGAGATTAATTAACATATTCTGATGATAAGTTGGGGTTCTTTTATGGATTTTTATATATGAAGGTTTTTGGAAAAAATGTGTTACTCCCATGATTGAGATTTTATAACCAATAACCTAATCATGATGATATAAAAGGTCAAAAAAAGAGAAACATTGACATCATGATCATGCTCATATTACCACCCAAATAAATAAAAACATTATTGAGGCCCTTTAGTATATTTGAGTTGCAACCCAAGAATCTACTAACTCGTTATGAACTAGAGAAAAAGTAGTGGACATGAAGGTTATCATGGAATATAGTTTCAAAACTATGGAGTTCCTCCCCACTGTACTGGCCATGGAGGTCCTCTTTATGGTAATATATAGATAAACTATTTAGAACATCCCAATAGTGACCAGTATGGATGTCCTCTCCATGATGGTATACTCTCTCAACATGAATGTCCAATTTATAGAGATCAAATAATCCACTCTAGATGTTCTCCCTATGGAATATTTTGTAGAGGTCTTTCCTTCAGTTGGACAACAAGTCATAATGGAATTACACTCCACGATGGTTAATATAAAAATAACCATATAACTCCTCCCCATATAATTCACCCCGAAGGTTCTATCAATAGATACATCCCACCTAGATAAGAATTTCATCCCCTTGAAAATACTACCCTTAGATTTACCTTATACTAAGTGGAACTCAAGATTTTGAGGTTTTCTACAACAAGAGACTCGTCATTGAATGTTGACTTCTCATCCATACCAAAGGACATTCTAGGGAGATGATCATCATATAAACCTCCCCTCTATCACATCTTCTTTTAAAAAATTGAAGATATTCTAAGTTATCCTTCTCCCATGGATTAGGTATAGAGAATATGATGTATACAGTCCAATAAATTGTAGGAATAATTTTTTTAGATTGATAAGAATGGTTGGGTCATGTGTAAATAATTGGTAGAAATAAACAAACCATTCTTGTTCTATCCCTCGTATACCCAAGGGTATTAAATTCTAAAGATACTTAAAGAGGAATGAATATCTCATTTTCACCACAAACTATGGGACAATATATTCTATATCAATAAAAATAACTTTTCTTAGGGAGATAATTCTAACCATATCAAGGTGATAAGAGAGATATACCACTAAATAGACATGGATTCCCTCTTAGCTAAAAAATATATGAAGTTAGGAAAAAAATGGGGAGACCACAAAGTGTCCTGTCTCAGTAGCATGGAGAAACTCTAGGAAAAAATAATGGATGATCCATCATATATTCACATCAAAGGATGGGGATAATATAGAGCCTTAAAATTCAACCCACTCATTGGGAAATATAGTTCCTTATGAATCATAATGTGTAATGTCTTTTCATCTATAAAAATATCAGTCATTGAATTTTTATATAGCAGTTGGTCTTAAAGAAGTGATCAACCATTCCTAAGACCCAAAAAAATCATACTTGTTGGGAGTATTCCATTGATATGATCTTGAATATAGTAGAAAATAAAGTTAATAAGGAATCTTGTTTAAGTAAAGAAAATACCATAACTATTGAGGAACCCATAGCAGTGAGAAAGCCACATCTGGAAAAGGCTTTGTAAATAGTTAATTCTAGTGTAAAGGATCAAAAAATTTATAAGGTCATGATAGGTTATACCTATTTAGTGCTAAAGAAGAAACCCCATCCTACATGGATAGGGTTATTTCTACAACCACTAATACCACTCAGAACATTAAATCCAAAATATATCCCATACATGATGGTGGTACAACCAATTCAACCCTATCTTATAGGGTTGGAAACATTTATATTAATTCCTCATTTATTAACTAAGAAAATTAGTCTTCTCCAACTGGGAGAATCTATGTAAGGACAAAAATATCTCAATTCCTCCAGTTTATCTATTTATATCCTTCATTAGGGAAAATATTGACGAAATTCATTGGAGAGTGTCTCAATGTCACTATCCATCTGGGAGGGAAACTGAGACCCCCTAAGGTCTATAAGACAAAATATACCACTTAGAAGTAAAATATTAAGGGGGATCATAACCCATCCCATGATTAATATTATGAGGGTGGGAAATCCCATTACTAGTAGAAATATTATAAGGAAAAGATTTATACTATGTGTTATGAATCAGTAAATTCTATTTTCATTGATATCATGAATAACTATGAGCACAACCCTAACATCAAAGGATTTGGTGATGATATGTCCACCTGACACATGGTCTTCACCAACGAAGAATATATGTATACTCAGAATTAGATACAGGCTTAAAATTTGGGATATTTTCCAAATGATCAGCTACCGCTTACAAAAAAGACCCAAGTAAGTATAAAGGTAAATTTAAGGGCAAAACCATCACCCACTGACCTTCTAAAGAAGTTAAATCTCATTGAATTAAGGAAATATTCACAGGATATGAATCCGAACTATAATAATTGAACTATATCAATACACAATTTCTCAGAGTAAATATTATAAAATAGTATAATTCCAAAAAAGTTCATAATTATTCTCCTCTAGTACATATTCAACTAGAATGAATTTTTAAACTATTAAGAGTAGAGTCTAACTACCCAATCTGGTATAGTCCCAAACCCTCGACTTATCTAAACCCGACGACCATATAATATCATGAATTTCCTCTACTAAGATGATCAATACAATTTAAGGAAATATACCCTATCCTAAATCAAATGTGATATTGATATCTATCATAGGAGAGGTAAAAAAATTATGATCCTACCACAGTTCCCACTAGGGAATTGGTCTAGATGATATTTTCATTAAAGCTCCTTAAGTCAATTCACCCCTTTGTTGACCAAATCAAAATATGGAGGGGTGAACTATGATGTTTCAACTAGAAATAAATTCTTACCCAAATTTGGTAAATGATACTCCTACACTTCCCAATTTTGGTAATCCCACATTCCCTATTTTGAACCGCATGAGAGACATATAGAGTCACTTAACACACTTCATGTCTTGATATTAACCCCTAATAGGAACATTGGAACAAATAGAAGATAAAGATATTATATTACTTATCCATATCCTAGAAGGACCAAAAACCATCAAATATAAGAATCTACGGATAATGCCATTTCTAATGGATAAGATCTACTATGAAAGTTATTCTATCATTTCAACTTAATGATAAAGAAGAAGAATATTTTTGACATATTTAACTACTTATAACAAAAGAACTAGAGAGTCATAGATTTGATCATCAGGTGGAAGGGATTGAATTACTACCTTAAAATATAGCTCCCTCAAGAGAAGTTTTTGGAGATATTTCTAGAGAATTTTCATGATGAGGTTTAAACACCACTAATTATTTTAAAACATATCAATAAATTTTAGATTTTTTAATCTATGGAAGATGTTTCAAAAGTATGTCATGCATTGATCCAAGGATAAGTCTTGGATAATACCATCATCACAAGGAAAAAATATTAAATAAGAGGAGATTGCATCCATCATGCTCAATGTAGAACCAATGAAAACTATGGAAGCTAACCTCACATAGTATCAAGTATTGTCTCCCCTAGAATGGAAACAAAAATAGGAATGTCCCCTTCAAGATGGTAAGAGGGGGTATAGGCACCCATTATTTTGTAATCAGAAAAATAAATTTTTTCCTTCTAGAATAAACAATACCCATTGCATTTTTTCATTACAATAGATAATAACCTCCTAAAAATACCTGGTAAATGGATGCCACATGATGTTTATTGAAACAAATACCTAGATTAAACCCCATTCAATTAGATGTTGGGGTATAATATTTAAGAATAATTCATATTAATGGATTTAATATAGAAAATTGTTGAATCTAGGAAGGTTAATATGTAAAAAACCAAGGAACATGAAGCCCATATTTATGTCATTCCTATCTAAGAATAATGGAAATAAATCATTAGAAGGAATTAATTTTTTTTTAAAAATCGATGAATATGAATTGGTATTATCCGTGTATTCCATAATAAAGGAATAACGAAACCAAATAGTTGTGACCCCATCACATATTGTAATTTCATAGATGATTTCTTCATCATCTTGGTATTCAAAATATCAATGAAATCATCACTATCATGATAAAGAATAAGAGGAGGATTTTGAACTAGTACCTAATCTTGTTCAGACCCTCTCATAGTTTTATCTCAATTTTTGGGAGGACACAAACCATCCCACTAAATGAGGCAACAATAAATATCCTACCAAAATAGGCATCATAAATCATTTGACCAAATATAATCCTAATCCTATGAATAATATTAATGAACTTAGGTTAATGTGATCCACTTGACTGACCCATTTTCTGCTAAGGATGATAAATTTTATAAACCTAAACACCCTATATATAATTGAGTATGAGGTTTTAGAGTCTAAGGATGTCATGTTAGATATGGTCAATAAGGACCCCAAAATTATGAAAAAATATTTGTTAATGCCATATATTCTATAGTAAATCTGATACATTCAATCCAATGATTATAAAAAGAATATATATATATATGATCATTAGTCATCTAGGTATTTCTCAAACCCCATTATTTTAGATAATAGACTTATAGATGTATAGTTTCCCAATCAATATTAGATTGTAAGAAGGAAAATTCATCCCAAATTATGAGCTATAAAAATTAATATAATTTTGATCAAGGGAATGAGTTTTTAACACAACAATTAGTGAATCCCAAGCTGTAGTCTAAAGAAGCTCCCAAATATGGGACACAAAATCCCTTTGTTTAGAAATATGAAATCCTGAAGCAGTTAACCTTTGTTTTGGACAAGCTCTCTATGATCAATTTTCTTTATTACTAAACATAATTAAGGGAATCTATCATTAAGGAACTTTTTACCCCTTAAGAGTTTGAGAAATAATTCACTATAACAAATCATTTCATGGAAATACTATTCCTTCTAAGTGACATACAATCATTACCTTTACCAAAAATGATTGGGATGTTTATATAAAAGTACAAATTATACCCTTGTATATATCTCAAATTTTTTGGTGATATCAAATTCAATTTTCTTATAATTGATAATGGCTATAGGATAATCCTCATACCCATATGAACCCTTTTTATATTGGGATATAGTTAGGCATACATAACACCCTCCAACCTAGAAATATAGGGATAATATAAGAGTGAGAAGAAGCTACTCAGAAGGATCAAACATATAAAACCATTTGATAATCTCATATCTAAATCTAAATTTCTGATGGTTTTATAAGAAACAAATTTTAATGTATTTTTAGGAAGGTTATAGGTCCAAAATAACATGATAGTACCATAATTGTACCATTAGTGCCTCATGTACTATATGAATTGCAAATCTAGGGTGTTTTATGCCAATAATTCCACATTTTTTCCAATGAAACATATTATATAAATGTTGGGTTTTATAAGAGGTAGGGTAATAAAATAATGATCGAAAATTCTATCTAGATAAATGACCCCAATGAATTTTAGGATAGCCTTGTCAGTCCATGGAGTGAGCTCAAAAAAAATGTGTTTCCTATCCATTTAAATGAGGAAACAACTCCTGATCTGATTTTTCATCGATTCATGAAAGTACTATATGACAATAAGATAGATCATTCCACCACTTTCCATTTATGAATTATTTAGGAATATGTCAATATGGAATAACTTCCCCTAAATAAACAAGATATTATTTCACAATCCTTGTATATCAACTTGGTTCTAGAGAATATCTATCACCATGAAGGTTTTGGTGATATTTAATATCAATGAACACAACCAATAATTTTTGACCAATTTGATATGAAAACTAATTGAAGAATAAAATCATGGGGTTTGGGAATGTTTTCCCCCATCTTGAAGATATCAGTTGCATTAGTTGAACACAACCATGAGAAAGGGTGACATGATCTTTGTGAAGATAATGATAACAACGATGATAATTTACCCATGAAAAATCAGGAATATCATGATATAAACCTTACATATACTTCAAATGATATTGAGGAGGAAATATAAAATCTTTAAGATTCCCCCGATAGTGATACCTTTGCATTAGTAACTGTACGATCTAAAGAAACCTCCTTGCAATCTATAGGAGAAAAAAATGTCCCCATATCATCATCAGTTCCTAATATAGCCCTTATTATTACAATTTTTATAATCACAATATAAAATAGGTGTGGGGAAGAAGATCATATAGATACCCCTATATTATTCAAAGAAGACGACTAAAAAATTGTTGATGAGATCTGATTGGTGAATATGGGTACATAGGATGAACCACATCCTATATTAATTAATGCTTTCATGTCCCATAAATAATAAGAGAAAATATCTACTTCCTCAAGAAAAATAGCGATGCATTTTATTTTAAATACATGGAAATGATTGGATGAGATCTCAATGTAGCTACCCATCATTTGGGTTTTCTAAATGATCACTATGGTTATAAGTATGTGGTCTAGAGAATACATCCAACTCCTACTACCTTGGTAGAAGATGAAGTTGAAAATGTCATCAAATATAAATTCATTATAAAAGTTTAATACCTATAAAAAATCACTAATATTTTCACTTCCAAAAAAAATAATGGTCAAATATGAGTGTTCGGTACTTTTAGGGATCTCAACTAATACTCCTTATCAGAGAATTACTGATCGATACAACTAATTATTTCTAGTCTCTCTCCTTTATGGATGGGTATTCAATTTATAACCAAATATTTATGGACATTGAGGATTAATAATCCATCACATTCAAGGCATATTAAGGGGTATATTTATACCATGTAATTACCATTTTCTTGAAAAACACTAGTTTTACATATCAATATTACATGAATTGTATCTTCAAACCCATTTTGGGGAAAATAACATAAAGTTCTATTGATTATTTGGTAGTCATGTCTCAATAGTGATGTGATAACATTGTTAATATTGATATAGTTTTCAAAAAGCTATAGAAACACAAATTGAAGATAAACCCCTTGAAATGAACTTTTAGGGTAACCATAGGAAAATTACTCAACTAAAAGGTATAACATCACAACATAGAAGTTAATCGAGATAAGATTAAGTAAATAGTTAATATTACTACATCTTATAATTTGAAAGAGTTCAAGGGACACCATGGGTGTCCTTCATATATCATACAATTATTTTTAAACCTTAGTGTTAAATTTCTTCCGTTCATAATTTTTATGAATATGGTAATCACCTATAAGTGGGATAAATATCATTTGAAAGTTTTCAATGATTTCAAGAAATATATTATATTCCCTCCAGTGTTTACGATTTTAGTGGGAGGGAAACCTCTCATCCTCAATATAAAAACCCTAGAACGATCACTCGATGAACTCCTTGCCTAGAATAATGACATATAAAAGGATAACAACCTCTATTATCCAAAAATAACTATGTTAAAGGTTGATACCTAATATTTTGACATTGAGAAGAAATAACATGAAATTATCATTATAGTACAAAATTTGTGGCATAATATAAAGGATGAAGAGGTCCATCTTGTCTCACATATATAACCACTAAATTATATCCTTTGTATTATGATGTTAATAGGACATCTAGCATGATGGGAGGTTATCATGTAGTAGTTTCACTTCAAGTTCCTATTTCAAAAGGCCATCAAAGGGAAGTCATTGACTGATTTACTAACAATAAACCCTTTCCTATATAATTCACTACTTGACATAGAGCTCCCCAATGAAGAGTTTTTCTCTATATATAACACTCTTTAGATATGAAATAAGTACTTTGATGGTGCATCTAAAATACCAACAAGAATGAGGATGTAAGACCCAAAGAGTAACATGGACAACCAAAATATTGTAATAATATCCCAAACTAAAGTATTTACACATTAATCCTTCCTTTTTTAAAATGATGCATAAAAAATGATGTATAATATCAATCCAATAGGTCCATAGCCTTAAACATTACATAATACTATGTTTTTACTAAATAATTCATTTTCATACATCCACAAGGATATTTGTGGTTTAGAGTTTTAGAGAATTAGGTCATAACTTGTAAAAAATAATCCCATACATTACATGTGGAAACTTCTACTTAGTATCCATTTTTCATACAATAATTTTTTTTTCAAAAATAAACACATTTTTTATGACTTTTAACTTCATTTTTTCTTTTCTCTTACCCATCCTTAAACCCTATGATTTTTTTAAAATTATGGGATGAGCACAAAATGGTTAGTAAGAGACATAAAAGAAGAAATATATTATTCTAGTGAAAATATGAAAATCCATGAAATTTTTACCTTTATCCCAATATTCTTTGAGCATATGAAATAAATCATTTCCAAATAATAAAAAAACTGCTTTTTCCTCAAAGAAAACATTTTAAACCCATTCTAAAAAAATAGAAACACCTTTTGGAAACTTAGATAAATATATTCATAACCCATGTTAGAAATAACTCAAGCTTAGTTAAATATATAGAATAAAGTTCCCTAGTTAACTCCCTCCTGCTTACCTATAATGACAAGGGGCATTACCCGATGAATTGGAGTGTTATCTTGGTGCACCCATCGTATAAGCTATATCAATCTCACCCATTTTATAATCTATATCGGGATCCCCCATCATATAAGATAAATTGGGATAATCAATCATATTCTATATTTATCTTTTACAATATTCATAATTAAATATTTTTATGGTTGTATCTTATATCAAAAAACCCTTGATAAACTCTTTTGTGCCCATATGCAAAAACACTTTTGGATATTGAAATACCCTTAATTTTCAAAATACGTATTCAAAAATAAAATAACCATAAGAAAGGGAAATACGATTTCTCATTTATGTAAACATGAAATATTGTAAAGTAATACAAAAACACATAATGGTTATGATGGTGGGAAAATTCATTGACTCTATATATATTAAAAGACATCACTTTTGTCTTTAGTAAAGAAAGTTAACACATTCCATAAAATGATTCCTTTTGAAAACATTTATAATAAAGAAACAATAGAAATATAATTTTATTTATAATTAATTTATGTTTATATAAATAATTTAATATGATATTTTAAAAGTATCATGATAGAAGAAAAAGAGCTATAATAGAAACATTAAAAGATGGGTTTTTAAAAGAAAGTCCCTTACCAGCTGCCTAACACATCATTTACATTATTTATATTCCTAAATAATAAACTTATGTTACTTTTTTACATAATTATGATCCATTTAAAAATTTATTATTCATTTTTATTTTATTAATTACTATGTTATAATTAATTAATTAATCATTTAAGTTTAAGTTAGACATTTTGATGATATTTGGATCATATGTCCAAAATGACTTTGGTTGGATGAATTTGGTAAAAGAGGTTATTATTACATAGTCTCTAGAATAATTATAATGAAATAATATTCATTTTTATAGATCAATTATAATTTTAGAACCAATAAATAAATAATTTTATGAAAAGTTAACTACTTTATAGTCATTAATATGGTAGGCCATACATATGCATGAATAACGTTTCATTTTTTCAATGATCACAATAGAAAGAAGGTAATTATTATTTTATCTTCAAATAAATAACATACTATAATAAATACCAAATTATTTATTTAAATAAACACACACACACAAATATATATATATATATATATATCATCTATGTGACATGGTGATTAAAAATGAACCACATCACCTCATGAAGACAGTAGTCCACACGTACACACGAACAATGTTATAATTTTTTAGTTAATTGGAAGTTAATAAAATAAATAATATATTAATTATATATAGTTATAAATATTTCATTAATACTATATATATAAATTAAATCCATCATTATGAACATTCATGATAGGCGGTTATAGAAAACAAATTACATCGGTTTGTGAGGTGGCAGTCCGCCATACACACAAATAATGGTTTAATTTTATATTTTATGGAAGAGGAGATGGATGTAGGTCATGAAATAAAAATAATAACATAAAATTATATAAAATATACTAGATTTATTATTTAATATTATATTAATATTTTTTGAAGGTGGTAGAACAAGAAATAAAACAAAAACTCTTGATTAAGAAATATAAATATTCTTTGGAAAACCTCTTAAGGTTTTTACCAAAATCCCTCCTATGTTGGTTGTATGATCAAAAAAAGGAATATATAAAATGGGTATGTAATTAATAAATTATTTATATTGGTATTTTTTGAACCAAAATGTTTTTTAATTGTGAAGAAAAGAGGAGAGGAGGTGCCCTTTTATAAGGGGGTCACTCTAAGAATCTATTAAAGTATTAAAATAATATAAATTATATTTCATATTAAAATGGATCAAAATTGATAATATTATAATATAAGATAAATTTGTGTCAAAATTATTTTATATAATAAAAATTAGATAATTTTTTATAATGTTTTCACCCTTACTTTTTTTTATCCAAGGTTGACCCTTTTTTGAAAATTACCACGATATTAAAATTTTTATTCTTTAAGGGTCAATAAAGTTACTATAAAAAATGTCCCACAAATAGACCATGTTTTATATTATAGACCAAGTTACATTTATTTTCCCAAATATAATATTTTTATAAATTTAAAATCATTTAATAAAACATTATTTGTAATAAAATATCATTAATATTAGTTTTGACATTATTCATTTAATTTGATTCTAAATGCATCAATACAAAGATAGATTTTGAATATAAACCTTCAACATGCTCAAAATATGTTATAATTATCTTGAATTTTATTTAACACAATAACTCACAAAAATTATATTACTTTCAGTACTTTTAACATCATTTATATTATTTTTCTTTTAATTAAATAAATATTATATTGGTGTTGCATAAATGTTTAATGTAATTATACAACTACTAAAAAATGAAAATAAAATATCATCATAAAAATAATTTCATTATTATCAAAATAAATAATTATGTTAATTAAAAACTTACCTATTTCAATTTTTAACACATATGAGATATTTAAAAGCAAGAGGGAGACATTTTGTCTTTTACGTTACTTAAACTTTTATACATGTTACTTTTAGGGAAAAGTGTCTTGTAAAAGACAAATATCAAATATATGTTGACGAGGGCTGAAATAATTTCTTCCCTTAAGATTTAAGTTAAAAAATAATGTCTTATGACTTAGTTTTAACCTAAGTTAACTTAACTTACCATTTTACTATGGTGGTACTTTTTTTTAATATCCATTATTGCCATAAAATTTAGTTGAAATTCATAAAAAATATTAACTATGATTATAAAAAATATGTAATAAATTTTACCAAATTTAATCTCTATAAGTTGTAGAAATTTGTTTTATAAGTTTCTTGTAAAGCGTGACAATAAACTATTTTTCTTTAAAAAATATTTTTTATGTCTAAAAGTATTATCATACTAAAATCACATATAATTCTGATAATTATGTAATTAATTATATTATTTATAACTTAATAATTCTTATATTATTTTAGGATCAAATTCAAAATATTATATGGCTTTTTTAAAGAAAATAAATGAAAATTTTAGAAAAATTATTATTTTTTACTATTCTTTGAAAAATTAATATTTTGAAAAACATTTCAAAAATTAATCTTAGGATAATTTTGAAATGATAAATTTAAAAATGAAATTCATTTTTTCAAATTGGAAGAATATTATTTCTAAAATGTATTTTTAAATAAAATCTTATAAGTAATGTTTTCAATAAAACTATTTTGAAAAAATAATTTAATATTTTAATAATGAAAACAAAAATCTAATTCAGGTATACTAATAAATATGAAAATTATTTATTCTATCATAACATGATTTTTTAAATTATTCTCCCTTCTTTAAATTTCATCCTCATAGTTTTATCCACTTATTAAACATGTAGGGATATCTTTCCCTCATAGAAGTTTTAGATTTCCATGTTACTTTTTGAGCCATATGACTTTCTACAAAAACATAACTTGGTGAACCAACTTATTACACAAAAAATTCTCAATACAGTCAATAATTTGTATTTGATATTCATAATAAGAAAATTTATCTTCTAACCGAACTATCTTAGGGCTTAAAACATGAGATTAATCTTGAATACATTTTCTTAACACTGAGACATGAAATACATTGTGTACCTAGAATGAACTTTGAGTTAAGGCCACTTAGTTGATTACTGAACCAAATTTATCTGGGATTTCATAAGGGCCAATGAACCACAAAATTAGATTTCCATTTTTAGCAAAACCCATAACACTTTTCCATGGAGATACTTTAATAAAAACTTGATCACCTACCTTGAAATAAAGATTTATCCTTCTATTATTCAAATAACTTTTCTATATTCTCCGAGCTATCCTGATATGTTACATAATCATATTTCCTTTCAAAAGCATTTCTTCTACCAAATCTACCCCATCAACTATATTTCCAAAAAAAATTCAAAAAATACAGGATCCTAACACTTATTTCAATAAAATTATTCAAAAGATGACATCTGTATGCTGGAATGAAAACTAGTACTATAAGAAAACTAAACTAATAAAATATGTTGATCCAAACTTCCATGAAAATCCATTGAATAAGCTGGAATAATGTTTTCCTTGATTTAAATTATTTTCTCAGATAGTCTTTTAGTTTGAGTATGAAAAGATAAAATGAAGTTAAATTTAGTACCACTGACTTATAATGTTCTTTATAGAAATTAGAGGTGAATTATGGATCATGATCAGATACAATAGAGAGAGGAACTCTAAATAATCTGAATACCTCTTTTAGATACATTCTAGAAATATTATCTAAATACATAGTATCTTGAATATGATATAAATGTGAAGATTTATTTAATCAATTAATAATAAACTGAATTTCATTATTACCTTGAGAAGAATTTATTAATCCTATAATAAAATCCATTTATATATATTTTCATATTTCCACTCCAGAAATGGAAAAGGATTAAGCATCCCCTTTGGTTACTTTTGTTATGATATAACCTATTGTCATGATAGACATTTCATGGTAAAATTATAAATATCTATTTTCATTAAATCCCACCAATAATACTCTTAAATGCCTCTTTACATCAAAGTGCTTCCAGGGTGAACAAAAAACACAGAACTATGAGCTTTACTCAATAATTATTTCTTTAACTGGGAATCACAAGAAACACATAATCTCTTTCCAAATATGATAATACATAATTCATTAACATTAAAATCTCTCTCCTATAAAACATTATCCTCCTTCTAAGATTTCATAATTCTTTCTGAAAAAGGCGATTCTTCTAACACCTAAATCAAAATAGAGGAATTTATTTCATACACAACTTCCAGGCTGAAATTTATCAAATCATTAACCAAAGGGCATTGTTTTAAACATAATATTGTTAATATATAATTTTTTTGACTCAAAGTACCAACTACTATGTTTAATTTTCTAGAATGATAATGAATTGTGTATTAATAATCCTTAATAAATTACAACCATATTCTTTTCCTCATGTTAAACTATTTATGAGTATATATATGCTTTAAAAATTTATGATCAATATATATTTCACACTTTACTCTATATAAATGATTCCTTCAAATTTCTAAAGAAAAAACCACAACATTTAATTCTATATCATGTGTACTATAATTTAACTCATGAGATTTTATTGATGTGAATACTAAGAAATTACCTGATCATTCTATATGTACCTTCAATGAAGAATCACTATAGATGAAAATGTTACCATTTTTGGTTGGAATAGAAAAAATTGGAGCATTCACTAATATAATTTTCAGTTCTAAAAAAATATCACCACATTATTTAATCTAGATGAATTTAGAACCTTTTTGAGTTAACTTAATTTGTGGTCTCGATAACTGAGTGATGTTTTCAAAAATACACCAATAATAATCAAATAATCCATGAAAATAATTAATCTCTTTGACAGTTATATTCCATGTCCATTCTTACACATTTTGTATTAGGGTAAATAATTATTCCATATTTTGAAATAATATTTCCAAGGAAAGAAATTTTTTTAACCAAAATTCAATCTTACTAAATTTTTTATATATTATCCTTTCTTTTAAGGGTTTCAAAATAATAATTTGGTGTATTTAATAAACCTTATTAATTTTAGAATATACCAATGTATTCTCAATAATAATGACCAAAAACATATCCAATAACTATTGGTAAACTCTATTTATAAGTTCCTTAAATACACCTGGTGTAATAAAAAACCCAAAGCGCATAACTATGAACTCATAATTGATGTATCTAGTATGAAATACCATATTTTAAATATCTTCCTCCTTCAATTTATTAAAATTTTATGCCAAAGATCTTTTTTATTGAAACAAAGGACCTTTTTTTCCTTGGGTGAAGGAGACCCATTACATGGCCTATCATCTCAGAGGGCATTAAATCCCATTAAATAGCTCAAAGTCCTATATTTTTTACACAATGGGACATATAATTAATAGTATTGCTACAATAAATAGAATACTATAATAACTGATATCATTCTACCACCATTATAGTAGTACTTGTGCTACAGTTCTATTGCTACTATAGTATTAATATAGTACCACAATAGTAACCTTCCCCCAAATGTATTTTGAACCCCAAACGTTGTTGTATTATTATAGGATGATTACAAAAAATCCAAACCCCAATTACTTCCTTCTTCACCTTCAACTAATTCTATCCTTACCTGAGATAAATCATCAAAATATACTATGCTTCCTAGAGATGATCAAAAAAATAATTGATATGAGGGAAATGATAATTATTCTTAAGAGTATTGTTATTCAAGGATCTTTAATCAATGAAAATTTTCATCGAACTATATTTCTATTTAAAAAAATATGATCACCCTAAGGTGATGTGTTATGATGAATGAAAACATTATCTATCAACTCTTTATTGTAACATTAAATGTTTTTTAAAGGATACACTATGTTCGATAGCGTATATGATACACCACATCGAGCTTAAATGAAAAAATAAATATTATTATTTAGAAGTTACCATTATAATATATGAATTAAAATGGTGGGAATGGAAAGGATTTACTGAATTATACAAATATGGTTTACCCATTTAAATATAATGAATTATTTGGTGACCATATATATATAAATGAAAATAATATCCTTTTTTTAAAAATACCAGGAAATCATTTTCAATAAAATAATTTAAATTCTCACAAGTGTGTTTTATACCTCTAAAATAAATAAATCAAAATTTTTAGATTATATTAATAAAATAAATATTCAATATTATTGTTAACATTTATCCTATGGGATTTCTATACATGATATAAGAACATATCTAATTTTGTGCATAAATGATGTACTTTTATAAAAATATAGTTATAACGCATTTTGATGATGCAATTGTTTTAAATATAGTTTTTGAAACTTTTATAAATTATATTTGAAAAAATTAACTTCTTCTTTGAAAGTGGAATATCAAATTTTACTTTGGTTTAATTTTTGGTATTATTTTGATAAGTTTAATGTTTTGATGAATTTTAAAAAAATACTGACTGAAAATTAACTTTTTATTTTTCAAAAAATTTTAAGGATAAAATGAGAAACCACAAGTTCAGTCAGAAAAAGAAAGGGTAGAACCATTAAAGGATAGTTTAAGCTAACCAAATTTAATCTCCCTAAAATGATTCTAGGATATATTGTGTACCTATTTTTCTGGTACCTCCAATAGAAGATCTTCAATCTGAAATGCCAGCTTGTCCTAAGACTAAATGTACTCATGAAGGATGATCTTCCTATTATTGAATCCCCCAACTAAAATTAGGACATACTTCTCGATCTAGGAATACTACTCTTCATTGAGAGTCACTATTAGTGACCTCCCCATCATCCTGAAAGCTTCTTCTTTAGTTCATTATGGAATAAAACTTTTTAATTCACTTCTTTCGAGAAAACAAGAAATTCCATTGATTTATCAATCTCATAACCTATCTTCCTTTAATGGAATTAAACCTTAGGGGAGAGGTGAGTATTTATGTCCATTTTCTTTTCTTTCAACTTCTTCATAGATCGTGTCTCCATTGGCAGTGAAAAAATGAATAATCCTTTCTCTCTTTACAGATGCCCCTAATGCTCCTTCTTCTCCGTGATTTTGGAAGCTTATCACTTAGACCCTGATCCTATGTCTCACCTAAAACATAACTAGAACATTCATCAGTGGACTCATTACCATTCATGGAGGGCCTGGTCAGGCCTTTCTCAAACTCCTGAACGAGATCCTCATTAGGAAATTGATCGAAGCAATTTCTATGCTCAATGGTTGCCACCAACCTTCTAGGACTAGTCCTAAAACTTATATAATTACCCTCACATGATTTTTTTGAGGCCTCATACTATAATATAACTCTAAAAACACTCCATGGGAACACTATCTCTGCATATGAATCACACAAGGGATCCATGTGACCTCCATCATCCACCACTTGATACTCCAATTTGGGGTTAAGTCTACTACCACCCCGAGGTCCCTCTAGTGGTGGAGAGACCAAAGATACAACCTACTTAACCACCTATGAAACAATTTGATAAAAAGATACATCCAAAAAATACTTATTACCCTTAAGATCCTTTCTTAGCTGATTAATGATATCATTAACCAAGGGATTTCCATCTCTAGGTTTACTCCGTACTTCCTTTTCCATGGTTTCCATACCCACTGGTCCTTGAACTGAAGAAAACATCCATCATTATGGTCAAAGAAACCTTTCCACTACCTACAATTCTCACAACCTACTACCCCTCCTACAGTATGCACCTATATGCCACCGATAGGTGACCCGTTTGCTTGAAAATAGAACAAAACTTTACCCATGATTCATAAACAACTTGTTGTCTCTAATGGAACTCCTCACCAACTGTAATCCCATCTTAGTTAGGACAAAATATTGAGGCATCAATTTCTATATAGATCTGGGGGTTAAAAGGATGCAAAATAGAGTTAGTTCGGCTATCCGAACACAAGTACCTTCCAAATAGGTACCCAAGCATCCTAATAATTTATGGGCTTTGAAATAGTAAAGGAAATTGAGTATGAACAACCCAAATCATGATGGAAAAAGAGTGACTATTCATATGGATATCATAGGTCCATATGAATAAGAATAAATATGACTAGTTGTAGTAGTATGGCGCACTAGAACAAGCTTTTATCAGATCCCACTCTAATCAAAGAGAATCATTATGTTATTATTGTCGAGAAAGCCCACAGTTTTCTTATCTTTCAAATCCCATGAACCAAAAATAAGCCTATAGAACGATTCCACCGAAGGTCTTATCTATGGTAATCGAGTGATCAAGGTCAAGTTGAGAAGGGCCAAAGCGTCATTGAACTTAGCGATCAAGATTTGTAGATTAGGGAACCCATCATACTGATCCATAACATTAGGGTATAGAGAGAAATGAGGAAATGGAGGAAGTAGATTGTGGTTTTAATAGGGGGAAAAGATAACTCTACACCCTTGAAAGATGACATAGGTCCCTCCCCCGCTGGTGGGGGAGGGACCGATGCAGTTGTTGTCGTCGTCATGACACAGAACCAAGAATCGAATAACCCCCAGATAGTGTTCTCATATTCATTAAAAATTAAAAATTCAGTCACATGACCTTTTCTCTCGTACACTTATCAATATAATATCATTTTTTTGCTCCCTTGGAACCTTTTTGTTACTTCTTATGTAAAAAATACTGAATTTTAATTGAAAACAAATTTTTCATCTAAATAATTAATAGTGTTAAATTATATTTTTGATTTGGTTTTAAGTATATTTATATCAATTTTATATCATTTAATCCAATTTGTGTCAATGAATTCAATTTCACGTTGAATTTGGATAAAAAAAATTAATCTTTTGAACATTTTCACTTAAATAACTTGTTTTCTCACCAAATCAATGAGATTAATTTTAAATTAATTTTATCCAATTCTATGTATTTAGTTTTGAAAAATGGATTCCATATTTGGAATCAAAATTAAAAAATATATTAAATAGTCCCATTCTATTTATTGGTCAATATGAATAGAAACTTTATTATTATTTTTAATTACTAAAGTTAAGGGTAAATTGAGTAATTAAAAGTAAAAATAATATGATAGGTATTATAAAATTACCATAACACTTGTCCTAATTTTATTTTATGAGTGAGTTTTGAGCAAAATAATACTTGGGCCAATTTTATTATCTCTTGGAGCCACATGGATTACTTTAAGCCTTTTATAGTATTTTATTTTAAGGAATGTCAATTATTTCATACTCTTATTTTTAATAATTACTAAAATTTTAAAATGTGGTTATTCAGAATATATCTTAAACTATAAATAGTCATTTGAATTTTTTAATGTTTATTTTCATGATGATAATTTATTTTTAATTTTTTGGGGAGAAATAATTCAAATAAATGCTTGAAAAATGACGATGGAGTAATTGTTGAATTAATAAACATATTAAATAAATATATTAAAAAATGTTAAAATAAATATATTTTGATATAATTAATTTCATCCCCAAATTTTATAGATTAATTTGACGTGTTAGTGATGAGTTAAGTGAGCTGGTTTGAATATATGATTTTATGATTTTTTTAAAAATTTAAGTACTGAATAGTGTAAAAATTGACACTAATGATATTTTAAAATAAATAATTCTTTATTAAATGATATTAAATTCATAAAAATCTAAAATTATTCCAAATTATTGGGATAAAGTTTAAAACTCCAAACATTTTTTATTTATGGTTTGTTTGGAATTTTATAGTAACAATATTATCCCTTGAAGAGTAAAATCTATGTTATCACGGTAAGAGTTAAAGAGATAAAATAATGGGGTAAGTCAGAAGATAAGGGTAACAATATGACCTAAAATTGTCAAAAATTATTATATAAAGTGTATATAAATATTATCAGCTTAATATAAAATTTTATTTTTTAATGGACACTTTTCCATGAAAATAATTTGTATATTATTTAAATAAAAGATAGTTACAAAATGTCAGTCTCTTTGTATTTAATATCATTTTTGTGTCCACATAGTGAAAAAATAAATATATGATCAAAACTAAATATCTATTTTGATAATAATGATATTAGTTTCATTATAGAAATTTATTTTTAAATTTTAAAAATTATATAATTTCCTTAAATGCTTATGAAATGCTAATACAATATTAATTAAATTAATAGAAAAATAAAATAATTGGATTTAAAAGTATTAATTTTGATATATTTGGTTTTATTTAATGTGTATAATTAATTTTATTTATCTATAGGATATATTAGAAATTTTATAAATCATTATATTCAAATTTAATACTTTATTCTAATTTATTTGAAGTCAAATTAAATGAATCGTATCAAATTTGATGGGATAAAATGTATTCCTCTATTAATTTATAGTACATTTGTAAGTCTTTAGCTCTATAATATCCTTATTATAATTTAATATTCTGATGATCTATGAAAGATCCCCTCACCTCAATTCCAAAAAGACACCTCTCTCTCACATCCTCACACCAATTTGAGACATCTATCTTGAATAATCCCTAAACAGTTCTATTATAAACATACTTAGTTAAGTTATAAAGGTTCTGTTACTACCATAATACCTACCCTTGATCACTTTAGAGGAGTTAAATGAAGTCCACTAAAGAAGATGTAATATTTTTTATCAATTATTTCAAGTTTTTTTGTTTTTATACTTTATCTTCATGAGTAATTTACATGATAAAGTATTTAATATAGTATAATATATATTATAAAATGTTATTATGATTCTAGGACAACTATATTAAATTATTTATACATCTAATGAAATATAAAAGCATCGGCCGTGCATACATATGGATTACTGTCCCCACACCATGGTATAATTTTTTTTTCATCACCACTTTACTTAGATCAGTATAATGATGGAAATAATCAATATATATGGTACTTATTACATGATATTTATTCTTTATAATTAATACACCATACAATTATTTACCCTTATACCATTAATTTAATGCTACTGTAGCTCGTGAAAACATACAACCCACCCTCTCCACGATGCGATGTGATTCATTTTCCATATTCAACATTAAAGAATTATTATAAAACTATATTTAATTATTAAATATGACATTAATAACATTAATACAATTCTTGAGATTATGGAACTATATTATATGAACATGAACTGGTACTTACACCATAAAAGATGCATAAAAAAATAAATCAGTTAACACCCAAAAGTACGGTAATATTGAAATATTATTAACAAGCGGATGATAAAATAAAACAATAGTGTCATATAAGATATCAAAAATATAAAAATGATTATGGTATAAATTAATAACATTCTTTAAATAATTATACACAAGTTTAAATTATGTAAAACCAAAAAAAATTGTGAGGCAAGAGATTTTCATCTCACTTTTATTTATGTGAGATACATTCTTTATTCACCACTTATTTATTTTGTGTGGTGTATATAATGACCCATTAATATAATATCATGAATCTCCCTATATTATTGGTATTTAAAGTTTCATTTTATTTTATGTGGAATATGATTCAACTCATTAGAAATTGGTAAGGATTAAATTCAGAATCTCATCATTAATCGAGATTTTTTTTAAGTATCCATTATGGAATATTTTTATTCCATTCCCATGTTTTCCAAAAATATTTTAAAAAAAGTTTTTAATATTATCCTATGATAGTTTAAAGTATTTTTTTAACCATGTTTGAATTTTTATAAAATGGTTTGAAATGAATATTTTTATCATTTTCTAAATGACATACTTTAGAAAATTTTCAACAAAAAATTCAGAAGGAATGTTTTTTTAACTTATATGGTATGAGAGGATTTTTTTGAAGTCATGAAGCCTTATTGTTTTAAAGAAAACTATAAACGTTTATAAGGTTCATTTCAATAAAAATGTTTTCTTTTATAATTTCATGACTTTTTAAATAAATGATTTTAAAGTAAAAAAGTGTATTTATCTCAAGAAATTTTTAATGTTTTTATTAGAGTAATTTCATCTATGTCAACATCCTTTGTTTTATATTATTATTAATTGAGGTTGATATCTTATGATACTACATACCAAATTTTATTGAATAGTTTATGATCATTTTGACTGTGGATGTGCTATTTTTCTACCATTCATCATATTACTCTAAATGATTTATAATTATATTTATTGATTTTGGAAAGTTATTAACATTTAATATTTTATTATATGTTGATTATATTCCACCCCTTTAATATGAGAAGTGAATTGGATTTAGTAAGTGACAGATGGGGCCCGCTATATCCCATCAATGAATGGGTAGGTATTGTGAGACAAACTAGTTTGGGTATTGGCTGAGGGCTTGTCCATTTATATATGATGTCTTGGATAAAGACTAAACGGTATTTTTATGATGCCTCGCATTATGAATTCACTCATTATGAGATTAGTTATTGATATTCCATTTGATTATTCGATTAGTAGAATATCCCTGTGATTATTTATATCTAATTATTTGATTATCAGTTATTTTTTCCATATGATGTTCAAGAATATGTTTAAATGGATTGTGTTATAGTTATTCACTTTGCCTTAATGTTTATGCTTATTTATTAATGATATCTTCTGATGTATGTTTACCCTTACTGATCATTTTAGATCTCCCCGTTCTTATGTTTTATTTTTCCTAGGATTCCATGATTTATATTATGATTGACATGTATGGATAATATAGGATAATCATGGTTTTCTTAGATAAATATTATATTATATTTATAGTTTCAATTGTAATGCATGTTTCAAGTATATATTTAGTTTTTGAAAACTACTAAACTGTTTGGTCTTTTGAGATGTGAATCCCTGTATAATATGATAATTTAATAATGTTACCACTAAATATGGACTACTTGGGTTGGGGTATTTAAAATTGTTATCAAAAGAAGTTTAGTAGAAACCTTTGGAACTAGATTTAAGAAAACCTATATCAGATAACGAAACCCTATGAAAAGAATTTGGAAATATGTACAAATAAAATAATCTTGTGATTTAGAGATTAGTTATACTTAAATTTTGAATTTAGGTTATGTTATTCAATAGTTTTTGATTATTCATTATGTTTCATATTGTTATGATCTAATCTAGTGTATGTCATTATTTCGAAATGGAACCTAGATGGAGTAATGGAATCTGTATCGACACTTGTAATCCATGTAGGTATTTCCCTCCTATGAAAGATAATGATGTTAGAGCTAGAGTTACAACTAGTTTTGAATAAGTTATAACTATACTAGGACAACTGAATCAGGTTATGGTCAATAACCTTACCCATATGCAGAATCATTATCCACAACATGGAGGAAAATGTTATATTTCTCGGGAGATAAAAACATATTTCATTCAGTGAGACTACAAATCCATTGTAGCTGATCAATTGATAAGTTCCTTAGGGAAGATATTTCTCACTTTGGAAAGTAATAAAAGGGAGAAGGTTATCATAGTAGTTTATTATCTCCCATGATATGTGGATTAATGTAGGTCATTGATTCAAAATATAAAGGAGGAAAAAGAAATATAAAACATGGAATGAGAGTAATTTAAGAATATTTTCTTAGAAAAATATTTCCATCATGAACAACAAGTGAATTTGGAGAAACAATTATTGAGTATTAGGAAAATAGAGTCTGAGAATGCTTCTAAATATGAATCCAACATTATAGGGTTATCAAGGAATGATATAGAATATATACATAATCCAAAGAGTAATATTGACCATTTCTTTAATGTGTTTAACCTAATTCTATGAAGGCCGTTGGTATCTAAAACCTTCTTATCATATGAAGATATTGTCTCATGTGATATCAAAAAAATTAAATAATTATATAAGTATTACTATTTCATTTTAAAGAAAATGAATAAAAGAGTGACAAAGAAAGAGATAGATAAAGGTAAAAAGTCAAAGAAGGATTTTCCCACATGTGATCATTGTGTAAAGAGACACCACAGTACTTTCCTGAAGAGAATGGGAGTTTGTTACAAGTTTTGAGAGAAAATTCACCAACCTCATGATTGAAAGGGAAAGAAAGAAGATGTAATTGTGATGTGCTTCAACTATAAAGAAATGGGGAACTATAAAAAAATGTCCCAAGCATCAAGAAAATATAGTTTAGAATAAGAAAAGGGGTCAAGTTCAATTTTATTTTGTTACTATAGTTGAAGTGAAATGATTAATGTGATTTTGTTTGGATTCAATAATTATGTTGTAAAGTATTTTTTCAAGTATATGTTGGCTATAATAATCATGAGATATGTAGGTATTGTACTTCAGTACTTATTGTTTTTGGATTTCGAAGCATTAAAGTTTTCATTAATATTTTTAAGGTGATAAAATATTTAGTATATGACAAAAAGATCTATATTTTTTTTGGAAAATTATGATGTTAGGTTGATTTTCGAAATTTTGTGACCTTCCTAATAATTTTTTGGACTATTAATTTAGATACATATATTTTGGATGAGTCATATGGTTGGAATGGATTAAGTTTAACATTAGATATTATTGTTTTAGGTAAAAGTATAATTTATTAGATACTATGTGAAAACATTTTTTTGTTTCAGTGAACATTTAAAGGACGAAGGAATGACTTAAAGACCATATTGTTCATTAAAGTGATTAAGGCATAAAACTTCATCTTAAATATCCATATCTAGCTATATGAAATTAAGTGAAAATAGATCAAGGCACAATAAAAAGATGAGATTGTGATCAGGACAAGTTAAATAATCAAGTAATTTTATTATCTCAAGTACTTATTTGAATAGTAAAGAAATCCCTAAACTCTAGGAAAAGGATTTCGGATCAAATAATGGTATCCATTTAATTTTATTACTAAGAAATCAATGGCCTTTTAACCCACTACATATTCATGGTTTCTTGATTCTTAACTTTCTCAAGAACATTTTCTATATCACTCCCCATTAGAATTGATATTTAGTTTTCTCTTGCATGTCCATGTTTTCATACATATAACCCTAGTATGTGTTATCTTTGGTGACCTTTATACTTACCTTTATATTAAAGTTGTGGTTTCATTAATCCTTTTTATGATGAGGGATTTAATAAAAGGTATTTTGAAAAGTCAAAAACATGTTTTTGACCCTGAGTTCAAATTTAGAGGATGAAATTTATTAAATTTAGGGAGAATGTAACATCCTAATTTTTTTAAAAGGGAAAAATATTTTCGATAACATAAATGATATGCCACATTGAGTTGAAACAAACAATGAAATATTATTATTTAAATTTTAGCTTCATAGCCTAGGAATATTAAATGAATTATGAAAATATGGTTTACATATTCATATATAGTGAATTATTTTTTGACCATTTTTTTATAAATGAAAATAAAACCCTTTTTAAAAAATAAAAGAAAATATCTTTCTTAGAAAAACTATTTAAATGTGTACAAGTGTATTTTATTTTAATAAAATAAAAAAATCACAATTTTTGGAATATATTAATAAAATATATATTCAATATAATGTTTTAAATTAACTCTCTGTGTTTTATATACATGATATAAGAACAAATAAAAATTTTATGTATAAGAGATGTATTTTAATAAATAGGTAGTTTTACCATCTTTTGATGGTGAAATTGTTTTAAATATAGTTTTTGAAAATTTTATATATTATATTTTACAAAAATAAAATTATTATTTGAAATAAAAATATCAAAATTTACTTGGGTTTTATTTTTGTAATTTTCTGATATGGTTCATGTTTTGAGGAATAATAAAATAATACCAAATTTTAATTGAAAACAACCTTTTAATCAAAATAATCTATAGTGTTAAGTTATACTTTTTATTCATTTTATAGTTTAATTAGATAAATTTTATATCATTTAGTCCAATTTAGGTCATTAGAATAAATTTCACATTGAATTTGGATATAAAAACATTTCAGTCTTTTGAATGTTTTCACTTCAATAATAATTTTTCTCACCCCATCAACAAGATTAATTTTAAATTAATTTTATACAATTATGTGTTTTTAATTTTAAAAAATAGATTACATATTTTGAATTTGAATTCCAAAATTTATTAAATATGTCCCTTTTATTTTTTGACAATATGAATAGTAACTTTAGTAATTTTTGTAATTACCATGGTTAAGGGTAAATTGGGTAATTAAGGGTAAAAATAATATGATAAGTATTATAAAATTACCATAACACTTGTACTGATTTTATTTTATGAGTGAGTGTCTACAAAAATCATTCTTGGAACAATTTTATATTCTCTTGTGGCCACTTGGATAACTTTTAGACATGTATAATATTTTATTTTAAGGAAAGTCAAATATGGCATACTCCTGTTTTTAATAAGTATTAATTTTTTTATATATTTAAATTTAGTTGGTATATTTGACTATAAATATCAATTTTAAAGATAAATTTTTTATCTTAATTATGATAATTTATTTATAATTTTTAAGGAATAAATAATTAAATTAAATGTTTTCATAATGATAATGTAGTAATTGTTTAATTAATAAACATATCAAATAAATGTTATTAAAAATATTAAAATTAATATAATTTAATATAATTAATGTCATAAAGAAATTTATATATGAATTTTACATGTTATTTGTGAGTTAGAATAGTTTTTTCAAATATATCTTGTTGTTATAATTTTTTTAAAATGTCACGTAATGAATTTTGTCAAAATTGACATTAACAATATTTTAAAATATATAATGTTTTATTAAAAGATATTAAATTCATAAAAATAAAAAATTTAGAAACATTATTGGTATAAATTTTAAAGTGACATCCATGCTTCATTTAGGGTTATTTTTTTAATTTTATTGTAACAATATTAACCCATTAATAGTAAAATTAATGTTATCATGATAAGAGTTAAAGAGATTAAATAAAGGTTAAAATAAAACGATAAGGGTATGAATGTAACCTAAAATTGTCTAAAATTATTTTATTAATATTATTATATCTTTATCATCATAATACAAAATTTGAGAAGTATAATAGACACTTTTCCATGAAAATAACTTATATATTATTTAAATAGAAGATAGTTACAAAATTTCACTCTCGTTGTATTTTATATCATTTCTATTTCTACATAGTAAAAATATTAAGATATAAATGAACCTAAATTTATATTTAGATACAAAATAAATTTGTTTAATTATATAAATTTATTTTCATTTTTATAAATTATATAATTATTTTAATTCCTTATGCAACGCTAATACGATATTTATTTAATTAACAAAAAAATAGATTTTAAAAGTATTACTTTTGATATATTTGGGATTATTTAATGTGTACAATTAATTTTATAGATATATAGTATATATTAAATATTTTGTAAATAATTATATTATAATTCAAACTTTTTATTGATCTATTTTAACTCAAATTTAATGAAAAGTATTGAATTTGACAAAAAATGACATTTTAATAAATTAATATTTTATTAAAATACTAAAAAATTAAAAAATATTAAATAATAAAAAATGGTAAAAAATATGGTAAAAAATGTCTTACAATATTAATTTTTAGGTAATTGGAATGTAATTGGATCTTGAATAGCCTTGTTATATTTTAATATTTTGATGATTTTTGAAAGTGCCTGTCACCTCAATTATAAAAGGGAACCTCATACCTCAGTTCCTCACACCAATTTGAGACATCTAGATATACCAAAACATCCCATTTATCTTCTAAATATCCTTAGTTAAGTTTTATAGGTATTTATCCTTCCAAAAGACCTACCCTAGATCACTTTAGAAGAGATTAAATGAAGTTCACGGAAGAAGAGGTAATCATCTTTATCGACTCTTTCAAGTGTGTTTCTTATTATAATTCCTCTTTATGAGTTATTTACATGATAAACTAATAAATAAAACATAATATATATTTTTAAATTTTATTATTATTATGGGAAAACAATATTTCATGATTTATCAAACCTATGAAAAATGAAAGCATCACGCGTGCGTACATATGGCTTACAGTCTTCATACAGTGGTGTATTGTTTTTCACCACCACTTTACTTGGAAGGGTATAATGATGGAAATAATTTACATATATGGTAATTATGTCATAATATTGATCTTTTATTATTAATATACCATCTAATTTCTTACATTTTTACCATTAATGGAATGATATTGTCACTCGTGCATACATACGACATATCGTCTCTATGATGCGATGCTATTAATTTTCTATATTCAACAATAAATAATGATTATAAAACTATATTTAATTAATAAATAATATACTAATAACATTATTATAATTATGTAGATGATGTAATTATATCCTTTTCACATTAATCTAGACTTACGCAACAAAACATGCATAATAAAACAAAAGAGATAACACTTGAAAAAGGGTAATAATGAAATATTATTAACAAGTATGTGGTAAAATGATATAAGAGAATCATATAAGATAACATAAAAATTAAAATGGTTGTGTTTTAAATTAATAACAATATTTAAACTATTATTCAAGAGTTTAAATCACATACAACTAAAAGGAAGTGTGAGGTAATGGATGTTCATATATCTTTTTTTCAATGAGATACATTTTTTATTCACCACTTATTTATTTTGTGTGGATTATATTATAAACCTTTAATATAATTTCATGAATATCCCTATATTTATGGTATTTAATGTTTCATTTGAATTTATGGGGAATATGATTCAACTAATTATAAATTTTTAAGGGTTTAATTCACAATCTTATCATTAATTGATATTGTTTCTCTTTGTGTCTCCACATGGGAATATTTTCTTTACATATCCATGTTTTGTAAAAATATTTTAATTTTTTTTTTAATATTATAATATGAATGTTTAATTTACTTTATACCCATTTTATAATTTTTATAAAATGGTTTGAAAGGAATATTTTTTTTCATTTTCCAAATGAGGCACTTTATGACTTTTTCGACAAAAAATTCAGAAGGAAAGTTTTTTTAAATTATGCAGCATGAATGAATTTTTCCAAGTCATGACCCCTTATTATATTGAATATTCTTTCACATGTTTATAGTGTTATTTTAAGAGAATGTTTTTTCTTGTATAATTTTGTGGCTTTTTTAAATAAATTATTTCAAAGTAACAAGGGTATTTCTCTATAGAAATTTCTAATGATTTTATTATAGTATTTTCTTCTTTGTCAGCATTATTTGTTGGATGTTATGATTAATTGATGTTGATATCTTATGATAAAATCTAAAATATTTTATTGAGTGGTTTATGTTTAGTTTGATTGTGGATGTGCTATTTTGATACCATTCATCATATTACTATGGATGGTTTATGATTATGTTTATTGATTGGGGAAAGTTATTAACAATTCATATAAAAGTATATTTTAATTATATTTCAAAACTTTCATATGAGTAATGTATTGGAATTAGTAAGTGATGGGCGGGGCCAACTATATCCCTCAGTTCATTGGTAGGTATCATGAGGAAAACCAGTTTGGGTTTTGGCTGAAGCCTTACCCATTTATGTATAGTGTCTTGGCTGAAGCCTTGACAATACGTTTATGATGTACGACATTATTAATTACTTCATTATGAGATTAGTTGTTGATATTCCTTTTGATTATTCAATTATTTGAATATCCATGTGATTATTTATATGGAATTATTTGATTCTCATTTATTCTTTATATATTATGCTCAAGATTATGTATAATTGGATTGTTTTACAGTTATTCACCATACCTTAATGTTTATGCTTATTTATTCATGATATATTCTATTGCATGTTTACCCTTAATGATAATTTAATCTCCCCCTTAAATTTTATTTTTCCTAGGATTTCAGGATGTATATTTTGATTGACATGCTAGGATAAGTTATAAGAAAAATGGTGTTGTTAGAGGAATCATTTTGTGGTATTTTACAGTTTCAGTTGTAATGTATGTTTCAAGTATGTGATTAGTTTTCCAAAACTACTAAACTTTTTGGTCCATAAATATGATATTACTTCTATAATATTCTAATTTAATAAAGTAACAACTGAATCTTGGCTATTGGTGTGGGGGTGTTTACATGAAACAACCTTTTCAATTCCAAAAGTTCTACCCGAGCTAATAGATAAGGTGGTTTTTAAATAGGCTTAGCATCAAACACTAATTCAATATAAAATTCTACATCCAAATAATAAAAAAAAAACTTGGAATATCATCATAAAATACATCCGTATATTCATTTATTACAATTAAATCTCTAATTTGAATAGTTTATTTTTTTCATCAATCTGAGATAGTTATCTTTCACTGCAATCTCAAATAAAATTATAAACTTTTGGGTTGGCATTAAAAGGTATAAAATTATTAAATAAAAATTTAATATCACTTCTATATATCTTAGAATGATTAAATGAAATCTAATTCATACCCAAAACAATATCAAAATCTACTGTGGGTAGTTCAACAAGATTTTAAGTAAGTACCAACCAGTTGATAATGATATTAAGATTCTTATAAATATTTATTTCTTTAATATTTACCCCTCATGTTTTCAACAAAGTTCTATTTTTTCATGTGGTGATATTCCCATTTTACTTGAAAATTTATTATAAATGAAGGAATGTGGATATCTAGAGTCAAACTGGGCATTGACATAATTAAAATAAAAACGTAACATACTTATCACCACTTTATTAGATGGGTCAACATAAACTATTATAGAATAAAATGGTTTTAAAACACCCATTTACTTTTGATATTGATTATTTACTCCATGACTAACTAACTTTGGACACATGTTATCATAATTCTCCAACTCATTGAAGTTAAAAAATCACATCATTGGATGACTATCTCTTACCACATTATTGGGATGTGAAAGACTCTTTTCTTTGTAGTCATCAGTGTTATGGCCAGGATTAATCCACCGATAACATATTATAGATCCTAAAAAACATTTCCTAAAATGTATTTTACCAAACATTTAATATGTTATACGATTACCTCTAGATTTCTTAGTTTACTACTTCTCCAACACTTTCCACCCTTACTAATTATTACTCTCATCATCACAAGGCACATATTTATCAGAAATATCCATATCAACATTCTAAGAAAAATGAAAAAATTATCACAACATTTAAATTATTTTGTGGAAAAATATATTTTTAAACTTGGTTTTAATTCTAAATAAAATAAATTAATTTAACTATCAAGGTGTTGAATAAAATTCGTTACACACCTAACCAATCATTTAAAATTTGCTTCATATGTGATAATTGAATCTTCATATTGTTTCCTAAATTCAAAGAATTGATTGTCCATTATTAGTCAAAATACCTTAGAAAAATATTTCTATAGAAAAATAATCTTAAACACATCCCATTTCATGGAATCAAGTTCATCTCTTTCTCTCCTATTCTTATCCAAATACCTCAATCGACTTGCTTCACCTTCAAAATGATTAATGGAAAGAGTTAAGTTTTGGATTTTTGATTATACCATGACATCGAATATACTTTTATAAGAATTGATATAACTAACTAGTCTTAACTTACATAGAGATTACATCACTTTTATGGAATACTCAAAACATTACACTAACTAACACCCAAAGAACGTATTAGTTTAGTGCATTTCGTAACGTAGAAATATAAATAATGGTATATAAGTGAGAAACATTATCTCCCATTGGGTTCTTCATGACTAGAACCCTTCTAAGACACATAATACTTAATACATATCTACATAACCTAGGGAATGAAACATAAAATTGGGTGAGATCATATTCTTAGTAAGGGTAAACAAGGGAGACTTTTAAGCATAAATATGTGCATAAGGGCATGAGAACATGATCATGTAAATAGAATATCATACCCTACACATCAAAGATCATAAATAGGAATCATGACATAAATATTTTAAGTTAATATGAAATGAATCGTAAGGAAATGAAGAACATAATACATGAAATAAAAACATAGGAATGAGACATGGAATTATGTAAAACACGTAATCATATAATATAATTTCCATAGTAGCTAAGTAACCACATAAAAGACCATATTAGTAATATGTGATCACTCCCCATACCATATTGGAAGTCATGGATCACTCCCATGGCCATATTAAAATCATGAGTTCACTACTCATACCATCTTTTTAGTCATGGTTCACTACCATAGCCATCTTATCTTATCTCATGAGATAAAACTCTTTATCCAATGAATTGGAGGGGGATATAGGTCTCAACCATATCCTAATGGAATAATACATACATGTTCCACGAGATTATAAACAATTATATAATAAACCATGAAATGAAACAAGTTTCATAAACATGTAATCATATCTTAACCTATGGAGAAAGTGATAGGTTTCAAAATCATTTAATCAAAATATAACCTGTGAATGGAAGCAGCTTTCATAAGCATATAACCCATGAAAAAGAAATGAGATTCATATATATATATAACCCATGAAACATAAATGAGTTTCATAAACATAATTCCATAAAAACATAAACCATTCATTGAAATAATATGAATGGTGCCATTGAATCATTTCCCTATAAGGGAATGAGTAACACCAATAAATTTCAACTTAGATGGAAAATAATTTTTAAATATCTTTTAAAAATATTTCTTGATGAAATATATCCTTTCTTCATTGAAAAATGAATTTTAGAAAATAAAAACTTTTCAAAACTATTTTCTTAAAAATAAACTTGAAAACTTATAAAGAATTATTTAAAACATTTTGAAAACCATTTTTCTTGAAAACCTATAAAAGAATCTTGAAAATATTTTCAAAACAATTTTCCTTGAAAATTTATAAAAGAATCTTGAAAACATTTTTAAAACCATTTTCTATGAAAATAATTTTAAAAATTATAAATAAATCTTGAAAACGTTTTTAAAACCATTTCTTTTAAAATAATTTTAAAACTTATAAATAAAGATTGATTTTTTTTAAAAACCATTTCTCTTAAAATTCTTTGAAAACATATATAGAAATATTGAAAACTTTTGAAAAACTATTTATTTTAAAATAATTTGAAAACTTATTTTGAAATCCTGAAAACATTTTTAAAAAAATTTCTTTTAAAATACTTTGGAAGCTTATAAATAAATCTTGAATACTTTTGAAATACCATTTCTTTTTAAATATTTTTAAAATTTAAAACTAAAGATTTAAAATGTCTGGAAAACTTTTATCATTTAAAATAATTTATCACAAAGAATTTATAGAATATTATGAGTTTTTTTAATATTTTTTAAAATGAAATTTTAATATTGTAAAGGAAGCTTAAAAGTAATTTCCTTTACTATTGAGGATAAATTTATACATTCCACACATTCCTTTTTCACCGTAAAAAGTTTAGAAAGGTGCCTCGACCAGAAAACAATAATAAGATTCATTATTAAAAAATATTTTGTTTAAAAATTCATAAATTTGGTAGAATTGTATTTTAAATATCATATAATAATAATATAATATTTTTGGAAACCTTTTATAGGACATGGTTTTGAAGGAACACAAATTTTTGACCAAAGAGAGGCTAAATTAAGCTTTTCTTAAAAACACTTTCTTAATTATATTGTGTACCAAATAGTGTAAAAATGGTTAAAATGAAAGAATATATAGTGAATAACCCTAGGAGAATAAAATTAACAAGAGTTCGTAATATATAGATCATAAGATTTCATAAAAAGAAGCATAATCATAAACAATATTGAAATGTTACGAGATTGTTTCAATAAACTCTTACCACTTAGTTACTTTGAACCATAATCCACAGGTAATAAAATAATATTAAATGAATATTAAAAAAACATTAATATAATTAGATTCATGATATAAAATTTCAATGTTATTATATAGAACTCATGGAAAAATATGGGTGCATAACAAGGCATGTGTCTCAAACAAGAAAAATTGAGAAAAAATTACTTTACCGATTTGGTAACTTTTAAAACATAAACCCTATGAAAGAAATATCATAAAATGAATATTTAAATTACCATAAATTTATGTACAAAAATAATATAATTCATCTGTGGGTAGTATAAACACCAAACAAACAAAACAGGTTTTGTATAAAGAGAGTATCTCACGGAAATAAAAAGTGAGATGAAATTCCCTTACCTTATGTCTTGAATCTCATCTCAACCATACGTATTTATTGTTTAATATATATAAGTTTATTATAAATCTATTACATAACCATATTATTATATATAATACAATATATGGTTTTATTATGACTTTATATTACCTGTTTGTTAATAATTCTATGTTAAGGTTTCATTTCAGTTAATATCTTCTTTGTTCTTCACATGTGTCTTAATTTGTTATATCTTTGATAGTTATACTTATATCATGTTTTAAAGAGTTTAGAAAATGATATAAATATATTTTATATTAATTATATGTGGATTATAATATTCTTTATGATATAGATGTGTGAAATTGAATACACCGTTCATGAGGACTATAGGTCGTACATACGCATAAACGCTGCTTCTATTTTTCTTATAATATTAAAAGAAACAATATAAATGACACACACACACATATATATATATATATAATACCATTAAACTATAATTATTATGTCATATATATCATATAAGTTCTCTAAAACCATAATTAATACATTCCATGTTGTTTATGAATGAATCACGTCGCTTTGAGTGGGAAATAGTCCACACTTCCCCAAGAAAAATTATCATATTTACACAAAATGAAACGTATACTGATATGCATCATAAAAAATTTAAATAAGAATAAAGAAATAATAAATATCATATATAAATATATTTTACACCTTAATTTCCTCCATGATAGGTGGTAAAGGGAGAATGAATAATCATCGTTCTGCAAGGTTGTAGTTCGTCGAACACATAAATTGTATGTTTGTTACCCATTAGATGGGAGTGTGTGTAAGTGTAGGTAAAACCACTAAAATAAAAACATATAAGTATATTTAGGATAATTGTTTTGTATAATCAAGGAATAAGCAGAGTTTATGAGGTGGATAAGGAAAATAAGATAAATGAGGTTGCGGGAGCATATTACCTCTTCTTTGTGTAACTTTTTTTGGTTTTCACAATAGGGATTCCATGGATGGATTTCTGCCAAAAATTAGGCTTAAAATATTAATGTAGGGATGTTTTTAAGTTTATTGGGTAGATCATATCTGAACCTAAGTGGCATGAGAGGTGTAAAGAAGGGGGAGAGGTGGTGGCCTTTTATAGGGAAGGGAAAGGACTCACTTGGTATTTTTGAAAACAAGTTAGGTGTTCCCATGTTTTTACAAAAAAAAAATCCTAAAAAACTAGTAAAATAAATAAATTAAGGTCAATGTATAAATAATTTCTATGAAATGGGTGTTGGAAAACTTTCTAGGTCATTTGGCCCCTTAATATTAAGGTTTATTCTCTTGTTAAGCTTAATTTTGCATTAATCGTTGTGATTAATTTTAATTAGACTTGCTAATATTTTTTGTAAACAAATAAGTTGAAATTTTTAGAAATTATAAATTATTATTATTCCAAATATTTAATCAATTTTTCTAAATTAAAATCACAACAGTGGAAGAAATTAATTAAAATTTAATCCCACAGAGGGGAAGATAATGTGGGTTTTAAAGTAAAACATTTCCAAGTTTGCTATGTTTTTATATTCAATTGGAATGTGAAATTTATTCCAAAGACAAAAATTGAATTATATGATAAAACATTAATGTAATTAAACTGTAAAAACAATCCAAAATATAATTTTTCCATAAAAATAAATTAAATGAAAATGCAGTTTTGATTTAAAATTTAGTATTTTTTACTATTCACCAAATATGGAACTTTAGAAACAAATACCAATAATTCACCCCAACCTAATTTTTTATGTGCTTATTTAAACTATAAAGTTTATTTTGACATATAATATTTAGAAAAATTTCAAAAATTGTATTTAAAATTGGTTCTCTGTTAAAAGGTGGTAAAAATGATTTAATAAAAATATTGGGTTTTATGTGTGAAATTGGGTTTGTTCATATATTAGGTTAATCAAATATATTGGATGAATATAAAAAATATTTTATTGGATATATATTATATATATTAATTTAATATCACTCAAAAATTATAATTAATTTAATTTACTAGTATAAAATAGTTTTTTGAGCATAAAAATGGTTTTCTATAAAAACATTACCTTTATGTTCAATTGGTTCTTATATTAATTTATAATTAATTTATAAATAATAAATTTAACCATGTATTTTTATAAGTTATCTAATATTATTCATAACCGTCAACTTAATGACTAGGTTATATCTTATTATATTAAATAATAATATTTTTAATATTAAATAATAGTTTAGTAACACTCAATGTTGCATGCTACACAAGCCTTTGAGGAAAGTCAATCATGAGTGTAATATATGATAACCTTATTCATTTGTATAAAAAATTCTAAAATTTATGTTTCATGTAGTGAATGATAACTTGGAGTTGTGTATAATGAAATTAAAATACAGTGATTTAATATATAAAACTATTTTCAGTGTTACATGAAATGAAAAATATCAGAAGATTAAACTAATTTGAAAAAATATATTTCACAAAATCTTGGGGTGTTTCATTCTACCTCACATAAAGTAAATTTCTCCCACAAAATTCATCTGGGTTATTAAATGTTTAATACATTAAATATCCTTTCCTAGAAACACATCATAAAAATGAATCCTAAAATTCTTTTAAAAAGGGAAAGTTAGAGACATAAAGGTCACCCAAAGTTACATATTACAAGGTATTCACATTAAAAACATGTGAATACACTCATCATATATTCTCTTGAAACATGGTAATAACTTGAATTACCATAAATACTTTTGGAAAACATTCATTTTTACTTATTCTAAACGTTACTGATAGAGTTTTTTTTGTTGAAAAAGTAGTTTTTTCATCATAGATAAAGTTTAAAAATTACTTAGTTTAAGGAATATATTCAGTAACCTTTGGAATAATTAAGCCTGCATTTTTTCCAAAAGTATTTATAGTAATTCAAGTTATTACCATGTTTCAAGAGAATATATGATGAGGGTATTCACATGTTTAGAATGTGACAACCAAGACCTAGTTTTTGATATACCAGGGATCAATTTTAAGTTAATTTCATGAACTTATTTCTAATGTTTTGGATTTTAACCTTTTGGAAGGGTTATAAGGTTATCAATTTTATGAAATTTTAAGTTAAATTTAGGATGAAGTATTTATGTATTAAGGTTGTATTGAAAACCTTAGTTAAAAATATATTTACTGATTAAAATTATTTCAAGGATGTCTATCATATTTTGGAAATTAGATTAATGATGTTTTAGAAAATGACATCATGTATGTCTGGTGACAACCAATCAAGTTCGACATGGTTGCAGGTCTTGAAACCATGACCGATGGATGATATGGGTTTCAAACCTACCATTAGATTATATGATGTCATGGTTAATGTATAATTTTTTATTTATGAATAAATATTTATAATGAAACAATAGTGTTAATTTTTATATTTAGAGCATAATGTATTAACCATATTGATTTTCAAGAATAGTTAGCGACAAATAGTTATAATTTTCATTCTTTATCAGCCTTAAGATCTGCTAAAAGTGTATTTTTTTGATTCAGGCCTCAAACTTAATTTTTAGACATCCATTTCTTAAAGTAATGGATGAATTAGAAATAGATAAAAGAACAACCCAAGAGAAAATTTTATTATAGAAATATATCAAGTATATTTCTTTATACTCATGGTCGATAAATGAATTACTCAGTGATGGTATAATTATAAAAAAATTATTGTCCTACTACCTTAATTTTTTTTAGACAGATAAACTTTTGAATCATCACGGATTTTAGACTTTGAGTTGCTCAAAATTTTAATGAGCATTCAATTGTTTATGATTTATGACTTCAATCACTCCCTATGAATATTTATGATTTTCTTTAAATTACATGTTTTCAATTGACACATTTGTTGTCCTATGTGGAAACCTTATAATATGTTACTTTGGGTAACCTTTATGTCACCAACATTCCCATTTTGAAGGAATTTTAGGATTCATTTTTATGATGTGCTTCTATGAAAGGATATTTCATGTATTAAGCATTTAATAACTGAGATGAATTTTATAAGGACCCAACCTTAAAACTTTACTTAATCTTTAATTAAATGAATAATTCACATTGATGGTCTTTTCAGGTTTAGAGTTTTAGAGAATTAGGACATAACAATTACATCTCAAAATATTACAAAGTAGACACTCCTACTCAATTTCCATTTTTTTACAAAATAAAAACTCTTAAAAAGAAACATGTATAGTTCCTTGTTTTAGATAGCATGTATTTCATTGATCTCATCCTTGACCCAATTCAACTTTAAGTCCTGTGTAAAACATTTCAAAAAAAACTTGGGATGAGCATAAAAAGCTCAGTAAGGGATATAAAATAATAAGGAAAGAAAACATTAGTCTATGTATACATAAGGATCAATGAAATCATACTTTAATCATAAAACCTAAGCGCTTCAACATAACTCATGAAATCATAAGATTTATGAATAACTCATAGAAATCATAAGAAATAAAGGTAACTTGAGGCATTCATAACATTCTTACATAGGGAGTAACCCTCATGGTTACGTTTGGAATACCCATCACAGTATATTCCCTAAATCTCTTCAGAGAAACCTTAGTGTTTAACTCCTTCACGTTACCCAATGCATTGGAGAGCTATCTCGGGATCACCTTCCCTTAGTTTATCACATAACCACCTGATTTCATAAACATTTCTCAAGAACCATATCATAATCATAACACATAACTTAAGCATAAAGGAAAGATAACATTCCCACATTGCAATAACAATATAAAATTTTAAGATATTGAAATAATAAATACATTCTAAAAAACCATTTTCAATACCAAAATACGTAAAATGGGTATATGGTATTTATTTTTATTTTGAAAACATTACGTCTTGTTAAGGAATCCATAGATCCAATAATACTCACGACGGCGGAAAAGGTCGTTGTCACCGCTTACGTTAAAAAATAAACATTAATTTTTGTTGTTTAGTAAAACATTTTGTAGAGAAAAGATTACCTTTGAATGAAATGAAAACTAAAATGGGTTTTATACACCGTATAAAAGAAAGTCTTGTATAAATCAAAGGATGCCTCAATAAACGGAGATTGAGACGAAGTCCCGTAAAAAGTCAGTATCCTTAGATTAAGGATAAATAAATTACATAATTATGTGTGACAAATATAAATACACCAAATATAAGTGGATATTAAGTGTAAAACAATCAGAGGACATCCACACATATTCATAGCACGATATAATCAATAAGTAGAGGTTTAACCCAAAGAATTGAAATTGGGTTAAGAAGTTCCCTTACAAAAATTCGACAGCCTAACGACGTCACTTTAAAATTCAGAAAATGAGTTGATGAGATAGAAAATGGTATCTCATCACTTGGAAATACAATTTACATTAATAAAGATATATAATAACATATCCCAACAAAATAATATGTTAATTAAAAGACATAACAAAAAAAGAAGTCTTTTAAAAAGAGGAGGGTGAAAGGTTCCCTTACCGATTTGGGTAACTTTCGAAACGTACACCCCATGAAATAAGGTTCATACAATGAAGATGTAAATACCCATAAATTAAATTATATTACATAAATAATAAAATCATTGTCAGTACATTCCCCACCCAAAAGTAAATAGTGGCAAATGTAGCATGAATCTTACGGGAACACATAGTCATATAAAAAACCCCTTACCTCGTTGTGATCAATCGAGTCGTATGACCAAAAGATAAAAGACACCAAATGAATCAAATAATACCATGAATATAAATATAATAATGATAATGTATATGAGAGGACAGTACACAATACACCACATGTAATAAATAAGTGGTGAACAATTGAAATCTCACTGAATTAAAAGTGAGATAAGAAATCCCCTTACGAAAATTCGGCAGCCTAACGGCGCCACTAAAAACATTCAAAAATAGATTGATGAGATCAAATAGGGTATCTCATCATATAAACATAAAAAGTACAGTAATAGGAATATAAAATAACATCCCCCAACATAAGAAATAGGAGCTTAAAAGAAGTGACATAAAAGAGAGTACTTAAAAAGGAAGAGAGAGGTAGAATCCCTTACCTCAAGTCCGAATTGTCTTGTTCGTTTCATTATATTCATAAATAATTAACTTTTGTAAATTTAAAATTGATTAAGGACCTCCTTTAAAGTTTATTATTCAATTCATAACACCTATTATAATTTTATAATAATTAGTTAATTATGCGAGTTCATATTAGATCTTTTTGTCGATGTTTGGTACATGAGTCAAAAAATGAACTTGTTTGAAAAGAATTGTCCATGTAGTTATAAGTACATCATATCCATAATATTATTAATGATTTAAATATCATATATAACCATTAAATATTCATTTTATACTATTCCATAACATTTGGAGGTGAAATGAAATGAAATTCACCATTCATGGAGACAGTAGGTCGTACGTACGCATGAACGCTAGTTTCAATTCTTTGTCATATTAATGGAATTAAAAATAAATGAGATATATATATATATTATAATTCCAGTATAATATATATGTTATAAATGTCACATAAGTTCATTAATTTCATTCTTTATACATTCCATGTATTTTATGAATGATTCAAATCACTTGAGGGGGCAGTAGTCCATACTTCCGCATATGAAATTATCGCATTTGCACAACATGAAAAGCATAAATTTATATTTTAAATATAAAATAAATAAGCATATAGAAAACATAAATACCATATATATCATATATAAAATACAGTGACATCATAATTTCCACCATGAGAGGTGGTAGGAGATAATTGAATAACCATCGTTTCGTGAGGCAATAGTTCACCGTCTACAGAAACAGTATGTTCTTCTCCAATTAGATGGAGGTGTGTGTAAGTGTAGCTCAAATAATACTCATAACAACATCGTTGTATATTTAATATACTGGTATTGTTACAAATGAAAGTAATAAAAAGAGTTTAAGGGGTTGGAGAAGCAAAATAAAATAAAATAACATAAGAGAAGACATTACCTTTAAATCAGGTAACTTTTTTTGATTTGAGCCCAAATGCTTCCTTGGGAAGCATTCTGCCCAAAGTGAGGCTTCTAAGAGTAAGAGATAGATGTGGAGAGACAATATGGGTAGAGTTTGGATGATCCAAGGTCTTGAGAGGTGTGGGTATGGGGGTAGAGGTGGTGGCCTTTTATAAGAGGGATGAGGGGCACTCTTGGAAAGTCATGAAATGTTACTTTATTATAAAATGATTTTCGGATTTTAAAGGTCCCAAAATTATATATTTCTAGGTTAAGGTGATAAGGGTTCAAAATAAACCCATTAAATAGGTTTTCGACATGTGTAAGTCTTAGATTTTACATTATCATTTCATTTTATTTAAATTGTTCATTAATGAGGTAATCATTGCATCATCATGGTGTCATAAATAAATTTATTTATTTAACGTCTAAAAATTATATAAAAAATTACCATGTTGTAGGAAATATTTTTAGATTTCTAATGACTATTTTTAGTAAAAGTTATCATTTATGTAAACGAAATTAAAATTGTTTTACTGAGGATATACAAACCTTTGTTATATTTCCTTTCTTTAAAAAATAATTTGATAAATAGTCACTATCACACTAAACTGATATCATGGGGCCCCAAAGTTGAAACAATGCATGGAATGGTATTCCATGACACCACCAAAAGAATTAGGACACATTTTGGGGTAATTTTATATTTTTATGATATTATTTTATTACCCTTCACTACCCGATTACTAATTAAACATGATAATTAAAGATAATTACTGTCGTTATTATTCATAATGTCCAAAAACAAAAAATTCTTAATTACATAACTTATACCTTCTGATTACAAATATGGAATCCATTTTATCAAATTCCAGAAACATAAATTGCAATAATTAATTTAAAAGATTTGTTGTTGTCAAAACCAAAGACGGGTTTTTAAGAAGTAAAATCTATCAAAAGATTGATTTGTTTTTACATCCAATTTAAAAGTGAAATTGAATCCAATGTCCATAATTGTATTAAATGATAAAAAAATAATTAAATTAAACCTTAAAACCAATTAAAATAAAAATATAACTATTTAAATAAATTGGATGAAAAGGCAGTTTTGAATTAAAATGCAGTATTTTTCACTATTCATTAAAAATGAACATTTGTCAGAAAAATAAGCAAAATTTATCCAAAGTAAATTTCAATGTCCCAATTCTAAAGAATTAGATTATTTTGAAAAATATATCTTATAAAATTGTCAAAAGTTATATTTAAAAAAGGTTCACCATCAAAATGCGGTAAAACAATCTTTTAAAAATATTAGAGTATTCATTCTTAAAATTGGATTCATTTTCATTTTAAGCCTCTAACATTTATTGGATAAATATAAATATATTTAACAAACATATGTAATAATTTTGTAGTTAGTTCTTTTTATTCCCTCCATTACAACGATTAGGCATTAACTATTATTTAAAATAATAATATTATATTATTAGTGTGCAACGTAAGATTTCAAAGAAACACGTTGTTGCGTATTGGGTATGCCATCGAGCATAGCATTCCCTTTAAAGTAATATTTACATTTTATTCACAAATATTAATAAATATGAAAATGTAATATTCTTTATTTACCTGGGATGTTACAAATTTAGAGGGAGAAATTTATTTTACATGAGGTAGAATGAAACACCCCAAGATTTTGTGAAATATTTTTTCTCAAATTAGTTTAATCTTCTCATAATTTTCATTTCATGAAACACTTAAAATATTTTTTATATATTAAATCACTATGTTTGGATTTCATTATACGCAACACCAAGTAATCATTAACTAAATAAAACATAAATTTTAGCATGTTCTACACAAATGTCTAAGGTTATCATACATTACATGCATGATTGACTTTCCTTAAAGTCTTGTGTAGCATGCAAGATCGAGTGTTACTAAAATATTATATTATATTTAAAATATTATTATTTAATATATTAAGATATAACCTTGTCATTAAGTTGATGGTTATTAATAAGATTAAAAAACTTATGAAAATAAATGGTTAAATTTATTCGTTATTAATGAATTATAAATTAATATAAGAACCAATTGAACATAAATGGAATGTTTTTATAGAAAAATATTTTTATGCTCACAAAACTATTTTATACTAATAAATTAAATTAATTATAATTGTTGAGTGATATTAATTTAATATATATACTATATATCCAATAAAATATTTTTTATATTCATCCAATAGATTTGATAAACATAATATATGAACAAACCCAATTTCACACATAAAACCCAATATTTTTATTAAAACATTTTTACTGCCTTTTAATGGAGAACCTATTTTAATTCGAATTTTTGAAATTTTTATAAATATTATATTTCAAAATAAACACAATATTTGAAATAGGAACATAAAAATTTGGTTAGGGTGAATTGTTGGTATTTTTTTGTGAAGTTCCATATTTTGGTGAATAGTAAAAAATATTGAATTTTAATTCAAATTGTAATTTAATTTAATTTATTTTTAGGGAAAAATTATATTTTGAATTGTTTTTAAAGTTTTATTACATTAATTTTGTATCAACTAATCTAATTTATGTCTTTGGAATAAATTTCACATTCCAATTGAATATAAAAACATAGCAAACTTGGAATTTTTTTACTATAAAACCCACATTATCTTCCCCTCTGCAGGATTAAATTTAAATTAATTTCTTCCACTGATGTGATTTTAATTTAGAAAAAAGGATTAAATATTTTTAATGAGAATAATATAAAATTTCTAAAATTTTCAAATTATTTTTTTACCAAAAATATTAGTGAGTCTAATTAAAATTAATCACAATGATTAAGGTGAAATTAATCTTAACAAGAGAATAAACCTTAAACATAAGGAGAAAAATGACCTAGACACCTGTACAACACCCATTTTCTAGAAATTATTCATACATTGACCTTAATTTATTTATTTTACTAGTTGTTTATGATAATTTTTGGTAAAATCATGGGTACACCTAACTTGTTTTCAAAAATACTAAGTGAGTCCTTTCCATTCCATATAAATGGCCACCACCTCTCCCCCTAATTCACACCTCTCAAATCACTTAGGTTTAGATATTATCTACCTAATACACTTAAAAAAAATCCCTACCTTACTCTTTTAAGCTTAATTTTGGGCATAAATCAATCCATGGAATCCCTTTTGTGAAAACCAAAATGAGTTACCCAAAGAAGAGGTAACATCCTCCCTCAACCTCATTTATCTTATTTTTATTATCCACCTCATAAAATATAATTATTCCATGATTATAAAAACAAATTATCATAAATATACTTATATGTTTTTATTCTATTTGTTTTACCTACACTTACACACACTTCCATCTAATGGGTAACAAACCTACTATTTATGTGTCCGATGAACTACCACCTCACAAAACGATGATTATTCATTATCCCTTTACCACCTCTCATAGAGGGAATTAAGGTGGAAAATATATTTATATATGATATTTATGATATTTATTATTTCTTCAATCTTATTTAATTGTTTTATAATACATATCCTTATACCTTTCATTTTGTGTAAATATGATATTTTTTGCTTGAGGAAGTGTGGACTATTGCCCCCTCATGATTCATTCACAAACTACATGGAATTTATTAAGAATGGTTTAAGTGAATGAATATGATATATATGAGATAATAATTATACTTTAATGGTATTATATATATGTTTCTGTCATTTATATTGTTTCTTTCAATATTACAAGAAAAACAGAAACAACATTTATGCGTACGTATGACCTACAGTCTCCATGAATGGTGTATTCAATATCATACTTCTATACTATACAGAATATTATAATACACATATAATTAATAAAAAAGATATTAATATCATGGATTAAACTCTTTAAATCATGATATAAGTATAACTATTAAATATATAACAAATTAAGACACATGCGAAGAATAAATAAGATATTAACTGAAATGTATCCTTAACATAGAATTGTTAATAGATAGGTAGTGTAAATTAATAATCAAACCATATATTTTATTATATATAATAATATGGTTCTGTAATAGATTGATAATAAAATTATATATATTATACAACAATTATTTATGGTTGAGATGAGATTCAAGACATAAGGTAAGGGAATTCCATCTCACTTTTTATTTCCGTGAGATACTTTCTTTATAAACCACATGTTATTTCTGTTTAGTGTTTATACTACACACGAATGAATTATATTATTTTTGTAATTAAATTTATGGGTATTTAAATATTCATTTTATGATCTTTTTTTCATAGGTTTTATGTTTCAAAATTTACCAAATCGGTAAAGTAATTTTTTCTCAATTTTCCTTCATTGAGACACATGCCCTGGTATGCACCCATATTTTTCCATGAGTTGTATATAATACCTTTGAAATTTTATATCATGAATCTCTTTATATTCATGGTATTTTAATATTCATTTAATTTTATTTTATTACATGTGGATTATGGTTCAAAGTAACTAAGTCGTAAGAGGTTATTGAAACAATATCGTCACTTTTCAAGAGTGTTTAGGATTATGTTTCCTTTGATGAAATATTATGATATATATATTAAAAACTCTCATGAATTTATTCTCATAGGGTTATTCACTATATATTCATGTATTTTAAATTTTTTTACACTATTTGGTACACAATATAGTTAGTGTTTTTAAGAAAGGCTAAGTTTACCCTCTCTTTGGTCAAAGATCTGTGTTCCTTCAAAACCATGTATTATAAAAGGACTAAAAAAATATTATCTTATTCTTATATGATATTTCAAATACATTTTTACACAATTTTTAAATTTTTGAACATAATATTTATTAATAATGAATCTTATTATTGTTTTCTGGTCGAGGCACCTTTTTTAACTTTTTTATGGTGTAAAAGGAATCTGTGATCCTCCATAATAAAGGACATTACCTTGAAGCTTCCTTTAAAAGATTAAAATTTTATTTAAAAAAATTAAAAAAAAATCAGAATATTCTGGAAATTATTTGTTTTAAATTATTTTAAAATAAAAAGTTTATCCAGATTTTTTAAATCTTTAGTTTTAAATTTTAAAAATATTTTTAAAAAAATGGTTTTTCAAAAGTATTCAAGATTTATTTATATGTTTCCAAAGTATTTTAAAATAAATGGTTTTCAAAATGTTTTCAGGATTTCAATATAAATTCTCAAATTATTTTAAAATAAATAGTTTTTCAAAAGTTTTCAATATTTCTATATATGTTTTCAAAGTATTTTAAAAGAAATGGTTTAAAAAAAATTGAATATTTATTTATAAATTTTTAAATTATTTTAAAATAAATGGTTTTCAAAATGGTTTCAATATTTATTTATAATTTTTAAAAAAAAATTTCATTGAAAATGGTTTTAAATTTTTTTCAAGCTTCTTTTATAAATTTTCAAGGAAAATAGTTTTGAAAATATTTTCAAGATTATTTTATAAGTTTTCAAGGAAAATGGTTTTCAAAATGTTGTCAAGCATTCTTTATAAGTTTTCAAGTTTATTTTTAAGAAAATGGTTTTGAAAAGGTTTTTTTAAAAAACTTCATTTTTCAAAGAAGAAAGGATATATTTCATTAAGAAATATTTTTAAAAGATATTTAAAAATTATTTTCCATCTAAGTTGACATATGTTGGTGTTACTCATACCCTTATAGAGAAATGATTCAGTGGAACCATTCATATTATTTCCATGAATGGTTTGTTTTTTTTGGAATTATGTTTATGAAACTCATTTATGTTTCATGGGTTATATGTATATGAATTTCATTTCTTTTTCATAGGTTATATGATTTTGAAACCCGTTTCCTTTCACGGGTTATATTTTGTTGAAATGATTATGAAACCTATCTCTTTCTCCACAGGTTAAGATATGATTACATGTTTATGAAACTCAATTAATTTCATGGTTTATTATATAATTGTTTATAATCTTATGGAACATGTATGTATTATCCCATTATGAGATGGGTGGGACCTATATCTCCCTCCAATGCATTGGATAAATATTTTTATCTCATGAGATAGGATAGGGTGGCTATGGGAGTGAACCATGACTACCAAGATGGTATGAGTAGTGAACTCATGCTTCTAATATGGTCGTGGTAGTGATCCATGACTACCAATATGGTATGGGGAGTGATCGGATACTACTAATGTGTTCTTGTAAGTGATTGTAACGACTTGTAAAATTAAAGGGTAATTTTTTTCTTAATTTTCTTTGGGATTTTACAAGAATGCGGTTTCTGACGGCACTTGATTCAGAGGCCCAGTGTGCCCGAAATTTCTATCCAAAGTTTAGTTTGGGTACGTTCAGTGAATGAATGAGTGGATTTTTCTAACATTTGAACCGGTGCTCAGAATTGAATTCTGAGGGCACCGATGGATTCGCACTGCCGGTAATTGCTTAGGCACACCTTTTCCGGTGTCGTGTTTTCACGAGAGAAGTTGTTAAAAATTGTGGAAGTTAAAATAAAACTTTAGCTAGAATTTTTATTTCTAAGTGGTTAAAACCTTTGAGTGGAAGTTGGAGGAAACCACCCAACTTTCCATCGGAGGTTATGAGGGTGGTGGGGCCCACACGAACCCCACCCCTTCATATTCCCTAACTCCTTCAACTCACCATTAATTTTGATAACTTATGTTAATTAAATAGGTGAATTTAATTTGAATGTTTTAAATTCAAATACTTAAGTTATGTTAATAAAATAAGTGTAGTCCTTATTTTTTTGGGTTGGAACTTGTTGCTTTTGGAGGATTTGGGAGAAAAGCTAAGGAGCTTGAAGTTATTCTTCTTCTTCAACGAAGAACGTGAAGAACGCCGACCTCCGAAGAAGGTCGACAAGAATGTCGGATCCTCAAAAGATCAACAACGCAACGATTCTCCTTCCGCAACGCCTTCTTCCTCGATGGTTATTTCCGAGATGAACCCTCGCTCAAAGAATTCAATGAGGTAGAGGTTTTATGTGTTTCTATTCGTGATTTTCTTCCGTCATCATTCCTCATACAATTAGACCGTTTGTTATCAGTTAACGGGAGGGGGTCGGACCGCACAAACATGGCCGAACCTCCTCCCCTTTTTCTCTTGTCTACCTTGTGGTGGATTAGAACGGGGATGGCGCGGTGCCGTCGCACCGCACGGGGACTAGCAGCAAGAAATGCGCGGCGCCGTCGCACCGCGCTGGAGAATCCCGAAGGCACCGCGGCCGGAGCGGGGCCGTGGTGGAGGGGTGCACCGGCATCGCGCCGCGTCGGGCGAACCAAGGCCGCGGCGGAGCAGGAAGACCGACGGCCGGTTCCGGGCCACCGGCGTCGAAGCAGGGGGACCAGCCATGCCGATCCTATGGCGGCAACAGCCGGCCGACCGGAGTGGGCCGGCCAGTCAGAGGAGGAGCCGGGGGTTCAAAACCCCCGACTGGCCGGACATGAACGGCCCCCACAAGGGGGTCGCGGTTAAAAACTAGCGGGGGGGCAGCCCCCCCCCCCCCCCCCTGCCGCACCCCTGTCCGCTCGGCCGAAACGGCCGAGCCACCTGGCTCTGGCCAACGCGCCGGACCGGCTGCCCCGGCCAGGCCAGGCCACCCAGGCCAGGCCAGGACATGGCCGGCCACGCCCAAGCGGGCCGGACCTGGACCCGGTTCGGGTCGATCCAGTTCAGGCCGACCCAGGGGGTCTCGGGCCGGGTCGGTCCGGGCCCGAAACCCCCACTTCCGGACCTCTCACGGTCTTTTCCCATAACATGGACTAAAAACCTCCGATCAACGCCCCGTCAGTGGTGATGGTATCCTTAGAAAGGGACGGTCATTTCAATATATCGCACTCAAGGTTTCAGAGTACTTTGGGTTCAGCCGGGTTGGTTCGTTCACGAAACCAACCGGGCCTTCGGAGCAGAAACGCTCATAACTTGAGCTCCGGACGTCCGATTGACGTACCGTCGACTTTGATGGATTCCTCTAAGTGAGACGGACCTTTTGGATTACTCCTCTCGAGGTGTGGATGCAGTTTGAGTATGGTCGGATTGGTTTTTAATTAAAAACTAACCGGGCCCCTGGGACGAAAAAGCCAATAACTCTCAGACCGGACGTCCAATTGACGCGCCGTCTGTGACGTTGAGTTCTTGTTGACGATACGGAACTTTTGGATACATCAACTCCGGACTATGTGTCAGTTGATGGATCAGCCCCTCGGCTCGTGGGGCAGACCCTCCCGAACGAGCATGCCATGTGCGGGAACCCTAGATCTGACTGTGACTGCAACGACGATGACGATTGTACAGAAATCCTCTGTGGATTCGACAGTGATGACTACAGCACTCAGCGATCCTATGTGGATCTGTGCTACCGATCCTGTGTGGGTCAGATCCTGTGTGGGTCAGCGCTCAGCTGTCCTGTGTGGGCCAGTGCCTACAGATCTGGTGTGGGTCTGATCCTGTGTGGGTCATTGCGGGGGTTAGTTACCTATCGATCCTGTGTGGGTCAGATCCTGTGTGGGTCATTGCAGGGGTTAGTACCTATCGATCCTTTGTGGGTCATTGCGGGGGTTAGTACCTATCGATCCTGTGTGGGTCCGATGACTTAGATGAATCAGTGGCTTTACCTGATCATCTCTATTTTCTTACAAATAAGTATTCCTATGTGAGCTGAATCTTGACTTTCAATCCTTATCTTCGATAAGATTGAATTGATATCCTATGTTGATTACGTTATGATTTCCTATGAGGATTTGGGTTGTGATTTCCTATGTGGAACGCGTTACGTTTTCCTGTGTGGACTGGTTGTACATGGGCTCGGATGTTGGAGCTGAACTGGAATTGAGGACTTAGGTATATGTATGGGCATATACCTAAGCAGTGTGTGATGTTACTTCGTGATTTTATCTTTCCTATGTGGATTATACTTTGTGGATTCTGGGATACCTTTGGGGGTCTTGGGGTCCCTACTGAGTAGCTTATACTCACCCCTGCACGGGCTATGCCCGCACTACATTGTGTTGGTTGTAGATGACGGACAGCGCTGATCGTGGTAGAGGAATGAGGAGCAGGTCGGTACCCGGAGGTGGACCACTGGGTGGGGCGTACATGGAGCGGACGGATGGACCCGAGGAGCTGTGGAGGCTATCTGTACCCACCCTTCAGGTGGGGCTTCCATTGGATGGCTCTCCATAGCAGATTTACTTTTCAGTTGTTGTTTTCCCTTTCCAGTTTTACTTTAATTTCAGTTTGGGTTTGTATACTGGCCCACTTACTTTTCCGCACTTACTGTTGTACCCAGTTTTTACTTAGTGTTTACTTATGCTTTCTTGCTCTGTGGTGATTGTTTACTTTACAAAGTCAATGCCTTCCCTTTTTACCAGGAATTACGCCTTGGTGCTAGTCTCCAACCCCTGGCCTTTGTAATGCGGGCTTGGGGTAGTCACGACACAGGTCCCGAGGATGGGGCATGACAAATTGGTATTAGAGGAGTTCGGTTCTACCGCAGAACTCAGGACTCTGATCTTTTTCTATGTGAAGCAATAGTGTTAAGAGTATTGAGTGTGGTTATCAGTCCAGGGAGTCCAGTGTTGGTATGGCGACCGACGTATCCGTACACCAAGACCCTGACTTTTGATTTCCGACTTAATACACGAAAACATTGATTGCATGTGTGTTTCAAGTTTTTTTTGTGATTACTTTGTGTTAGCTCACCAGGTATACTGTTTGACCGTGGCACGCCTGTTTCTTTTCAGGATGGCCCCACGATGGCATGCAGCTAGGGTTCTGAGCATTGTGCGTGATGATAGCCCACCGAGCGACGAGGCCTCGGTACAGGGCCCTTTGACAGTAGAGGCACCGGCGATACCTTTACTCGCCGAGCCACCGATGCTACCAGCCCCACCTACTGACGATGCACGTTGCCTTAGTGCACTGCACGAGTTTCAGCGCCAGCGACCTCCCAGGTTCCGCGGGGAGACGGACCCTTAGGCAGCTAAGGATTGGCTGGAGGCAGTTGTACGGGTTTTCAGGTTAGTGAGGACACCAGCAGACCTCATGGTGATCCTCGTTGCGAGCCTCCTATACGCGGCAGCAGGCAGATGGTGGAGCTTGATGCTCCAGGTGCACGATAAGGTATCTCTCCTCTGGACAGACTTTGAGAGCCTCTTCCACTCGGAGTTCTTCCCAGCCACCCTCCTTGCGGTGCGCATCCAGGAGATTCTACAGTTGTGGCAGGGCATCTTGACGGTCGCCCAGTACTCCATGAGATTTATCGATCTATCGTGCTATTCGACAGACATGGTACAAGACCCATTATTCCGGGCCCAAACTTTCGAGCAAGGACTGAGGCATGAGATCAGGGCATCGCTGATCTCCCTCAGCATTCCGACACAGGCAGGGGTACTGAAGCGAGCCCTTCTCATCGAGAGATTTCTTGCTGAGTCTACACCAGCGGCGAGACCTACCGCATGGTGACACGTGGCAGAGTCTTCTGCAGCCGACAGTAGACAGATGTCGCAGTGGTCCAAGCGGATCAGGCCATCAGGCAAATAACCTCAGGATACTGGCTCAGAGGTGAGGGGAACACGTAGAATAACCAGTCTTACGAGTGGAAGACAGTGCTATGCATGCGGCGGGCAGGGCCACATGGCTCGTGACTGCCCGACCCTCCATGCAGAGGAGCAGCAGATGGTTGAGGAACCACCCAGGCAGAGGCAGAGGTTCGAACGTGGTGGTCCGCATGGAGCAGGTGGACGAGGCCGAGGAGCTGGTCGAACGGCAGGTGGTGGACGACGTTTTGAGGCTCTACCACCACCACCACCACCACAGGAGGTCCACCCTGATCTCATGGGAGATCAAAGCTTCAGGAAGCTGAAGCTTACGATCATGGACCTCCGGAAGCGGGCAGACAAGTGCGGGACTAGCTCCAGGAATAGAGGACTTTTCCCATAATGCCTCTAGCTTCGTTGTTTGTGTTGCCTTGTGTCCTTGTACTTTGAGTTGAAGTAATAAAAGACACTTGCAATGGTGACATTTTCTTTCTTGTCTTTTGTATGTTAATACTAAGAGGTGCCGGTTAAAAACTGTTGACTTGACCCTCACTTGAGAGATTCTTACTGGAGGAGACCTAGTGACCACACACTAATGCCGATAGTGTGACTCATCCTTTGGAGGCGAGAGTAACGGTTGGATATCTTGGTAGCAGCATCGAGGCCTTACTACGTCATCCATGGCATGAATTAACAGATAATGACGGGATTGACTGTATTAGCCAAGGAACGTGGTTCATCTTGGGGATGAGACCGAATTTCTATTTTCGGCAAAGGATAAATCTATGAAGTTTTGTAGAACGTTAAGGAAGAAGGGGAAACCCTTCGTGTGGTCAGATAGATGTCAGCGGAGCTTCCAGGAGCTGAGCTAGAGATTAACCAGTGAACTTATCTTGAGGTTTCTGGAGGAGGGAGTAGCGTGCGTAGTTTACTACAATGCATCAGGGGCCAGACTCAGATGTGTCCTAATGTAGGAGCAGGCCGTGATCGCCTATGGAGCACGACAGTTGAGGCAGCATGAGTAGAACTATGCTACCCATGACCTGCAGTTAGCAGCAGTGGTCTTCGCTCTGAAGAAGGCTGTGGTAGAGTTCATTTCTCGATGCCTCACCTGCCAGTAGGTGAAGGTAGAGCACCAGGTACCAGCAGGCTTGGTACAACCATTGGAGGACACATAGTGGAAGTGGGACGGCATATCTATGGACTTCGTGACTGGACTTCCACGCACTTCTAGAGGTCACGACTCTATTTGGGTGATTGTCGATCGACTCACCAAGTGGGCTCACTTCTTACACATCAGAGAGTAGGGCTCATTGAAGAGCTTGGGATGTCTCTACATTCAGGAGATTGTACGGCTTCATGGTGTGCCATCATCTATCGTCTCCGATTGAGATGCTAGCTTTACTTCCCGGCTTTGGAAGGGTTTGCAAGAGGCATTCAGGACGCAACTACGTATGAGTACCGCCTTTCACCCTCAGATAGATGGTCAGATGGAGAGGACCATTCAGACTCTCGAGGACATTCTCCGCACATGTTTCATTGACATTGGTCGCAGCTGGGAGGACCACCTACCCTTGGTGGAGTTCACATACAACAACAGCTACCACTGCACCATCGTGATGACACCATACAAGGCATTGTACGACCGACCTTGCAGATCACCTCTGTGCTAGACAGACCCTAGGGAGTCAGCACTTGTGGGACCAGAGATGGTCCAGGACATGACAGAGATGGTCCAGGTCATCCAGGAGCGGATGAGGACAGCTCAGAACTGGCATAAGTCTTATGCTAACAGGAGGCAGAAGCCACTAGAGTTCGAGGATGGCGACCACATCTTCTTGCGGGTCTCACCTCGATGTGTATTACGAAGATATGGACGAGGTGACAAGTTGTCTCCACGCTTCATCGGATCATTTCAGGTCCTCAGCAGGATTGGAGAGGTGGCTTATCACCTAGCTCTACCACCTTAGTTGCACAGGGTGCACGACGTTTTCCACGTATCCCAGCTGAGGAGATGCGTGCATGGCCCGACGCGTATCATTGACCATGGGGAGCTGGACTTGATGATGGGGTGACTTTTGCGGAAGTCCCAGTGGAGATCTAGGATCGACAGGAGCGGGTCCTACGTGGATGGTTGATTCCTCTATTTCACATCAGATGGAAACACAGGAACCTCCAGGAGAGCACTTGGGAGCGGGAGGCTCAGATGCGTGCGTAGTACCCACATTTGTTCCCTTAGTTTTTGATGTATCTTTACGGGGACGTAAATCCCTGAGGTGGGAGCAATTTAAAGACCCGTACAATTCAAGGGTAATTTTTTTTATTAATTTTCTTTGGGATTTTACAAGAATGCAGTTTCTGACCGCACTTGATTCCGAGGCCCGGTGCGCCCGAAAATTCTATCCAAAGTTTAGCTCGGGTACGTTCAGTGAACGAACGAGCGGGTTTTTCTATATTTTGAACCAGTGCTCGGAATCTAATTCCGAGGGATCCTATGGATTCACAGCGCCGGTAATTTCTTATGAACACCTTTTCCGAAGTTGCATTTTCACGAGAGAAGTTGTTAAATATTGTGGAAGTTAAAATAAAAATTTAGCTACATTTTTTATTTCTAAGAGGTTAAAACCATTGAGTGGAAGTTGGTGGAAACCACCCAACTTCCCATGGGAGGTAATGTGGGTGGCGGGGCCCACACGAACCCCACCCCTTCATATTCCCTAACTCCTTCAACTCACCATTAATTTTGATAACTTAAGTTAATTAAATATGTGAGTTTAATTTGAATGTTTGAAATTCAAATACTTAAGTTATGTTAATAAAATAAGTGTAGTACTTATTTTATTTGGTTTGGAACTTGTTGCCTTGGGAGGATTTGGGAGAAAAGCTAAGGATCTTGAAGTTATTCTTCTTCTTCAACGAAGAACGCAAAGAATGCGAAGAACTCTGACCTCCGACGAAGGTCGACAAGAACGTCGGATCCTCAAGAGATCGACGACGCGACGATTCTCCTTCTGCAACGCCTTCTTCCACGATGATTATTTCCGCGAAGAACCCTCGCTCAATGAATTCGATGAGGTAGGGGTTTTATGTGTTTCTATTCATGATTTTCTTCCATCATCATTCGTCATACAATTCAACCGTTTGTTATCAGTTAATGGGAGGGGGCCGGACCGCACAAACACGACCGACCCTCCTCTCCTTTTTCTCTTGTCTACATTGTGGTGGATTGGAACAGGGATGGAGCGGTGTTGTCACAACACGTGGGGTATTGCGGCAAGAAATGCGCGGAGTCGTCGCGCCGCACCGGAGAATCCCGAAGGCACCGCGGCAGGAGCAGGGCCACGGAGGAGGGGCCCGGCGGAGCAGGAAGACCGGCGGCCGGTTCCGGCCCGCCGGCGTCGAAGCAGGGGGACCGGCCATGCCGGTCCCGTGGCGGCAACAGCCGGCCGGCCAGAGTGGTCTGGACGGTCAAAGGAGGAGTCAGGGGTTCGAAACCCCCGGCTGGACGGACATGAGAGGCCCCCCACATGGGGGTCGTGGTTACAAACTGGCGGGGGGCAGCCCCCCCCCCCCCCCCCCCCCCGCACCCCTGTCCGCTCGGCCGAAACGGACGAGCCACCTTGCTCTGGCCAGCGCGTTAGCACGCCGGGCCGGGCCATGCCAGCTGGGCTGGGCCGGACTTAAGCAGGCCGGAACCGGACCCGGGTTGGGTCGACCCGGTTCAGGCCGACCCAGGGGGTCTCGCTCCGTGTCGGTCTGGGCCCGAAACCCCCACTTCCGGACCTCTCACGGTCTTTTTCCCATAACATGGACTGCGGACCTCTGATCGACGCACCGTCAGCGGAGATGTGATCCTTGGAAAGCAATGGTTGTTTTGATATATCTCACTCAAGGTTTCGGAGTACTTTGGGTTCGGCCGGATTGGTTCGTTCACGAAACCAACCGGGCCCTCAGAGCGGAAACACTCATAACATGAGCTCCAGACGTCCGATTGACGTACCGTCGACTTTGATGGATTCCTCTAAGTGAGACGGACCTTTTGCCTTACTCTACTCGAGGTGTGGATGTAGTTGGAGTATGGTCGTATTGGTTTTGACGAAAAAACCAACCGGGCCCCTGGGACGAAAAAGCCAATAACTCTCACACCGGGCATCCGATTGACGCGCCGTCTGTGACGTTGAGTTCCTGTTGACGATACGAAACTTTTGGATACATAAACTCCGGACTATGTGTCAGTTAATGTACCATCCACTCGGATCGTGGAGTGGACCCTCCCAAACGAGCTTGCTATGTGTGGGAACCCTAGAGCTAGCTACGACTGCAACGACGATGACGACTTTACAGAAATCCTCCGTGGATTTGACGGCGACGACTACAGCACTCAGCGATCTTACGTGGATCAGTGCTACCGATCCTGTGTGGGTCAGATCCTATGTGGGTCAGTGCTCAGTGGTCCTGTGTGGGCCAACGCCTACAGATCATGTGTGGGTCCGATCCTGTGTGGGTCATTGCGGGGGTTAGTACCTATAGATCCTTTGTGGGTCATTGCGGGGGTTAGTACCTATCGATCCTGTATGAGTCCGACGACTTAGATGAATCAATGGATTCACCTGATCATCTCTATCGTCTTACAAAGAATTATTCCTGTCTGAGCTGAATCTTGACTTTCAATCCTTATCTTCGATAAGATTGACCCTGATATCCTATGTGGGTTATGTTATGCTTTCCTATGTGGATTTGGGTTGTGATTTCCTATGTGGAACGAGTTACGTTTTCCTGTGTGGACTAGTTGTACTTGGTCTCGGATGTTGGAGCTGAACTGGAATTGAGGACTTAGGTATATGTATGGGCATATACCTAAGCAGTGTCTGATGTTACTTCGTGATTGTATCTTCCCTTTTTGGATTATCCTTTGTGGATTCTGGGAGACCTTTGGGGGTCTCGGGGTCCCTACTGAGTAGCTTATACTCACCCCTGCACGGGCAATGCCTGCACTACGTTGTGTTGGTTACAGATGACGGACAACGCTGATCGTGGTAGAGGCACGAGGAGCAGGTTGGTACCTAGAGGTGGACCACTGGGCGGTGCGTACTCGGAGTGGACAGCTGGAACCGAGGAGCTGTGAAGGCTATCTGTACCCACCCTTCAGGTGGGACTTCCAATGGACGGCTCGTCGTAGCGGCTTTACTTTTCAGTTGCTGTTTTCCCTTTCCAGTTGTACTTTACTTTTAGTTTGGGTTTGTATACCGGCCCACTTACTTTTCTGCACTTACTGTTGTACCAAGTTTTTACTTAGTGTTTACTTCTGCTTGCTTTCTCTGTGGTGATATTTTACTTTGCAAAGGCAATGCCTTCCCTTTTTACCGAGAATTACACCTTAGTGCTAGTCGCCAGCCCCTGGCCTATGGAAGGCGGGCTTGGGGTAGTCAAGGCACGGGCCCCGAGGACGGGTTGTGACATTGATTACTTAGCTACTATGGAAATTATATTATATGATTATGTGTTTTACATAATTCCATGTCTCATTCCTATGTTTTTATTTCATATATTATGTTCTTCATTTCCTTATGATTCATTACATATTAACTTAAAATATTTATTTCATGATTCCTATTTATGATCTTTGATGTGTAGGGTATGATCTTCTATTTACATGATCATGTTATCATGCCCTTATAAACATGTTTATGCTTACAAGTATCCCTTGTTTATATTTACTAAGTATATGAGCTCACCAACTTTAATGTTTCCTTCCCTATGTTATGTAGATATGTATTAAGTATTATGTATCTTAGAAGGTTGGTAGTCATGAAGAACCCAGTGGGAGATAATGTTGCTCACTTATATACCAGTATTTATGTTTCTACGTTTCCAATTGTACTAAACTAATACATTCTTTGGGTGTTAGTTGGTGTAATGTTTTAAGTATTCCATAAAAGTGATGTAATTTCTATGTATGTTAAGACTAGGTAGTTTTATCAATGCTTAGAAAAGTATATTCGATGTCATGGTATTGTCAAAAATTCAAAAGTTTACCCTTTCCATTAATCATTTTGAAGGTAAAGCTAGTCGATTGAGGTATTTGGTTAAGAATATGGGAGAAAGTGATGAACTTAATTCCATGAAATGGGATATGTTTAAGATTATTTTTCTATATTAATATTTTTCTATGGTTTTTTGAGTAATAATGGACAATCAATTCTTGGAATTTAGGAAAAATATGAAGATTAAATTGTCACATATGAATCAAATTTTAAATGATTGGTTAGGTGTGTAACGAATTTTATTGAACACCTTGATAGTTAAATTAATTTATTTCATTTAGAATTAATACCATGTTTAAAAAGATATTTGTACTAAAAATAATATAAAAGTTGTGATAATTTTCTCATTTTTCTAGGAAAGTTGATGTGGATATTTCTGATACATATGTGCCTTGTGATGATGAGAGTGAGAATCAGTAAGGGTGGAAAGTGGTGGAGAAGTAGTAAACTAAGAAATCTAGAGGTAATGCACTAACATATTAAATGTTTGGTTAAATACATTTTAGGAAATGTATTTTAGGATCTATAATATGTTATTGGTATGTTAATATTGGTCATAACACTGATGACTACAAAGAAAAGAGTCTTTCACATCCCAATATTGTGGTAAGAGATAGTCATCCAATGATGTGATTTTTTAATTTCAATGGGTTGGAGAATTATGATAACATGTGTCCAAAGTTAGTTAGTCATGGAGAAAATCATCAAGATCAAAATTCAATGGGTTTTTTAAAACCATTCTCTTCTATAATATTTTATGTTGACCAATCTAATGAAGTGGTGATAAGTATGTTATTTTTTATTTGAATTATGTCAATGCCCAGTTTGACTCAAGATATTCACATTCCTTCATTTATAATAAATTTTCAAGTAAAACATGAATATCACCACCTGAAAAAAATATATAACTTTTGGTGAAAACATGAGGTGTAAATATTAAAGAAATAAATATTTATAAGAATATTCATATCATTATCAACGGGTTGGTCCTTCCTTCAAATCTAGTTGAACTACCCATCGTAGATTTTGATATTAAATTGGGTATGAATTAGATTTCCTTTAATCATTATAAGAAATATAACAATGCAAGGAAATTTTTATTCAATAATTTTAGACCTTTTAAATCCCACCCAAAAGTTGAGAATTTTATTTGAGATGACAGTGAAAGATAACTAGCTCATATTGATGAAAAAAAATAATCTATTAAAATTAGTGATTTAATTGTAATAAATGAATATATGGACGTATTTTATGATGATATTCCTGGTTTATTTTCTTATTTGGATGTATAATTTTCTATTGAATTAGTGTTTGATGCTAAGACTATTTCAAAACCCCCTTATCTACTGGCTGAAGAAGAACTTTTGGAATTGAAAAGGTTGTTTCATGTAAACAACCCCCACACCAATTGCCAAGATTCAATGGTTACTTTATTAAAATGGAATATTATACAAGTAATATCATCTTTATGGACCAAAAATTTTAGTAGTTTTGGAAAACTAAACACATACATGAAACATACATTACAACTGAAACTGTAAAATACAACAAAATGATTCCTCTAGCAACACCATTTTCATCCTCACTTATCCTGGCATGTCAATAAAAATATACATCCTGAAATCCTGGGAAAAATAAAACATAATAAATGGGGAGATTAAATGATCATTAAGGGTAAACATACAATAGAATCTATCATGAATAAATAAGCATAAACATTAAGGTTGGGTAAATAACTGTAACAAAAGCCATTTATACATAATCTTGAGCATAATATGTAAAGAATAAATGATAATCAAATAATTCCATATAAATAATCACATGGATATTCTAATAATTGAATAATCAAAAGTAATATCAATAACTAATCTCATAATGAAGTAATTAATAATGTCGAACATCATAAACGCATTGTCAAGGCTTCAGCCAAGACACCATACATAAATGGGTAAGGGATAAGCCAAAACCCAAACTAGTTTGCCTCATGATACCTACCAATGAACTGAGGGATATAGTTGGCCCCACCCATCACTTACTAATTCCATAGAATTATTAATATGAAAGGTTTTAAATATAATCAATATATACTATCATAAGAATTGTTAATAACTTTCCCCAATCAATAAAGATAATCATAAACCATCCATAGTAATATGATGAATGGTATCAAAATAGCACATCCACAATCAAACTAAACATAAACCACTCAATAAAATATTTTAGATGTTATCATAAGAGATCAACATCAATTAATCATAACATCCAACAAATAATGTTGAAATTGATGAAAATACTATAATAAAATCTTTAATTTTTTTAGTGAAATACCCTATTTAAATTTGAAATAATTTATTTAAAAAATCCACTAAATTATAAAAGATAACATTTTATCTTAAAGTAACACTATAAACATGTGAATGAATATTCAAAATAATAAGGGGTAATGAATTTGAAAATTTCTTTCATGCTGAATAATTAAAAAAAATCCTTCTGAATTTTTTGTCGAAAAATTCATAAAGTACCTCATTTGGAAAATGAACAAAAATATTCCTTTCAAACCATTTTATAAAAATTATAACATGGGTATAAAGTAAATTAAACATTCAGAGTATAATATTAAAAAAAATTAAAATATTTTTATAAAACATGGATATGTAAGGAAAATATTCCCATGTGGAGACTCAAAGAGAAACAATATAAATTAATTATGAGATTGTGAATTAAACCTTTAAACATTTTTAATTAGTTTAATCATATTCCCCATAAATTCAAATTAAATTTTAAATACCATTAATATAGGGATATTCATGAAATTATATTAAAGGGTTAGAATATAATCCACACAAAATAAATAAGTGGTGAATAAAAAATGTATCTCATGAAAATAAAAGATATTTGAAAATACATTACCTCACACTTCCTTTTGGCTGTATGTGATTTAAACTCTTGAATAATAGTTTAAATAGTGTTATTAATTTCAATAAATATGTATATAATATAAATATGTATTAAATAAATAAATAATTTACATAAATATATAATATAAATGTATTTAATATATTATATGAATGATATAAATCATAAAATAAATGTATGGTATTTATAAAAATGACATAAATATTTTATAGTTTAAAAAATAAGTGTACTAACTATAACAACAATTAATAATATTATTGTTATCACACACACACATATATGTATATAAAAATAATTAAATAAATATATATTATAATTACATTATATCTACGTGCAATTCTTTGATTTTTATAAAGTAAATAATATAGAAAAATATAATGGAAAATATAAAAATAGGATTTGGTTCAAATTAAAAAGATAGAGAAATAAAGTCAACACTATTATGCATCGATTATATAAATATTATATAAATACATGAACACACAGACATATAAATGTATTTATAAAAATATTCATTTAAATTATTTATATACTTAATATATATATATATATATGAAAATATAATTATATATATATATTATATAAATAAACATGTATATAATTTATAAATATAAATATATGTATATAAATAATTTAAATGAAAATATTTATAAATATATAAATATATACATATATACATATAAATAAATAGTTTATATAAATATATATATAGTTTATATATTTAAATGTATTAAAATATATGATATAAATAATATTTATTAAAATACTGAATCAAATATATATAAATAGAGGCATGATTGAATATACATTAAAAATCAAATGCCATAGTGGTAAAATTGGCTGGCGGTGCACTTGTGCAGTCTATGGTTTGAATCCCTCTAGCATCTCATTTTTTTAAAAATAACCAGAGATAGGGGGAACAACGAGTATGTGGAAATATAAATGGAGGGGGATAGGGTGATTGGTAAAGTGGGGAACTGGAGGCAAGCATTGTGGGAATGGGATAGGTTAGCATGGAGGGGCAAGAACCGGAGGGGGAGTCATAACAAGGTGATAGGGGAGAGACATGGGGATCGACGGGGTTTACACAGGAGACAGACAGAGGGAGAGGTAAGGTTGGCATGGGAGATAGATAAGGGAGCGATGGGGTTGAAATGGGATACGGAACAAGGTTGACATTGGAGATAGATAGGGGTTGACACAGGAGACAGACGGGTTGACATGAGAGCGGAAGGGTCTACACGGGCGACAGACAGGGGGAGCAGGCACATGGTTGACATGGGGGACATAGAGGGGAGCTAAAAGGTGATAGGAAAGACAACATGGGGTTGACACAATAAAAAAATAGGGAGGCTTTAGGGGTGGTTTTCACAACCTCCCCTAAAGTAACCCCATTAGGGGTAGTTCAAACAAACCCTATATCCCTTAAATAATGGATTTTTTATCCAAACCACCATTAATACAAGAATTTTTCAGTGAATTTAAGTAAACATAAGTGGGTGTTTAAACCCCCTATAATTTAATTACCATTAAGTAACCATGATTTTACTAATGGTACCTCAAAACTTCCTATACAAATTGTAGGCGGAAACATTATCATCAGTTCCCCACAATCTTCACTAATGTATTTAGAAGGAGTTATAACCCCTTTTAATGTCAAAAATAACCCCCTCTAAACCCACCATTTTTTTGTTTTGATTCCCAATGCATACCACTTAGGAGTTTCAAACCAGGTGTGAAGTAAGGCTCGTTGTCATGTACCAGGTTACAATGAGTCAGGACCAACACACCTTGTCAGAGTTGTTATAACTAGGTACATCTATTCCAGATCCATAGGCACTTTTAGTATCCGGGCGGGGATGTATTGTTATGAATCAACTTACTCTATCCTTTACCAAAATTTTAATATATTTTATTATACTTTTCCTCATCCTAAGACTTATGTTTATAAATTTCCTTAGTGTTCTCACTAAGGTTTTCTCATCCTAGATTCTAAAGGTGAAAAAAACCTTTACTCTGATATCAACTATAATGACCCATTATTAACATATATAGATAATACATCACTTTTTCAGTATACTTAAAACATTACAAAAATGGACACCCAAAGACCATATTAGTTTAGTGCCTTTTGAAATATAAAAACATAAACAATGGTACATAATCAAGCTAAATTATCTGCCACTAGGTTCTTCATGACTAGAACCCTTCTCAGACACATCACACTTAATACATATCTTCATAACATGGGGAAGGAAAACATAAAAAGGGGTGATCTTAAATGGTCAATAAGGGTTACAAAGGGAGACATGTAATAATTAACACGAGTATAAGGGTATTTGAACATGATCATGTAAATAGAAGATCATACCCTACATATCAAAGATCATAAACATAAATCATGACATAAATATTGGTAGTTCATAAGACATGAATCATAAAAAAATGAAGAAAATAAACCATGAAAGCATAACATATGAATAAGAAAATGAATTATGGAAAACAAAAATACATATAGTATGATTTATATAATATCTATGACATCACTTCCAACACATTGTAGTAGTATAAGATCGCTCACCATACCATATTGGTATTTATGGATCACTCCTATGGCCATATTAGTAGATGATTTCACTTCTCATACCATCTTGGTAGTCATGGTTTACTTCCATGACTATCTTAGTTTATCTTGTAAAGACTCAGAATTTCCATGTAATATTTTATATATGGGATTTTTACGAGTCCGTGAAAATTGACGGCACAAGATTCTGAGGCGCAGAGTGCCCAGAATGAATTTCTGAACATTATTTCAGGTGGATTCAGTAAACGTGCGAGAGGGATATTTTAACTTTTGAACTGGTGCTCAGAATTGAAATCTGAGGGCACCGTTGAACTCAAAACACTGGTATTCTATCAAGGAGACCTTCACCTTGACTTCTGTAGGTCGAGGGTGGAAGTTAGCTTTTCACATATTCATGAAAGAATAAAATAAAAATAAAATTGTGTAGATTTTTTTTAAACTCCTTGTGGATGTTTCATAGGTTGGGACCACCTGAACTAAACCTCCCATGAGAGGTTTTACTAGTGGGGACCACCTAAACTAACCACCCATGAGAGGTTATTGTGTTGGGTAACACCCGAGGATAAAACCCCTTGAACTCCCTCTTAAGTGTGGGGAAGCATCTTAAACTCCTCCCACTTTAATGGTGCCACCCCCTTTAATTTATTATGCCAACCACTATGCAATTAATTAATCCAATTTGAAATTGTGCCAAAAATTAAAATTAGGGAAACACAACAGTTGGCTATTTTGATTTTGGGGGAAATAATTGGCAAATGGGAGAGCTCTTTGAGGATGGCTTTCTCCAATGAATAACTTCTTCCATGAAGAACTTCTTCCATGAAGAACGCTCCTACAATGAAGAACATCAACGTATGACCACAACTTATTCCTTGGGAAAACCTCCAATGTGGGACGTCTTCAATCGACTATCGTCTTTCCCTCCGGATCAACGACAAAAAATGAACGAGGTAGGGTGGTTGTTTGAAATTATTCCCTTTTTTATTCTTGATGACTCTTCGTAATTCAAGAGAGATTATTGCCGCTTTCTACTTCTCTAATGTAGAGGGTGCGGGCTAAAGAAACATGTCCCATCCTCCCAGCAATTCATGTGATTATTTTTTGTGTTCTTCGTGATGGAGGAGGTTAGCGACTAATCATGAAGGGGCACGAGAATGGTGGCTGACACCACCACCGGCCACGATGAAGGCGACGGCGCAACAACGCTGCTCCGTGGCCACCGCCACCCAATGACCTCTACTAACCGCGCCCGAAGCCTCGCCACACCGCGTCGCCTCGTGGATGTTCGTGCCGTCCCACGGCCAACATGCCCTCACGGCCGAGCTGCCCTCACAGCACCCTCCACAGCCGCGCCACCCTACAACCTTGTGCCGCCCGTGGCCAAGTTACCTCATGCCCTCACGACACACTCCGTGGCTGAGCCACCCTGCGGCCTTGAACCGACCATGAACGAGTCGCCAAATGTCCTCACGACACCCCCACAACCGAGCCACCCTTGCGGTACCCTCCATGGTCGGGCCGCCCTTCGGCCTCGCGCCGCCCACGGACGAGCTGCCCTGCACCCTCGCGACACCCCCTCGGCCGAGCCACCCCGTGGCCTCGCACCGACTGTGGACCCTCTTGGCCTTCCAGACTACACAGCATGTGCCGGACTGGACCCAGTGGGTCGGTCCGGGTCGATCCAGACCGGGTCGGTCCGACTGAGTCGAACCGGACCCGGACCCACTTCGACCCATTTACGCTCTTTTGACCATAACTCTAGCACCGTGCGACCGTTTGATGAATAGTCAGTAGTGCTAGAAAAATTTAGCGAGACAGCCCCTTTTCGTATACCCCACTGATGTTTTAGATTAAGATGGGGTATGATCGGGTTGGATCAAGCATGAATCCAACCGGGACCCCATGACTAAAAGGATAATATATCATAGACTGTGCGTCCGATTGACGCACCGTCTGTTGCGTTGAGACCCCTATGACTTGGCGGTCCTTTGGAATACATATTCGTTGGACTTCATGTTATCTGGAGTATCGACCAGTGTATTTTGGAGTGAACCCTCCCGGAGACAAGCGAGCATAGTGCGGGAACCCAGTAGTTGGATGTGACGTGAAAAATGAATAGAGATCCTGTGTGGGTACACACCAAGAGATCCTATGTGGGTTAGCACCAAGCGATCCTATATGGGTCAGCACCTAGTGATCCTATGTGGGTCTACACCGAGAAATCCTGTGTGGGTCAGCACCGACCGATCCTATGTGGGTCAGCACCGAGATATCCTGTGTGGGTATACCTTTTAACGGAGTAAGATGATTCGATAGTTATATAATCATCTTAACTACCGTACCTAAGATATACCTGGTGTGAGATGAGTTTGTAAATTTGTGGTACTTTTCTTCATGGTAATACCTTGGTGGTATTCTTTGGTGTGGCGTGTATGTTTGGTACTTTCTTATGTGGTATTCCTTCCTTCATGGAACAATTGAGCTTGGGGATTTACAGTCGGACTCTGTGTTTTCCTCATGATTGAGATGGGTCTACTTGATAACTTAGGTATATGTATGGGAATATAATGAAGTGGGGTTGACAGTTGTTTTCATGCTTGTGGTTTATTATTTGTGGATTTGTGATACCTTGAGGGTCTTAAGGTCCCTATTGAGTATCATTATACTCACCCCTACACAGGCTATGCTCGAACCTCATTGTGTTTGGTGCAGACGATAGACAGCGTTGATCGAGGCTGAGCCTACTAGGACTGGATGGTGCTCAGAGGTGAACCATACGGTGTGTCGGTACGCAGAGGAGACGGGTGGATGTGGAGTGCTTAGGAGGCGATCTGTACCTATACTTCAAGTAGGAACCTAAGAGGATGACCTAATAGCTGTCTTTCTCTCTCTTCCGTTGTATTGTATTCTGGTTGTACTTGTACTTTCTAGTTGGGCTTGTATTCTGTCCCCTTTTAATTAATGCACTCCCTCTGTTTATTGTTTAGTTTACTTGAGTTCATATCTTGATGTGTGATTGGTTTCCTGTGATTATAGGTTATTAAGTTAATGCCTTCCCAGTTTTAGGGATTACACCTTTGGTGCTAGTCGCCAGCCCATGGTCTAGGGAAGGCGAGCTTGGGGTAGTCACAGCACGGGCCCTAGGGTACGGGTCATGACATATCACATGAGATATAAAGCTTTACCCAATGCATTGGAGGGAGATATCGGTCCCACCCATATAATAATTAAATAATAAATATAGGTTCCACAATATCCTAAAAACCCATATAATAACCCATGAAATGAAATGGGTGTCATAAACATGTAATCATATTTTAACTTGTGGAAAAAAAAGGCAAATTTCATAACAATTTCATCAAAACATAACCCATGAAAGGAAGTGGGTTTCCTAATAATATAACCCATGAAAATGAAATGGGATTTATATACATATAAACCATGAAGGAGAAATGAGTTTCATAAACATAATTCCATCAAAACATAAACCAACTAGGGAAATAATATAAATGGTTCCTTTGAATCATTTCCCTATAAGGGAATGAGTAACACTAACAGATGTGATCTAATATTGAAAATAATTTTGAAATATATTTGAATTTTTTTTTATGAAAATACCCTTTCTTCTTTGAAAAATTAATTTTAAAATTTTATACCTTTTGAAAACCATTTTCCTAAATATGAACTTGAAAACTTATAAATAAGTCTTGAAATAAAATTGAAAATAGTTTTGCTAGAAACAATATAAAAGAATCTTGAAAAAAAATTTAAAACCATTTTATTTGAAAATAATTTTAAAACTTATAATCAAATCTTGAAAATGATTTTAAAACCATTTCTTTTAAAATACTTTTAAAACTCCTAAATAATTCTTGATCTTTTTGGAAATCATTTCTTTTAAAATACTATGAAAACCTATAAAGAAGGCTGGAAATATTTTAAAAAGCCATTTATTTTAAAATAATTTGAAAACACATAAAGAAATATTGAAAACGTTTTGAAAACATTTTCATTGAAAATACTTTGCAAATTTATAAATAAATCTTGAAAAAAAATTGAAAATCTATTTCTTTTAAAATACTTATAAAACTTATAAATAAAGATTAAAAATGTATTGAATAAAATTTTATTTGAAAATAATTTGAAACCACGAATTTCCAAAAAATTAGGAAAATATTTTATTTTTTAAAATAAATTCTTAATCTTGTAAATATATATTCAAGGAAATTTTCTTAATGATGGAGGATAAATCCTTATATTCCAAATAGTCTTTTTACACTGCAAAAAGTTTAGAAAGGTGCCTCGACTAAAAAATGAAAATAATATTTGTTATTAGAAAACCTTTTGTTTAAAAATGTAAAATATGGTTAGAAATGTATTTTAAGGATCATAGGACAATAATATAATATTTTTGTAATCCTTTTAGAAGACATGGTTTAGAAGGTACACAAATTTCTGACTGAAGAGAGGGTAAAGTCAGACTTTCTTAAAAACACTTTATTAACTATTATGTGTACGAAAGATTGGAAAAATAGTACAATTACAAGAATATATAGTGAATTAACTAAGTATAAGAAAATTAATTAGAGTTTTTCAGAGAAGGGTCATAATATTTCATCAATTAAAGCATAATCATAAACAATCTCAAAAAGTGATGAGATTTTTTTCAATAAACTCTTACCATTGGTAACTTTGAAACATAATAACCATGTAATAAAATGAAATTACATGAATCTTAAAATAACATGAAAATAAATAATATCATGATATAAAATTTAAAAGGTAGTATATATACCTCATGGAAAATTTTGGTGCCTAACCTGGCATGTGTCTCAAAGAAGTAAAATTGTGACAAAATTACTTTACCGATTCGAAAACTTTTGAGACATAAGCCTTATGAAATAAAGATATTAAAATGGATACATAATTAAACATAAATTTAAGTATCTGAATAATATAATTCATCCATGGGAAGTATACACACCATATAAAAGGAATGGGTGGTGAATAAAGAATGTATCTAATGGAAATAAAAGTGAGATGAAATTCCCTTTCCTTGTGTCTTGAATCTCTTAGTACTCATACAAAACTAATTTATAATAAATATTAGTTTATTATACATATATCACTGAACCATTTTATTATATATAATACAATATATGGTTTTATTGTGACTTTATATTACCCATTTGTTGACAATTCTATGTTAAGGTTTCATTTCGGGTAATATCCGCTTTGTTCTTCTCATATGTATTAATTTTTTATATATTTGGTACTTATACTTATACCATGATTTCCATAATTAGAACCACAATATAAATATCTTTTATATTCATTATACATGTACTATAATATTCTAGAGAATATAGAAGTATGAAATAGAATACACCATTCATGGAGACGGTAGGCCATACATACGCATGAACGTTTTTTCTGTTTTTCTTATCCATCCATCCAATGTAATTTTTTTCATTAAATATCAAGAACTTTTAAGGAGAAAGTGGGAACCCTCACAACTAACTAGTTTCAATACCAAAGGAAACGACAGATCTATTAAAGCAAAGAGTGGGTTGTTTGGAATCATTTTCCCTTACACACACAAATATATATATAATATCATTAAAATAAAATTATTATTTCATATATATCATATAATTTCACTAAACTCATTATTAATACATTCTATGTATGTGTAAACGAATCACATTGCTTTGAGGGGGCGGTAGTCCACACTTCCTAAAAAAATAATTTTATGTACATAGAATGGAAGGTATAACGATTTGCATTGTAAAAGAATTAAATAAGATTAAATAAATAATAAATAATTTATATATTATATATAAAAATATTTTTCATTGTAATTACCACCATGAGAGGTGGTAAATGAAGAATGAACAATCATTGTTTTGTGAGGTGGTAGTTCACCATACACATAAATAGTATGTTAATTACCAATTAGGTAGAAGTGTGTGTATGTGTAGGTCAAAAAAATAGAATAAAAACATATCAGTATATTGAGGATACTTGTTTTTTCATATAATCATGGAATAAGTAGATTTTATGGGATGAACAATGAAAATAAGATGAAAGAGTGTGAGGGGGGATGCTACCTCCTCTTTGGGTAACTCCTATTGTTTTTCACAAAAAGGATTCCATGGATTGATTTATGACCAAAGGGATTATTAAATGAGTAATTTAGAGATTTTTTAATGTTTATTGGGAAGATATTGTTTGAAAATACTTTGTCTATTAGGTGTGAGAAAGGGGGAGAGGTGGTGACCATTTATATGGAAGGGAAATGACTCATTTGGTATTTTTGAAAACAAGTTAGGTGTACCTATGTTTTTACCTAAAAAAAGTCCTAAAAATACAAAAAAACAAAATAATGTATGGTTAATGGATGAATAATATCAATCAAATGGGTTTTGGACAAGTTGATAGGTCATATAGGCCCTTAAGATTATGGGTTATTCCCTTGTTAAGCTTAAATTGTCCTTAATCATTGGGATTAATTTTAATTACATTAACTAATTATATTAATAAAAAACTAATTTCACCTTATTAGTAATTATAAATTATGATGATTTTAAATATGGAATACATTTTTCCAAATTAAAATCACATATGTGGTGGAAATTAATTTAAATTTAATCCTGAAAACATGATGACAAAGCAAGTTTTTAGAGTAAAAAAGTTTTAAAGTTTGTTGTGTTTTTATATTCAATTTCAACATGAAATTGATTCCAATGATATAAATTTTATTATTTTATAAATATTTAATATAATTAAACTTTAAAACCAATTAAAAATATAATTTAACTATATAAATAAATTATATGAAAATGCAGTTTTGAATTAAAATTCAATATTTTTCACTATTCATCAAAATATGACACTTCCGAGAAAAATACCAAAAACTCACCCTATCTTAATTTATATGTTACTATTTAAAATATTGTGTTTATTTTGACATATAATAGTTATAAGAATTTCAAAAATTGGATTTAAAATAGGTTCTCCATTAAAATGCGGTAAAAGTGCCTTAATAAAAATATAGGTTTTTATGTGTGAAATTGGGTTGTTTCTATATTATGTTTATAAAATATATTGGATGAATATAAAAAATAATTATTGGATATATAGTTTATATATTATATTAATATCACTAAATAATTTTAATTAATTTTATTTAATAGGATAAAATAGCTTTGTGAGCATAAAAATACTTTTTTTATAATAACATTCCCTTTATTTTCAATTGGTTATTATATTAATTTATGATTCATTTTAAACTAATAAATTTAACCGTGTATTTTCATTATTTTTGTAATTTTATTCATAAATTCAATCCTAACAGCTAGGTTATATCTTAATATATTAAAAAATTATATTTTTTATAAAATATTATAGTTTGGTAACACTCGATCATGCGTGTTACACAAGCCATCAAGGAAAGTAAATATTGCATGTAATGTACGATAACTTCGGTATTCCATGTAGAGAATGATAAAATTTAAGTTTCATGTAGTTAAAGATAACTTGGTGTTGTGTATAACACTAGCCAAACATAGTGATTTAATATAAAAAAATTATTTTTAGTGTTGTGTGAAATGAAAAAAATCAAAATATTAAATTAATTTGAAAAAAATAATTCCAAAAAATCTCAAGTTATTGCATTTTACATCCCTTAAAATTATTATATCCCTTGAAATTAATTTGGGATATTAAAGGTTTAATACTTTAAAGTTTCTTTTATAGAAACCCACGTCATAAAAATGAATCCTAAATCTTCCATTAAAAAGGGAATGCTGGAGACATAACAATTACCCAAAGTAATATACTAATAGGTTTCCACAAAGGAAAACTAAGGTTGAATGTGAAACCATGGACTTACAGGAAAAGAAAAAATATTTATAGGGACTGATTGAGGCCATCATTCGCAAACAATTGAACGATCAATGGAAATTTGAGGGACTCAAATTCAAAAATCAATGATGATTTAAAAGGACATAGATTCAAAAAAAATAAAGGTATTAAGGAAATAATTTTATTTGATCATTATAAAATGGTTGATTAATCATTTTATTGACCAATAATATATAGAAATATACTTACTTGATATATTTATATAAACCAAATTTCATTCTTCGGTTGTTCTTTTATTTATTTCTAATTCATTCATTACTTTAAGAAATGGATATCCATAAATTAACTTTGATACCTCAATCACTAAAATACACATTTAGCTGATCTTAAGGCCCATAAAAGAATGAAAAGTATATCTTTTTATCTCAAACTATTCTTAAAAATAAATATTTTTTGTACAATAATATATAAACATAAAAAAGTAACACTAATTTTTCATCATAATTAATTATTTATCAAAAATAATTATACATTAACCATGATATTATGTACGCGTGCTAGGAGTGAAACCCTTATAGTCATTCGGTCATTGGTTCAAGACCCATGGCCTTTCCAGACTCGATTAGTTGTCACCAGACATACATGTTTCCCTTTTCTAAAACCACATTAATATAATTTCCAAAATATGACGGACATCCATGAAATAAGGTTAATTAACAAATAGAATTTTAAATAAGGTTTTCAATATATCCTTAACACATAAATACTGCATCCAATGTTTAACTTAATCTTTCCATAAATCTTTAACCTTATAACCCTTCCAAAAGCTAAAATCCAAAACATTAGAAATAAAGTCATGAAATTAGCTTAATATTGATCCAATGTTTATCAAAAAGTATATCATGATTGTCACATTACAATGTGTGAATACCATCATGATAAATTATCTTGAAACATGGTAATAACCTGCATTACCATAAAATACTTTTGGAAAACACTCATGCTTCCTCATTCTAAATTTTACTAGATAGATTCCCTAAATCAAATAATTTTCCAACTTCATCCATGATGACACCGACTACTTTCTCAAAAAATCCTTTATTAGTTTTGAGGTAATCAATACCATCTCATTTACTTGTTCATATTCAACTTATCTTTATATAAAAAAATTATATTAACATAAGGAACATATTAATGGTTATCTTCCCTTAGTCAAAATATCACCTTGTCCATAAATCACTCTTCCAGTCAATCAGAAACATTCAACATAAACTTGTAAATCCTTAGAGATAAAACTAAAATAAACAATCATTGTATATTTCACCATTCATATAACATAATTATTGAATTCAAATACATAAAAAACTTGATTATTCCACTTCATCCATAATCCATAAGATGGAAACGTCATCCAATTATTTAATACCTATTTCCTTTCACATATCATCTATAGTCTCATCATCATCATTAATATAACAATTACGCATACCACCTTGCTAATTCTCTTAGTGAATGTTCCCCTTAGGACATATATTTTTATAATGACCTTTCATTCCACATTTAAAAGAATTTTACCTTTTATGATGTATTAGGGAGACCAGTATTACCATCCATTTCATTAGCTGGAACCTTCAATTTTTTAAGTTACTTGTTTTATGTTCTTTTCTCCGGTCGAAACATCTTTTTATTCATCTAAGACATTTACATTGGTGATTCTTTATACATTATTGACATAAATTAAATCATATCTTCTTTCATACATAGTCTTTATTTCACAAAATCTCAGTGAACTCCTTCTTTATATTCCTTGATGAGTCTGAGAGTTGGTAAAGGTACAAGTTGTTAATCATGTTCCATGAAAACTAACTATGCATGATCACAACATCCTTTACTCTAGTGACCATCCCACATAACTAATTATTGGAAAAATTTCCATCACATTCAACATTAACGCAGTTCCTTCTAGTTCATGACATTGACTAAAAATATAAATCATAGAGTATGAAACATTTATCACAATGGGATACCATATAATTATGAAAAAGTACTTATATGATGCATAAATCATGGATTATAATTCATTAATCCATAAAACCTTAGATTTATACTTGATTATTCATATAAAAATTATATTTAAATCCTTCATGATGTTCCTTGAAGAGATCATGAATTCCCAAATCATATCCCATAGGAGTTTCAAAATAGGTGTGCAACAAAGTCTGTTGTCATGTACCAAGTTACAACATGTCAGGCTCAACACACCTTATCAGAGTTGTTACTACTAGGTACATCTATACTATAGGATCATCCACGTATAGTATCCATACAAGGATGTATTACTTGGAACCTACTTACTCTATCCTTTACCAAAATTTCATGACATTTTTCTATACTTTTCCTTATCCTAAAACTTATCCTTAGACATGTCATTAGGGTTCTCACTAATCTTTTCTCATCCCATATTCCAAATGTTAACTAAAATGTTTCCCTAATACCAACTAGAATGGTACAGTATTAACAAACATAGAAGTTAAATCAATTTTGAGGAATACTTAAAACATTACACAAACAAACACCTAAAGAACATATTAGTTTAGTTCCTTTAGAAACATGAAAGCATTAACATTGGTACATAAGAAAGATACATTATCCCCCACTAGGTTATTAATGATGATAATAATTCTTATAAACATCATAATCAATAAATATCTTCATAAAATATGGAAATAAATATAAAAATTTGCCATCTCAGATGCTCGTTAAGGGTAAACAAAGGAGACATATAGCTATAAACATGAGCATTTGGGTATGAGAACATGATCATGTAAATAGAATATCATAACCTAAAAATAAAATATCATAATCATGAAAAATGACATAAATATTGGTAGTTTATAAGATATGAATCATAAGGAAATAAAGAACATAATCCATGAAATAATAACATAGGAAAAAGACATGTAATTGTTGCAAATACAAAATCAAATAATATGATTCCCATAGAATCTAAGGAATCAATTCTAAGACTATCTTAGTAGAATTTTTTTACTCCCTATACCATCTTGGTAGTCATGGTTCACTCCCATTACCATATTAGTAGCACAAGTTCACTCCTCATACCATCTTGATAGTCATGTTTCACTCCTGTGGACATCTTAGTTTATCTCATGAGATATAAATTTTTACCGATTGCATTGGAGGGAGGTATAGGTCCTGAACATCTCATAATTAAATCATACATATATATTCCACAATATAAAAAACAATCATATCATAACCCCTGAAATGAAATATTTTTCATAAACATGTAATAATAATTTAACCCATGGAAAAAGAGACAGGTTTCATAATCATTTCACCAAATCATAACCCCTGAATGGAAGAGGGTTTTATAAGAATAGAACCCATGAAAAAAAATGGGATTCATACACATATAACACATGAAAGAGAAATAATTCTCATAAAAATAATTCCATAAAAAAACCATTCCGAGAAATAATATTAATAGAACCTTTGAATAATTTTCCCATAAGGGAATGAGTAATACCAATAGTTTTCATCTTAGATAGAAAACTTTTTTGAAATTTTTTTAAGAACATTTATTGATGAAAATACTCTTTATTCTTTGAAAATTTATTTCTAAAAACTAAACATTTTGAAAAACAATTTTTCAAAAATAAAATTGAAAACTGATAAAGAAATATTGAAAACATTTCAAAATATGTTTTCCTTGAAAAATTATAAAAGAAGATTCAAATATTTTTGAAAACCATTTTTCTTGAAAATATTTTAAAAGATTATAAAGAAATATTAATTTTTTTGAATGAATTTATTTTAAAATACTTTTAAAACATATAAATAAATCTTGAAAACGTTTTGAAAACCATTTATTTTAAAATACATTGAAAAATTATAAATAAGTCTTGAAATATTTTGAAAAACAATTTATTTTAAAATATTTTGAAAAACTTATAAATAAATCTTGAAAATTTTTGAAATCCCATTGCATTTAAAATACTTAAAAAATTATAAATAAATATTGAAATGTTTTGAAAACCTATTTATTTGAAAATAATTTGAAAAAAATAATCTAAAAAATTTTAAGATTTTTTTCTAAAATATGTTTTTAATCTTGGAAAGGAAGATTTTTGGGGATGGGGGTTTTGGCTACAGATAAATTCTTACACACCAAACATTCCTTTTATAGCGTAAAAAGTTTAGAAAGGTTACTCAACTAAAAAATGACAAGAAGATTTATTATTAAAAAAAAATTCTTAAAAAATGTAAAAAGTGGGTAAAAATTTCTTTTAAATATAATAGTATAATAATATAATATTTTTGAAAAACTTTTAGAAGACATGGTTTTAAAGGAACACAGATTTCCAACCCAAGGGATGGTTAATCCGGGCTTTCTAAAAAACTTTCTTAACTATATTGTGTACCAAAGAGTGGAAAAAGTGTAAAATAGATGAAGATATAATTAATAAATATCATAAAATTGATATTTAAATACCCATAAATTTATGAATAATATTCATACAATTAATCCATAAGTATACACATTACACAAAAGGAATGGGTGGTGAATAAAGCATGTATCCCATGAAAATAAAAAGTGAGATCAAATTCCCTTACCTTGTGTCTTGACTCTCATCGTACTCATAAAAATTACTATATAATAAATATAAGTTTATTATAAATTTATAATAGAACCATATTATTATATATAATACCATATATGTTTTGATTATGACTTTATATTATCTATATGTTAACAATACTATGTCAAGGTTTCCCTTTGGGTAATATCTACTTCGTTCTTCGCATGTTTCTTAATCTATTATTTATTTGGTCATTATACTTATATCATAATTTCTAGAATTTAAAACATCATATAATTTTTTTTATATTTAGTATATGTGCATTATAACAATCTATATAATGTAGAAGTATTAAATGGAATTCACTATTTATGTAGATGGTATGTCGTGTGTACGCATGAACGCTGTTTCCATTTCTCTTGTAATATTGAAATAAAGAATGTAAACTAAATATATATAATATAATTATAGTAGAATTTTTATTTCATATATATCATATAATTTCACTAAACTCGTTCTTCATATATTTCATGTAGTGTGTGAACGAATCACATCGCTTTGAGGGGGAAATAGTCTATACTTCCTCAAACGAAATTATCATATTTAAACAAAATGGAAGGTATAAGGATATGTGTTATAAATAATTTAATAATATTAAAGTCATAATAAATATAATATATAATGTATATAAACATAGTCACCATCATTATTCACATCATGAGAGGCGGTAAAGGAACAGAGAACAATCATCGTTTCTTGAGGTTGTAGTTCACCGTACACATAGAAAGTATATTCATTACCCATTATATAGAAATATATGTAATTATAGGGTATAAAATTATAAAAAAACTTTGTATATTGAGGATACTAGTGTTTTTTTATAATCATTGAATAAGTAGAGTGGATGTGGTAGCGAATTAAAATAAGATAAAGGAGTTTGAGGGAGGATGTTACATCTTCTTTAGGTATCTCTTTTTAGTTTTCACAAAATGGATTCGATGGATTGATTTCAGACCAAATGTAGGATTAAAGGAGTCAGGGATGGATGTTGGAAAGTTTATAGGGATATAATTTTTGAACCTAACTATTTTTAGAGGTGTTATGAAGGAGGATAGGTGGTGTCCTTTTATAGGGAAGGAAAATGAATCACTTGGTATCTTTGAAAACAAGTTAGGTGTACCCACGTTTTTACCTAAAAAACTATTTAAAAACCTAAAAAACTCAAGAATGGAAGGTTAATGGCTGAATAATATTCAGAAAAGTTTTTTGGGATAATTTTATTGGTCATTTGGTCCCTTATGTTTAAGGTTTATTCCCATGTTAAGCTTAATTTTTCCATAATCATTGGGATTAATATTAATTACATTCACTAATATTTTCGGTAAAAGACTAATTTAACATTATTATAAAGTATAAATTATTATTATTAAAAATATAGAATCAATTTTTTCAAATTAAAATTACATAAGTGTCATAAATTAATTTAAATTTAATCTCATAGACGAGATGACAATGAGTCTTTAAAGTAAGATTTTTCTAAAGTTTGCTATGTTTTTGTATTCATTTTCAATGTGAAATTGATTTTAGTGAACTCAATTGGATTATATAGTAAAAATAAAATCTAATAAAACTTTAAATATGATTAAAAATATAATTTAATTAAATAAATAAATTAGTTGAAAATACAGTTTTGAATTACAATTCAGTATTTTTCACTATTCATAAAAATATGAAACTTCATAGAAAAATATCAAAAATTCACCCTAACCTAATTATTATTTCACTCTTTAAAATATTAATTTTATTTTGAAATATAATATTTATAAAAAATCTAAAAATTGTATTTAAAATAGGTTCACCATTAAAATGAGGTAAAATTCCCTTAATAAAAATATAGGTTTTAATGTGTAAAATTGGGTTTGTTCCTATCTTATGTTTATAAAATCTATTGGATAATTATCAAAAATATTTTATTTTATATATATTATATATATTACATTAATATCACTCACTAATTATAATTAATTTAATTTATCAGGATAAAATATCTTTCCGATCATAAAAATAGTTTTCTATAAAAACATTCCCATTATGTTCAATGGGTTCTTATATTCATTTATAATTAATTTGTAACTAATGAATTTAACCATATATTATCATAATTTAGTTAATACTATTCATAACCATAAAATTAATGGCTATGTAATATTTTACCATATTAAATAATAATATTTTTAATAATATATAATAGTTTGGTGATACATGGTCTTTCCTATTATACATGTCATCGAGAAAAGTCATTCTTGCATGTAATGTATACGAACCATGATGTTCAATGTAGATCATTCTAAACATTACATTGTGTGTAGTGCACGAGAACTTGGGGTTGTGTATAATGTAATCCAAACATAGTGCTTTAATATAAAAAACTATTTTCAATTTTGCATGAAATACAAAATATCAGAAGATTAAATTAATTCAAAAAATATATTTAACAAAATTTCAGGGTGTTACAAGTGATCTATCCCTAATATAATATTTTATATTAGATTACATAAAATTATATAGGGTTTTATTTCCTAGAATGGTCATCTATTGACATTTTACTCTATAGTAGATCTAGTTTATCTTTAATAAATATACCATTACCATTTATAACCACTATCAACCAACCCATCCCTATAACAAATTGATCATTTCAAATTCCAACCATTATAGGATATTTAATTAGAAGGTTATTTTTTTCTTGATACCTTCCTACTTCATCTTCCCTCTTTCCTCTATGGAAATAAATTCTGAACCAACAAAGATTAATTAAAGAAACATGAAAATATTCAAACTCTATATCATGATAACCATAAATTATAATTTCATAAGGAAATTTTCATACATTATCATATCCCATAAGATTATATAAACATTCTTCTTTGATAACAACAATAATTACCCATCCTTAAATATTATATAATCTTGAGTTTTTCACTTAAGAATTCATTTTCATACATTCTTGAGGATCTTTACAGTTTAGAGTTTTAGAGAATTAAGCCATAATTCATACATAATAAACCCATTAATTACAAGTGAAAACTTATACTTAGTAAAAATTTTCCACAATAAAAAAACAATTAAAAATAAACATGTTTTCTTTTCATGATAAATCCTTATGACTTATAACTCGAGTTCTTGTTTTCACTTACCCATTATTAAACCCTGTGAAAAACATTTTAAAAATGCGGGATGAGTATAAAAAGATTAGAAACAGAAATAAAAGAATAATTTTTTAGTCCATTGAAAATCATGATACCCATAATTTCTTAACTTTATCTCAATATTATTTAAGAGGATGAAATATATAATTTCCACATGATAAACACACACCTTTTTCTTAACTAAAATATTTAAAACACATAACAAGAAACTAGAAAACTCTTTTTGGAAACATAGATAATTATTTTCATAAAATATGTCAAAAATAACTAGATCCTAGTTAAATTTATAAGATAAAAATTGATTAACTCCCTCCTTATTTATTATAAAGAAAAGGAACATTACCCAATGCATTGGATCACTATCTGGGCTCACCCATCATATAATCTATATCAGGTCCACCTGTCAGATAAGATGTATTAAGATCACCCATCATATAAGTTTTACGGGGCCTAACCATCATCATTATATATAATTATCATTACCATATAAATAATATTTTTTTATTCTTTTATATTTTATCATAAAACCCTTGAAAAATATTTTAAACCCATATGAAAAATTCATTAAGATATTAAAATACCCTTTATTTTCAAAAACCTTATTTAAAATAAAATAATAAAATGAAAGGAAATATGGGTTTTTTATTGAGGAAATCATAAAATCTTATAAAGGAATGTAAAAATCAAATTACTTTTACAACGGTTGGAAAATTCATTGTCACCATATATGTTAAAAAAGAATATTCCTTTTTTATTTTGTAAATAAATTCAAAACTTGATGTAAAAAAGATTCCATCTAAAAAGCTCAAAAAGAAAATCAAAAGTTAAATAAAATGGCAGTTATAATTATTTTATATGTATATAATAAATTAATTATGTATTTTAAAAAATATGGAAATAGAAGAAAAAGAGTTGGAAGGGAAACTTTAAAAGAGGTTTTTTAAAATAAAGTCGTATACCTTGAGTCTCACTCTTCATGTATGTTATTTATCTTCTAGAATAGTAAAATTATGTTAACTATTTAATTTCATAAGAAATAATTTTTATGTTTATTTTTATATTTTATTTTACTCACTACCATGTTATTTTTAATTACTTAATCTTTTAATTTTATGTCAGAAGTTTGGATGATATTCAGCTTACACGTATAAAATGACTTTGATAGAGTGATGATGGTTAAAAATCATTATTAAATCATATTCAAAATAATTATAATGAAATAATTATAATTTTTTACATTAATTATACTTTTAAAACCAATCATGAATGAGTGTTTTAGAAAATTATCTACGTTACAATCATTAACATGATAGGTCGTACAAACGCATGAGTAACATTTATAATTTTCAATGATCATTATAGAATAAAGGTAAGTATTATTTTACCTTTCCATAATTATCATCATATTATAAATATAATATTATTTCTTTAAATATTTTTATATATACCATCCATGTGACGTGGTGATGAAAAATGAATCACATCACTTTGTGGAGACATTCTTCTATATGTACACATGAATGACATTTTCATTATTCAATGAATATAAATTTAAGAAAATAGATGATAAGTTATTTCTAAAAACTTATATATATTTTATTAATATCATATATACATTAAAAAATCATTATAAGGATTTGTGAGAGGAGGTGATGGAAAACTAATTACATCGGTTCGTGAGGCGATAGTCTATCATACACATGAATGATGGTTTCATTTGACATTTAATGGAAGAAGAGACGTACTTTGGTCATTAAATTAACATAATAACATATAGTTATATTTAATATACTAGTGTTTTTATTTCATCACGTTCAAATAAATTTTTATATAGGTATAAGAATAAATAAAATGAAATCACTTGATTATAAAATATATATCTTCTTTGGAAAACCTCTAAAGGTTTACACAAAATTCATTCCTAGGATAGGTTTATGATCAAAACAAAGATTATAGTAAGTTTTTGGGGAATTTAGTATGGGATTTTAATAGTTATTGGATAAAACAATTTTTTTATGTGAGAAGAAAAGATGAGAGGAGGTTTCCTTTTATAAGATAGGGGAGGATAACTCTTGCAATTTCATAAAGTATTAAATTAATATAAATTAATTTTCCAAATAAAATGGATCCAAATTGATAATATTTAAATATAATAAGATATTGAGTATAAATGATCCCATTTAGTAAAAAATGGACACATTTAGATGATGTTTTCACCCTTATCGTTTTGTTTTAACCTAGGTCTTCCCTTTTTGACAATTACTGTGGTATTAAAGTTTTTACTTGTTAATGATCAATAAAATTACTATAAAATGAAAAAAAACCATAAATGAAATATGGCTGATATTATAAACCATATTCCATTTACTTTTATTATGATAATATTTTGAGGAATTTTAAATTATTTAATACAACATTACTTATTGTAAAATATCATTATTTTCAATTTTGATTCTATTTATTTAATTTTACTTTTAAAAAATAAAGAAAAATATTAAATTAAAATATAAACCTTTAACAAACAATAAATATAATATAATTATCTAATTTTTTTTGGAATATAGTAACTCATTCAAATTATATCACTTTTAATATTTTTGAAATCATTTATTTTATTTTTCTTTTAATTAAATGATTATTGTCTCGGCATTGCGTAAGCCTTTAACATAAATATATAATTTATAAAAGGTATAAATAATGTATATTTATGAAAATGACTTCATTATTCTCAAAATAAACATTTTTATTCATTCATAACTTTCGTTTTTATCTTTTTGAACACGTAAGGTATATTTATAAGAAAGGGGGTAATATTTTGTATTTTAATTTACATAAAATATTATATAGGACACTTTCATGGATAAGTGTCCCATATATAAATAAATATAAACAGTAAGTCAATAAGGTTCAAAATCACTTCATCAAATAATATTGAAGATTAAAAATAATAGCCTTATCACTGAGTTTTTACCTAAGTTAACTTGATTTACCCTTTTACCATAGTGATAAATATTTATTTTAATTACTATTAATTGTGCCCAAAAATCAAGTTAAACTTGTTTAATAATATTAATTTTACTGATTCCAAATATGGAATGCATTTTACCAACTACAATCTCTATATATGGCAGAAATATATTTTATAAGTATCCCACAAAGTGCGACGAAAAACGATTTTCTGAAAAAAATTCATTTTTAAGTATAAAAGTATTTATATATATATATGTCATGTATAATATATATGATTCTATAATTAATTTTATTATTTATAAATAAAATATAATTATTATTATTTAGTATCACATTAAAAATATCATTGGGATTTTCAATGAAAAGAAATGACTGTTTTACTAAAATCGTTATTTTTTTATGTTTATTAAAAAATCAATATTTTCAAAAAAAAAATTAATCTTTGGATAAGTTTTAAATGATTAATTTATAAAGTATATAATTTTTCCCAAATTAGATTTATATAATTTTAATATTAAACTTTTAAATAAAACATTATAAGAAAAGAGTTTTATAAAACTTTTTCCCAAGTAATCACTTAATTTTTTTATAATGAATATAACTACCTAATTTATCAATACTAATAAATTTCAACATTATTTATTATATAATTACTCAGGTTCTTACAAATACTCCATTCTATAAATGGATCTAGGTCTATAGACACTGTTTTCCTACATAAATATCAAGGGTGACTTAGAGTTAGTAATCAAGAAGATCAGTGGTGAATACGACATTAAGATAATAGAATTGATCCTTATACCTTTTTATATATGTGGGTTTATGGTAGAGTTCCAATTTGAGATAATATTATAATGACCTGGTCTGGTATACCATTTGAAAATGCATAATCTGCAGTTACACTAACCCAAGGGGGTCTCTTATCCTCCCAGATTGACAACAAGTGTCAGAGGCATTGGAAGAAATTTTTGGGGATGATTTCTCAAAGATAAAATTTATTTAAATATAAATTTAATTATACTATAGTTTTTACATGATCCATTCGTATGATGGAAATTTATTTCAAAATCGTATTTGTAGAAACAAACAAATAGTGGAATAAAACAAAGAAGAAAATAACATTGATAAAAAAATAAAATCATGGATCACCCTCTGATCACCGTCCCCTTCATAAAATCCCCCAAAAATGTCTATCATATTCTACTAAAATATATCTACAAGTCAAACCATATAATTAATTATAAGGAATAAAAGGATGATGTGAGATAAACTCTTAAAATAAGCACTAATAAACTTGAACAAGCTAATCCATGTGACCTTAGTTCACTCTCAATCCAAAGGATCCACTCACTGCTTGAGCAACTAATAATTGGATCTGCATACGAAAAAAGGCCAGTTAATATATATATAACGAGTGTTTTAAGCATGGTGTGATATATAATCATTGTAGGTTTGCACCAAAGAATCCATGTGTTCCCCTCCATAAAAAATTCCAAAACAATTGGTGTGAAATTCATTAATTTAAAATAAATACTTTTTTTATTTTAAAATATACAACTCATTAGATTTACTAAATACCCTTTTAAAACCCAAAAAATATCTTAAATAAATAATTAAGGTAAGAATACCATGCCGAAACGGAAAATCATTTTAACTAAATAACTCCAATATAAAAGAAACCATGTGAAACCAACAAGTAAGTAAACCAATAAATGAATCACAATAAAGGAAATAAACACGAGTTTGGGAATAACCAAAATTTATCATCACAACCACGATACACACAACATGGGAAAATCTCTAACTTATAAGTTCTAAAAAAACTAACCCACTTATGAAACACTGACTTGCTAAGTGACCTAAAAATACAAGATCACTCATAGTCCCATAGATCAAAAAAATCTAGATATTATTCTAGATAACTATTGAATAACCTATCTTGTTACCTGTCTACAGAGGGTCTCCCACATGCCACCATAAAACACCCAATAAACCAATACAAAGTAAGAATCAAGAACACAGAGAGAGAGAGAGAGAGTATTTTAGGACATAAATTCCTCTCTAGAAAGTACACATGAAAATATTTTTGAAAACCAAGAAATATTTGAACTCATTTGAAATCAACTTTTTAAGAAAAAAGAAATGATTTAAGAAATCAAATTTTAAAGAAAAACATATAAAATTTATATATATATATATATACACATCTATATGTACACCTATGTGTATATATAAGTATATAACTATCACCTATATATATAAACATCCATAAAAAATTCCAAAGTTTTCAATGGAGAGATAAAGCATAATTATTTTTCCAAAAACAACGAAATTTATAAGAAAATCACCAAACCCGAAAAGTATCATTTCTGATACTAATGAATCATCACTAAAATAACACAAATATGTGAAATTAGGAAAAGGTATAAAGTATTTTTAAAACATGATTAAATTTATAGTACAGTAGAAATCCCCAATTTAAACCCCAAAAATTTCCTAGAAAATTTTATTGAAGGACCAAATAATTATTTTAAACCCCAAATCAATTTATAAAAACTCTTAAAATTTTTAAAAAATAAATATCAAAATTAATTTCCATTTTTTTTTGAAAAATCAAGTGAAGCATGGTATATGAAGAAATGATCCAAAACATGGAAATACCTACCTAAATGACGTGTAGATATGATGAGTTAATTGATATGTGAAGAGGATTGGTCTAAAAATCTCATTGCATACCCTATAAATAAAAACCAAAGTGGATAATAATTTGAATTCAGCCTTGGATTCGAACTAAGACAATGTGCAGTAAGGGGGGTGGATTTGAGAAAATATAGAAAAAAGGAAGAATTTTTGGAATGTATTGTCTAAAAAATACTCTATAAATCTTATTGATTTTGAATCTCACAAGTACTCTTATTTGTTTTAATAATGAGATTAATTTAAGTGAGTTTAAATATTTTTTATATTCCTATAAAAAATTATTCTCGAATTATATTCAAATTATTAATCCAAAAGGGGTATTCTTAAAAGCATTCATAAATCATTTTAGTGCTCTCTAGAAATATTGTTCATACCCTACATTGATAAGTATAATGTAATGAATGAACCCTATGTTCAGAATAGTGCATATGGATCTCAAACACTACGTTGATCAAAATCATTGAACATCATCCCTATATTGTATAGTTGATGTGTGGATCATCAACCCTATATTTGGTAAATTCACATACGGATTATCAACCCTAAATTTGGATAAATTTATGTAATTTAAATCCAATATTAAAGTATGGAATCATTGTTCATACCCTAACTTTGAAGAATGAATGTATTATTAGTCAACCCTATGCTATAAAAATGAACTCTACATTATGAAAAGGAATCCTACACTATGTAAAGGAACCCCACACTTGGAAAATAAACCCTAATCTATGAAAAGGAACCCCAATCTATTAAAATGAATCATATTCTATTGATTTCAACCCTACATGTGTCTATTCAGGATCTGAGATGTTTAATCTGTAATTTTATCTAAGATTTTTACAAGTCTTGACGGAATTAAATATTGATTGAGTGTTGTTTTATGACTAATTAAAAGGCTTGGTATGACCGATTCAAAGAACTATTTTCCTCAGAGAAATCAATCATATTATTAAAGGAAGTTATAGCTCCCATGGTCTATTCAATTTTGAATATCTATGACTTATTAGGAAAATTTCTTATATATAGAATACCAAAGAAAAATGTCTTTTATCTATACATTTTATCTCAATTTATTTTGAAATAATAAAAAAAGATTGTATACTTATAAATATCATTTTCTATATCTACTATAAACAACGGTCTAATATGTTATTTTCTGGAAAGAGGCTAGACTTTCGAGATATACATTTTCAAATATCATACTACTGTAAAACTACTGCTTATTTGTTGCTACTTTTATTAAAGATCATTTTCAACCAGTATCTCTTTAGAGTTGTTCTTTTTGGTAGAAATTCATTTCTAATGAATAAGATCCTTATTTTTTTACTACTTCTATAGATGTGAAGTAAAACCCAAACCATCAATATATCAAACCCTTTTGATTTGTTGGAGTTTTAGTTACTCATACGAAGTTGTGGGGAAATTTTATCTTCTTATACTAAGCTGTGGATGACTGATTCCCTATAAAAGAACCAGAAGGATCTATTTAGACTTGTTTTAAAGGTTTAAACTGCCTACACTTAGTTGTGGATTTGAAGGTCTTATGATAAGGGGATATTTCTAGTGAAATTCACCAAGCTTGAACAGAGAGTGTTGGTGGAGTGGACTAGGGGATCTTTGTGCCCCAAACCACTATAAATTTGTTGTGTTAATTCTTTATATTTATCATCTACTCATATTACATATAAAATAAAACACTACATATCCGTATCAATCACAAAGTGATTTAAAATACAGAATTTATCAAGATTTTTGAAAAAAAAATCAATTCACCCCTCTTGTGTATCTTTGAATTATTCTAACCTAACAATTGGTATCAAAGAATTTTTTGGTGAAAAATCTCTAGAAATATCAAAAGAATCTGGTCTATAAAAAGTTGATGGAAATGGAGAATCTGAAAAAGGTATTTCTATGATTCGATATCCATATTTTAATGGTGAAAACTATGGATATTGGATGTACTGAATGATCATATAACTAAAGAATCTTGGATTTAATGTTTATTCAAAGATCTTCACTCATTATGTGGTTCTTGTGAAACTAGAAGTTTAAGATTATACGACAGAGGCTAAATATGAAATAAACTCAAAGGAAATGAATTCTATCATCTATGGTCTTGGAACTAATGAATTAAATCAAGTTTCACAATGTCATACTACCTATGAAATGTGGAAGACAATAGTTATTGCTTATGAAGTAACAGAAAATATCAGAAAAATGAGGTATGATACCAAAAAAATAAATTTTGAAATCATTATAATGTTCAATGGTGAAATTATCACTCAAATGAATGGAAAATTAATAGATATTGTCAACAATATTACTACCTTGGGAGATCCAATCAAAAAAATAAAATCATGCACTGAATGTAATTAGAGTACTACTAACAAAATGGAATGGAATATTTATAGCTATTTTTCAATCAAAACCAATCAATAACTTGACTATAAAGGAATTAATTGGAATATTTATGATGTATGGAGAATAAATTCCAGCTGAAGTTGAATATAAAATGATTATAGTAAAAAGGGAAAAAAATTTCCTTAAGGTTGCATCTCAGAAGCATGAAAGAAAATCAAAACAAAAAGTTAAAAGCAAAAATTCATATTCCTAAAGATCTGAAATAGAATTAGATATGCTATCTAGAAATTTTGAAAAATTCTACAAGAAGAAAAGGGGCTTCAAAAAATCATTTAATATGGATGAAAAGGAACCAATATAAGTAATATGATAGGAATAAAAAAATATGGGTCACATTAGACCTGATTTCCCCCAACTGAATGAATAAATAAGGTGGATAGAAGAGAAATTTAAGAAAAATGATAATTATAAGGATAATGAAAAAAGATTCATGAAAGCTACAAGGAGGGAATCTGAAGACTCCAATAGCTCTTTGAAATCTAAATCAGAAAAAGTGCAAAAAAATCTAAAAACAAATATGTGCTTTATGGATAAGGAAGAAGAAGAGGTACAAACCTAATTTTCTTTTTCCTCTGACTCCAACATTTTCTCATGTAGTAAATTGGATTCATGCTATTTTATGAGAGAATAAAAATATTATTCTTTAATAAATAAACATAAATCATTAAAAAATACACATAATTTTGTTTTAGGTGAAAGAGACACAATGATAAAAAAACATCAAGATCTAATTGAAAAATTCAATTCACCTATATTAAATTATATTGACCATGATAAAAGATTAAATAATTACATGATGAAGTAGAATCTTATAAAAATATAGTTAGTATTTTTAAAAATTGAGAAAACAATCTGAATGATATTTTTTGAAATAATGTTATCAAAGGACAAAATTTTGGAATAGGAAGCAAGTGTGAAAAATAAATAATTATAAAAAAATTATTTTGCGAACAATTAAAAAAATGCTTCCTACAATTATTTTGAAAAAAAATTCATTACACTAATTTTTTTTACATAATAAATACCCAAATTAGTGGTATTAAAATGGATTTGAATTAAAAAAATATTTATAAATATAGTAATAAATTTATAAAAAAATAAGATAGATTTGGATTCCCAGATCTTTGTTTTCTAACACATCTAGATCCAAAAAATTATGTGTGCCAAATAAAAAAAATTAAATGCTTTTTTAGGAGAAAGGTCACATAAAGAAAAATAATATAAGGTATATGGATAGTGGATGCTTCAAAAACATGCTTGGAGACTCTAAAAATTTCTACACACTAACACAAATAGATGGAGGTCTTGTCACTTTTGGTGATAATGCAAAAGAAAAGATTATTGGAGTTGGAACTATTAAAGATCCAAATAAACTTTAAATAAAAAAGTGATGTATGTAGAAGGGTTAAATCACAACTTGATAAATATTTCTAAACATTATGATGATGGATTTTGTTTTTATTTCTCTAAAAGTTACTTCTAATTTTTAAAGATAAATTGATTCAATTTAGAGCACCTAGAACTAAAAGTGTTTATACTTTGGCTCTCAATTTCTTGTGTAAAAAAAATTGAATTGTTTAACTACTAAGAAAATGGAGTCATGGATCTGGTGTATGAGACTTAGTCATTGCAATATATAAGATTTAAATAAATTATCTTAAAAACAATTAGTTTCTGATTTTCTGAGTCTTAAGTTTGAAAATGATAGATTCTGTGATGCATGACAAATTAAAAAACAACACAAATAATTCTTCAAATAAATTAACAAAATTTCAATATCTAAATGATTAGAAGTTATCCACATGGATTTATTTCGACCATCAAGAGTAGAAGGTTTGTAAGGTAAATTGTATGTTTATGTTTTAGTTGATGATTTTTCTCTATTTAGATACGTATATTATCTAAACCCCAAAAGTGAAGTATTCACTGTTTTTAAAATATTTTTCAAAATTGTTTATACTGATGAAGATTTTAAAATAATTTCACTGAGAAGTGATCATGGTGAAAAATTTGAGAATCAAGAATTTAATTCTTTTTTCTCAAATTTTGTTATTAAACACCCCTTATCTGCACCAATAACACCTCAAAAAATGGAATTTTTGAAATAAGAAACAGAAATATTCAAGAAATGGAAACGACAAGGATACATAAATATAATCATCCTACCTACTTCTGGGTAGAATTTGTATGAACAACTTTATATATCATGAATAGATTTTTAATAAGAAAATTTATTAAAATTACACCATATGAACTCTAAAATAAAATAAAACCTAATGTAAAATAATTTAATTTTTTTATATGTTAGGTATATATCTTGAATACTATGGATAACCTTGGTTAAATCGATCCAAAAAATTATAAAGGCATATTTTTAGGTTATTTTTCTACTTCTATATCCTATAGAGTGTTTAATAAAAAGAGATGGATTGTTGAAGAATCAGTTTATGTGATGTTTGATGAAATTGACCATTTTAATAAAAAGGAAGATCAAACATGTGATATTACTAACTCTTTAGACAGCTTGAGACTTTATTCACCTAAGAGTTTTTTTGAAAATAAATAAAAAGAAATTCAATCCAGTTCAGAAGAACATGAAACTGAAGAACCAGAAAGTCAATTACTTAGACAGTTTCGAATCTTAAAGATTCATCCTTTAGAAACTATTATAGGATACCTAGACACATTAATAAATGTTTGAAACATAGTTTAATTCTTTCCTTTCTATCCCACTTAGAACCTATTTCTTTTATAGAATCTCTGGGAGACGAGAGTCAAAAGTTAGGCATACAAAAATAACTTAACCGAATTCAAAAGAATTTAATCATTGGAATTAGAAGAAAGACCATCCAATTATCAAGTAATAGGAAAAAAATGTATCTTTAGAAATAAATAGTATGATCAAGTGATCAAAACCAGAAACAAAGAGATATTAGTAGCTAAAAGATATAATCCAGAAGAAGAAATAGGTTATAATGAAACCTTTTCACCTATATCTAGATTAGAAGCCATTAAAATAATTTTAACTTATGAATCTGATATGAATGTTTAGTTATATCAGATGAATATTAAATATACCTTTTTTAAATATATATTTATTTGGAGAAATTTTTGTTGAACAAACACCAATTTTTTAAAATCCACTCAAACCTAATTCTATTTTTAAACATACCAAATCTCTTTATGGACTTAAATAAGCACCTAGATCTTGGTATGAAAGATTAAGATATTTTTTATTAAAAATGTATTTTTTGGGATTAGTAGATACTACTATTTTAAAAATAATCATTTTCTCTAATATTTTATTCGTACACATTTATATTGAAGATGTAATTTTCGGTTCAATGAATAAAAATATTTTTAATGATTTTTCAAATATATAGAAAAAAGAATTTAAAATGACTATGATGGTAAAACTGAATTTCTTTGTTGGACATAATATATATCAAAAACTATTATGGAAATGTTTTTTATTAATGTAAACATATTATTGATTTATTAAGAAAATTTGGACTTGAAAATAGTGAGACCAATATAAATCCTATGTGTACCAATTTGAAACTTGATTTGGATAAAGCTAGAAAACCAGTTGACAAGATTCTATATAGAGGCATGATTAGTAGTTTATTCTATACTACTTCTATAAGACTAGAAATAATATTTTTTGTATGTCCATGTTGAATATTTCAGTCAAATAAAAATGAATCCCATATTATTTCTGTTAAATTAATTTTTAGATATTTAAATGAAACTATCTTTCAATATCTTCTTTATCAAAAAACTTTTATTTTAATTTAATTTCAAATTCAGATGTTGATTTTGGGGGATGTATATTAGATATAAGAAGCACCTTATGAACCTTTCATTTTTTGGGAAAATATTTACTATCATGGTCAAGTAATAAAGAACATTCATTTTCTCTATTAATAGATGAGGCAGAATATATATCTACTGGTCTTTTTCGTGAACAATTATTACGGATGAAACATACTCTACAATATTTTGAACTAAATTTTCATAATATAACTATTTTATGTGATAATACTACTGATTTTAATATTTAAAAAATCCTATAATTCATTATAGGAGTAAATTATGATATAAGGAATCATTTTATAAGAGATCATATTCTTAAAAATGATATATCTTTAGAAATTGTAAATATCAAACATCAATTTCATGACATTTTTACTAAACCAATTCCATATTCTAGTTTTTATTTCATTAAGGGGTAATTAGGATTATATAATTGTAACTAAATTTTTATTAATTTAATTTAATTTATTAATTTCTATTTCAATTATTTTATTTAACAATGGTTTGTTTATATATTTAAATATTTATCGGGATTTTAGTTTTAAAAATGTGTCTTTTAAAAATAAAAATAATGATTACTTTCTCAATTACCGCAAAATCAGACCTCATCACCTAAACCATCCTACTCCCCCTCTCCTTCATACTCTTTCAACCCTTCTTATTATAGAGTCTCTCTAGATTTAGTTTACCGAAACCATAACCTTCGAACCATCAATCCTCAAACCTTCAATTATGGATCCTTTTGGATTTCTTAAATAAGCTTATCTGAATAAGCCTATCCGCTAGTTGAAGTATCAAAAAGTTCTTAAAGGATAGGTAATTGATTTTGATTTACTAAATCAAACAAATCTTCTGTTAAAATATTATATGAGATATCATGGTTAGGAATTGATTTATAGAGATGTTAATTCACCTATGGTATATAAAGTTGAAGTAAAAGAGTTTCACCAAAATTCTTCATTCACTTTTGGAGATGATGATGATATTATTTTCTATATGATTTACTATGAGGAATTTTATATTTCTTCTTTGAAAATACCTAGGTTGTTGGTTTGATCCCATGAGGTGGAATCTTATTTTGATTCAAGAAATATGGAAGATAAGAATTTTAAGTCAGAGGACATGTTGTTTTCTCTATTGGGATCTGGAAATATCTAAAAGATGATGAATAAAGAACTTAATGGTGATCAAAAGGTCTTGATAATATTTATTGAATCAGTAATTATGCATTGGACAACTGAGTTAGAGATTGTTTTTTATCAAGATATGTATGTTCTATTTTTGTTACTGAACAATATTAAGTTGAATTTCAGTCGCTATATGTCGAAGTATTTGAGTAACTTATGTTATAATGTAGAAAAGTGGGTTTCTTTCCTTATGGATTGATTATTTATCTTTTGTTATTCAGACATTGAAAAAATCAGGACATCTCATTAGTATTGAGATTTCATTATAGAAATGTCTTAAATGATGGAACTATAAGAAATTTAGATACTTCTAGAGTGATCCCAGTGGTCTTATTTTACCAATTTCTGTAGAACAACAACAAGGAATGATAGTCATTACTTAAGAGGAGAAGAGAATGGTACCCACTGTTGGTTTTGTGAGACCTAGGCCTGAAGAATAAGAAACTGAATCTAGAGTTTATGTAGGTTGTCTTCATCAAGGGGAAAATTTTCAATAAATATTTTTGATGTGGAAGAAACATTTGATCATCAGGATTGATTGTATGGAGATGTTGAGAAAGTGGTTAAAAGAGAAAATCAACTTAAGAAAGCTATACCTTTTTCCAGTGGAGCTTTCCCTGTAAATATATATCTTTTTATTGTTGATTCTATAGATTCTGAACATGCCACATTTTGATAAAGACCATATGTTTTAGAAGAATATCCAAGGTTGGCTCTTGGGGAAGGAGTACAACAATCCATTGTACTTTATAACGAGTGTTATAACTCATTGAATAGAGATATAAAAGCTCTAATTCAAAATTTCAATTAGTTTAATGCGTAGAACATATCTATAAAATAATAGTTGGTAGTTGAAAAGAAGAAAGTTAATTATATAAGAAGTTCTACTGTTCCGAGAGATATGTTTTAAGCTTATCAGACTCAATTCAGATATATTCAAGAAACTTTTAATTATATGGGAGATATTGAATATTTTATCCGGACTTTAGCTATATAAATGAGAAATTTAAAGGATGGATTTTTGAATAAATAATATTATGATGAGTTGAAGAAAATGTTGGGTAGAGATTTTCAATCTATCAAAGAAATTAATTAGGCATAAACCTCTCCACAACCAACTTCTCCAAATTTGATCATAAGATTTGAAGATATAAATTTAGTGTTAGCTGATTTCAATGACAAACTACACACTATTCAATGTGACCATACTCCTTTTAATGTTCTCTTATATAATCAAAGATATTGGATAAGTTAATTTACCTTTATTGATTCATGGTTAAGTCCAGTTCTTCATCAAGTGAGAGATAAGATGACTTCTTTCATTCAGACTAAAGAATCTGTAAATGAATTTTTTAAAGTAAATTTGGATGAGAACTTAAGGATTGATCACAGTTATAGGAAGATACTCCAATATTTGAAATGATTTTTCAAAAATCACTTTCAGAGTTTTTGGTGAAGATAAATCATATTCATGGTGTTGTTCAATCAATTCCTCATCCTTTTGCATCCTCTCCAAGTGGAGATTCAGATGAGTCCAATTAATCTAACCCAAGCCCATCCTTTTAAAACATTTCTTTGGTTGATTGTGTAATGTACTCATAATTTTAGAAAACATATTATTTTTAATTTAATTGAATTTACTCTACTTTATGATTATATCTATGAGTTTTATATAGTTTTTTTGGCTAAAGACCATTTATTCAATTCAAATTCTAAATTTATTTATCTTTTAACTGTTATTGACAAATATTCACTTATAGTTATGTGGTACAATAAATTTGTTTGAATATATTTTTATATGATTTATTTTTTATATCACAACAAGGGGGAGAAATTGTGTAAACACAAAATTATCAATTGTCAAAGTTTTTATTTTCATTTAATCGAAATAGTACCATGAAATTTAATTAACACTATAAAAATTAATTTTCAAAGAAACAAGTTTGTCCTTTAAAAACATTATTTTATTAGTTCTTACTATTCTTATATTTTTGTAAATTATGTTAGGGGTTTTGTGATCATCAAAAACATGGAGAGTGTTGGGAATTCAATGTCTCACCAATACTCTATAAATCTTATTGATTTTGATGCCCACAAATAACATTGTTATTTTACTAGTGATATTAATATAAGTGATTTTTATGAAATTAATATTATTTTAAATATTTATTCTTGAATTATATTTAAGTTATTAATCCACAAAGAATATTCTTCAAACCATTCAGAAAGCATTTCAGTGTTCTCTAGAAACATTGTTCACACCCTAGGTTGATAAGTTTAACATAATGAATGGACCCTATGTTTGAAAAAAAAAATATATTCCATACCCTATGTTGACTAAAAGTATGGAACATCATATCTACACTTTACAGTTAACGTATGGATCGACAACCCTAAGTTCGATAAATTTGCCTATAGATTATCAACACTATGTTTTAATAAATGTATGGAATTTCAATCCAACCTTGAAATATGGAATCACAGTTCATACCATATATTGGTAGAATGGACACATGGTTAATCAACCATATGATGCATAGAGTAACCCTATTCTATGGAAGTGAACTCTACGTGATGTAAAAGAACCCTACGCTATATAAAGGAACCCTACTCTATGCAAAGGGGCCCTACAACATGAAAAGGAAGCATATGATAAGAAAATGAACCCTACTCTATGTAAAGGAACCATAAAATATGAAATGGAATTATACTGTACCCAAGGGAATGATATGATATGTAAATTAACCCTATGCTATGGAGTTAAACCCTACATTGTTCTATTCAAAATCAGAGATTTTTAATCCGTGATTTTATCTGAGATTTTTGCAAGAGTTTGGATGGAATTAAATATTTATTGAAAGATGTTAAATGAACAATTCAAAAGATCCTTATGATCAATTCAAAGAACCATATTCATCATAGAAAATCACTCGTATTATTAAGGGAAGTTACGACCCGCCTAGTCAATTCAATCTTGAATATCTGTGATCTATCAGGAAACTTTATTGGATCTAGAATACTAAAGAAACGTATATTCTCTCTATATATTCTATTGAAATTTCTCTTGAAACAACCTATAAGATTTTATAATTGTGAATATATTTTACAGATCTACTATAACGAATGATCGACTCTATTATTTTATGAAAGAGGATACACTTTGAAGATATACATTTTTCAACATCATAGTACTGTGAAACTACTTCTTGCTTGTTCCTAATTTTACTGAAGATAATTTGAAATTGGGATCTATTCAGAGTTATTCTTTCTTTTAATTAACTCGTTTATGAATAAAAAGATCCATATTTTATCATTTTCTGTAGTAGTTATGAAGTACTACCCAAACCATCAACAAATAAAACCCTTTTGATTTATTGGAGTTTCAACTTCTCATACTCGGTTATGGTCATGTTTTAGCTTCTTATACCAAGATGCAGATAATTGATTCCATGTAAAATAAACGAAAGGATATATTCAAAAAATTTCTAATGGATTCATTTTCTTGCACTCAGTTGTGTATTTTAAGGTCTTATGATAATAATAACTTTCTAGTGAAATTCACCAAGCTCACAGAGAGTTCATTGGTGGAGTGGACTATGGGATCATTATGCCCGGAACCACTCTAAAATTGATGTGTTCATTATTTCTATTTATCCACTTCTCATATTACGTACATAAAAAATCATACATATCTACATAAATCAAAAAGAGATTTAAAAGCTATAATCGATCATGATTTCAAAAACTACATAATTCAGCCCCCTCTTTTGTATCTTCATATTATTCCGACCTAAAAAAGAAATCCATACCTAGTAGGATTGCACCTGAAATCAAGATGAATGGTGAAAATATGAGGACAAAAGAGGATGGGGGAGGAGGTGTCCATGTGAGGTATTATCTCAGGGGGTGTCATGCATCTCAAACAAGAGAGGGAGGGGATTGGTATGAGGGATTCTTTATCCCATTAATGGTTTTTTTGGGATTTTTAAAAAAATGGAACATAGTAATATCATTGGGTTTACCCACATAGTTTTCAAAACATTGCACTAATCATGTGGAAAACATTAGACAACCCAAAAATATTGCACAATTTCCTTGAGACCCCACACAATATTCTAAATATGAAATTAACATTCTAAATAGTACTTTCTAGTGATAAGATCAAACACATGGTCTCTACACTATTTTCCAAACCATGTTGGCTAACTATACGACACCCCAAAAAAAATTAAAAATTGCAAACATTTAAAACTATCAGTCCTATAAATCAAAAATAAAACTAAAAGGTTAATAACTAAAATAAATAAATAAATTAGGTCAAGGGGTCACTGATATTGTCAAACATATTTCATTCATATAATTCCCAAGAAGATTCATTGGAAAATGCAACCACAAGCATGATGGTTTTGGACCAAGATAAAATAGTCATTCAAATTACACACTATAGGGTGGTCTCACCATTTATCAGTAATGAAATGAAAGAAATAAATGAAATTAAAACTTCCCTAGAGAAAGGTGAGGATATATTATCTCTAATGGATATAGAAACTAGATGGATTCCCCTCACAATGTAAAGTCTCCAAATTATAATTATTTCATCATATATATTTAGAAAAAAAATAGATCTAATGATGGGTAGTGAATTTATCCCTATATAATGATTTAAATTCCCAAAAAATACACTATAAGTGAGGTTTCGATAGACTCCTAATTAAATGCATTAATGGAGGAGATAATCTATTGTTGTGTAGGAAGTATATAATGGAACCTATGGTGCCCACTAACCAGGATCCAAACTCATCCATCAACTTAAGAGACTTGGATACTTCTAGCCATTAATTATGTATGACTTCATGGAGTTCAAAAAAATGTCATGCTAGTTAGACATATATTAACTTCATTTATAAACTCCAATATCAATGAACACCACTAAATACTCTTGGTTGTTTCTTGTATATAGAATTGAAATCATGGGTCCATATATCCTAACTAAAACTATGAAGTGAAATCACAACCTAATGTGGGCCGAGGATATACCCCTCAAGGGATTTGGGACAAAGGCAATCCTCATCTTCATGAATACTAATATTATTACCAGATTTTTTTCCCTCACACAATATTTTCTAGACAAAAAAACCAATTTTTCATCTTACAAATTAAAAAAAAAATTATCCATAATTCAACATTTTATCTAACCACTCGTCCTTCCACTATATATCAATGAATGGAAAAATAAAATCCTCAAATAAAACCCGATCCAAAATGCTTTAGAAGATAGTGTACATGGAAAATAAATGTTTATATAAACTCCTATATGTTTTTGGGATATTCACACCATAATAATTACTTCTGTATAGATTACCCCATATTTGATTATATATGGAAAAAATAAGACTTGACTATTGAGGTTCAACTTCCCTCACTCCACACTACTATCTACAATCCACTGTCTGAAGATGATTAGTCTTAGATATGACTGAATGAGTGTGAAGGGATGGATGGGAAATGGTTACACTCTCTAAACATCTTATAAATCCATCATATTTTGATTTTATAAGAATTTAATAAAAATATTCACCTCTGATCATTCCTCCATGGAGAATTCATGCTAGATCTTAGAACAATAATAATACATAGAAAAAAGCCTCTAAATATCAAACAATAATGGGAGGGAAATTAAAACTTATATAAGGACTAATCCAATATATCCCACTTCCTCATCGTGATGGATATAGATAGTATCACACATACCAACAATGTAATGTTTCTCATAAATTAATTTTCATAACTTCATGTTTGGTTCACTGCTTCCTCACTAAAAGATGTTAAACTATATAGTTAAAGTCCATGATGCATTAATTTGAAATAAAAATCACTCACATCATAATCCTATGAAATAAAATTACATAAAATAACCCTATAATCCTGGTGTTTATCTTTACAGTGTAATATCCTAGTGTGAAGATATTAACCTGCATAGTATGGTGTCTTTATTACAAGATGTAAAACTATAGGATATGGGGTGGTAATCACCCCTAAAATGTTATAATATGCGATACTATGATATTATTATGGATATTTATTTCTCAGATAAGGTATGAATCATGTGATATTAGAGGTTTTGGTTGATAGCTATCATAAACAAAATTGAGATTCCTTACATACAATATTGGGAGTCCAGTCCAAGCTACATGAACATCAACTACACAATGTAAATTATATATTTTATGAATTTAAACTACTTAGAGTGGCCCACTATCTATGGTTTCATCCCCCACCATAACATCTTGATCTATATAGTATTTATTGGTGTATGATTTCCTATTTTAACTAAACTTCACCAAAAAAATTCCCTTTTATATGTAATATCACAACCTACATGGGGATAATATATATAAGAACTATGTATGGAATGATTTACGATGTTTTAGGATACATAGTGATTCTTGGATCTCTTATCATGTGCCCTTTCATATGTCCCCATCACTCTCAATCCCCCAAGAGGAGAGCTAGGTCCATGTAGGGCTCCCAGTGAATGATTTGTCTGTATTCATTAGTTTTCACCAATAGTAAAGTGCCTCCATATCATACTCACCCTCTAAATTGGATATAAAAATTTATATTTGAGTACCACATCATGTGACCCTAAATTATAAAATAAATTTATCCTAATTGAATGATATTAAACTGCATCACAAGAAAGTACATTATATATGAATTCTTAAACTATTTAGGTTGTTTTTCTATGAAACATTTTCTATTTACACAAGATCTATATCCATGTGAGAATTTTAGTGCATTTATCGATTCTTGGAAAGATAAAATACTAAAAAAAATATCATTACTATGCATGGATTGACTCCTACTTATATAGTACATGTTTTGTCATGGGAATTTCCTATCTTAGGCCTTGCCAAAAAGTCAAATAAAACCTCGTACATAATCTACGAGATCAAATATCTTCATTAATGTAGTGTGTCAATCTATAGACATGGAACTTAGGAAAATTATTTTTATTTTACACATGAGTGGGATCTTCATAAACCCACCCTATATAATGTTTTTTGTCACATGAACATAAACTATAGAATAATTTATTACTTATCACATGACCTTAATCTGAATGAAACATGTATAAACATAAATGATATCTTAAGTTACTCCATACATTCTTTTTTTGAGACCTTTCCCTCTTACATACACAACATATTTATATAATATTCCGTATCATCATATTATATATCCATAAATTGATGGTAAGTCAACATGTTCCCTATATTTAAGATTTTTATCCTAATGTTGGACCCTTAATTCATGTCAGGTTTTCTCCTTGGATTCAACACTAAGGTGAATCAAAATCCTTATTATATATGAGATGAATTAGCGTAAGACCCCTAGTATTCGTTTTTGTATCCATAAACCCATTCCTATGTAAATAATTCCCTAATACCTAATATCCTTGTCATATGAACTCAAAACATATGAAATTATATTCCTAATTGCAAGAATATAAACTACATAAAACCTAGACCTTATTACATGACAATATAATGCATTATGTGTGGTTCATCTTGAGACAACATAAACTATTTATAGTGATCCATACCATATAACCAAATCAACCTATATAAGGATATATATATATATCTAAGTTTTCAGGTTATATAAGACCCATAATTTGGATAAAATACGCATTTGTTCCTAAAAACTCTAGTATATAGGCTTTCCCTGTCTATGCATATATAATTACAAGTTAATTTTCTAGTTCATGGTCATGGGGATTCATATTTTTCCCAATCATAGATTAGGATATAAGAATGACCCTCCCTTATATCCAAGAAATACCAATTTAAGGGTTATTAATTATAAGACCTATGTGTGGATTTATTCCTTCCATTTTAGGGAACACGGTGACATATAAACCATATATTTTGGGTTAAACCATAAAAAAATCAACTACTTCCACTCCTTTTTGAATGATTGTATGACCTAACATTAATTAGGAATAAAATTACTTATAATCATTTTGAATGAATAATTTCTACCAGTCTCAATTTGTTTCTTAGGTTTTTTGATCACCCAAACCATTAATTAGTTATTAGTAAAGAGTGAGTATGAATCTAAGGGAAACCTATGTTTAGAAATGGTCATCTATGTTCCCATATTAATCCCTTCCAACTAGTGGAATATTCATCTTATAGAGAAGGACCTTTAATATGTACATTCCTCAAGAAATATTGTTGGAGAATCCTTCATTTTAATGTTGGTCATTGATCATCCTAGATATACATTTCCATTATCATCATGATAATTAAAATACTTTTGATCATGATTTACATCATTATCATTATCTATTTAATGGTTTTGGGGAGATTTTAACTTTGAACCCCATCTTGGTTATCATATCACAACCCCGTTATTGAATAGAGAACCAAGACATTAATCTCTGTTCACCCATTTATGAGATAGTCAATAGTATCATTAGGCTCATCAATTTACGTCAGGATTTAACTCACCCTTACTATGTAGACATTCACATTTTTGGAGGTCCTATCCATTTGACCCTAAATATCCACCATATGGGTCCATGAATTGGGAACATAAATAGTGTGAATTGAACCATGTGATTATCCATATTAGAAATAGTCCCCTTGTAAAACCTGATATTTTATGAGAAATATTTTGTTTTTCTGTATTATGTTATACGTAATGCCAAATGAATCTTTCACTACACAAAACACTGTCTTGGATTTCATTGCACACAAGAGCAACCTTCCTCGATAGCTTGCGTTGTACGCAATACCGAGTTTCACTAAACAATGATATGTTATTAAAATATTATTAAAACTAGCTGTTATGAATAGTAAATGTAGAGACCCGAAGCTTGACGTACATGGAAATTACATTACTTTTTCAGAATTATTAATACATAACAAAAACATACACACAAGGACCATAATAGTTTAGTGTCTTTAGAAACTTGGATCATAATCTTCTAATCATGGTGAAAGATCTTCCCCCTTTTTTTCTTACCTAAAACCTTTCTTTATATCCTGGGGAAAAGAAAACATAAAAAGGGTGAGCTCAAATGCTCAGTAAGGGTAAGCATGGATAAAATAAAACATACCATATACATTTGAACTTAAAAACATGAACATAATGTATAAACATCAAAATCTTGAGCAACGACTTAAAACATGTAAGTACATAAGACATAGATAATAATGGAACATAAATCATGATAACATAGCATGGGAATAAAACATGTAATTGTGGCATCCATTAAGCACATGTTATGATTTCTATAGTAGCCAAGGCATTGCTGCCAAGACCATCTTAGTGGACAAAGTCCCTTTCTGAATCGAGTTCACTCCCCGTTTCAGTCCTGTAATACTAAACTGGATTAACTTGCCATTCCAGCCATGTCTATCTCATGAGATATAAATCTTTACCCAGTGCATTGGAGGGAGATATAGGTCCCACCCATCTCATAATAAAATCATTCTTACCTATGCCACAAAAATAAACATAAATCATTCATAATATCCCAACGAATAAAATGTGTTTCATAAACATCATCCCATCATCACATAATCCGTATAAAATAAATTGATATCATAAAAGTTAAACCATGTAAATAATAGAGACATTATAATTTAAACATACACATATGAAATAAGGTCATCTGAGATGGAAAATGGTTTTGATAAAACACATGAAATGAATTCTTGAGGAAAATATCCTTTCTTCTTCAAAATCAATTTCTTTTCACAAAACATCATGCAATTTTAAAATAAAAAAATTTTGTTGAAAATATTCATGAAATCTTTTGGAGTAATATTCATGAAAATAAGGCTTTATAAAACCATAAAAATTTGTTCATGCCATATAAGTTAAAAAACATTCTTCTCGTACTTTTGTCGAAAAAGTCAAAAAGTACCTTGTAATAGAAAGATTCCATACATACCATGTAGTAAAAGTAAAAATGGGTAAAAAGGACTTTAAACATACATGAAAACACTTTTATAAAACATGGACACGGATGATTGAAATAACCCCAATAAATACTTATGAATAAGCAATCTCGGATAAAAATGAGATTTGCAAAATTATCCCTTACCTTAGGTCTGATATGATTCGTACGTATCCAAACATCCTATATAATGATTTAAATAATGTCATTGACTTATTAAATAATCATATTAATTTTTATTATAACATATATGGTTCACTTATGACTTTATATTACTCGTTCTTTTGTAAATTCCATGTTAAAGAGTGTTTTGGGTAAAATCGTTTCATTTGTCGTCCATGTTTTGACTTGAAATTATTCACATGATTAGTTAGATCATGATTACTTAATTCCAGAATATAAAACATGATTTATATATAATATATATTCATAATATACATATATATATAATAGATCGATAAATGGAAAGAAATACATCGTTCATGGAGACGGTAGGCCGTACGTACGCATGAACGCTGTTTTCGTTCCCTTATTGAATTGAATGGAATTAAGTATATGACATAAATATATATATAAATCAATCTAGTATAATTATTATGTCATATATTTTATTATTACTTATTATATATACTTTATAATCATTCTTTAATGGTTATCATGGAGAGTGAATCTCATCGCGTCGTGGAGACGGTATTCCGTACGTACGCACGAGCGATGATATCATTCCCATGATCGTCGAATTGTATTAAAGTGTATGTATAATATTACTGAATCAATATAACTTTACAATAATCATATATATTCATTACTTTCACCATTATACCCATCCAAGTAAGGTGGTGTTGGAAAATAGATTACACCACGGCGTGGGGACGGTATTCTGTACGTACGCACGCGCGGTGATTTCATTTTCCATAGGATGGATAGATGGTGAAATATGGTTGTTTAATACTTACAATAACATATCCGTATATGAGTGATACTGATGTTATTACTTCATAATGAAACAACTAAATAAGAAGAAGTTGAAGAAGAAAGAAAATTGAAAGAATCGGTAACGGATATTACCTCGTCTTTGACACGCCTCTTTGAATCCTCCTCTTAGGGTTCTAAAATTGGTCTTTGAAGAAGACCGGGACATCTAGGATGTTTCTAGAGAAGTTGAAAAGGGAAATGGGTAGGGATTTTCCGATATTTAAGGCTCAAATTGGTGTGTGGAGGAGAGGGAGGAGGTTCCCTTTTATAAGGGAGAAGAGGGGCACCTTTGGAAATCTTAAAAATATTAATTTATAATAAATCTAACACCACTTAAAAACCTCAAAAAATGACTCATATTCGAATATAAGATGAGATAGGGTTGTAATATCATCAACCAATAAAATTTATACAAGTTAGGAAATTATTTTAAACATTATCAACTTGATTTATCCTTACTTAATCAATTTAATTTTATTTGTGGTAATAACATTCTAAATTTTAAATTATAACAAAAAATTATTTATTTGTTGTGAATTGTCCATAATTGGATACTTTATAACATTTTATACCATATAAATTTAAATCTATAATTTTTAAATATTTTTGTGATTTTTAAACAATTTTATAATATGTTATTTTTATAAAATAACAATAGTGTCAATTTTGACAGTATTCATTTATATGAATTTAAATAAAATATATACTGAATATATGTTCGAACTAAAAGCTTTAATAGATTCATAAAAGGCCATATGTATCTATAAAATTAGTGGATTCCATTAAATAGTTCAAATGATATTTATTTTATTATTTTTAACCCATTTATTTGGTTTATCTCTTAATAAAATAATTACTACTACATTTTTATATAATTATTTAATATACTTATTTGTTGCATAAAAATTAAAAATAAAATCCTATGATGAATATAAATATATTAAATTTCACAATAATACTTTTACTCTAATTTATCATCTTAAAATCACAATATTTAAATTGTTATATTTATTAAACTATGAAGGTGACAACTTTGGCATCATTTAAAATAAAATAATATAAGTGTCATAATCACTTGTATAAGACTAAAAACGGTTATATATTAGGTCCTTATATGATAATGGTATATATATACACTAAAAATAAATTTTGGTCAGGTTTGTGGGCCTTTTAATGTGTATTATTATTTCAATAAAAACTATATTACTGATTTTTCACTTAATAAATAATTTCTGCATCATTAATGTATCACCATTAATGATAATTATTTAATCCTTAAAAATATAAATAAATTATAATGTTGTAGATAATTTTATTATATTTCTGGAGACTATTCATGTTCGAAGTTTTATGATGTTTATCACTAAATTAAAATTATTATACTTATAAGATTTAAGAGAGTGACATGTCGTCACTTTCTTTGGTTTTAATAATAATTAAATTATTTTCATGGTCAAAAGTCCATAAAATGAATCTAATCCGACCCTTAGGTGATATGGGTCGACTTTTAGTCGTCCAATATAATTTTTGCATGTGTTAGGGTAATTTTATTATATTATATTCACCCTTAATTACCCGATTTACCTTTAACTATGGTAAATAAAATTTACCGTAATAACTATTCAAAATTCCCAAAAATAAAAATTAGCCTATTAACATAATTTGGACCCACTGATTCCAAATATGGAATCCATTTTTTCAAATTCAATACACAGAAGTTTCATAAATTAAATTAAAATTAATCCCGTTGTCGAATGAAAATGGGTTTTTGTTTAAAACATTGCAAAAGATTGAATTGATTTAACCTATGAATTTAATGTAAAATCAATGCTAATGACATAAATTATATTAAATGGTAAAAGTATATTCTATTTATACTTTAAAACTGTTCAATATTATAATTTAACCACATAAGTTATTACGATGAAAAAAGTTGTTTTTAATTAAAATATAGCTTGTTTCTACTATTCATTAAAATAAGAAAGTTATCAGAATAATATGAAAAATTTATCCAAGGTAAAATTTTATATCCTGATTCCAAATAATAATTTTATTTTTTAAAATTGAACTTATAAACATGTCAAAAACTAGATTTAAAGTGGGTGCGTCATCAAAAGGTGGCAAAACTGCATTTTTTGAAAAATACTTATTTTACCCGAAAAATTTATTTTGTTCTTATAGCATGTTCTATAAAATGTGTAAGATGAATAATAATGTTATAAAATTTAAAATGTAGTTAATACTATTCATAACGGCTAGTTTATAATAATATTATAACCATAACGTTGTTTAGTGAAACACGGTATTGCGTACTACACACGCTACCGAGGAAGGTCGCGATTGCGTATAATGAAAGCCAAGTTAGGGTTACGTTTTTTGCAAGACTCCTTTGTTTCTACGTATAACAAAATCCAACCATATTTCATTTATAAAATGAACATATATATATACACACTCGATGTTGTGTAGAATGACTATTATCAAACGAACTCGAAATTGTGTATAACACGATCCAAGAATTGTGTTGCGTATACTGCAAGATAATACGGTGTTGCGTATAGCACAAGATAATCATGGTGTAGCATAAAACACATGACATCAAATAAATTAAAAAGAATAAAATCTCGGGGTGTTACATTCTACCCCCCTTAAAATTAATTTCTCCCTTGAAATTCGTCGGGGTTATACATGGTTTACTATTTGAAGGTTTCTTTAATAGAAACCCACATCATAATAAGGAATACCAAAAATTATCTTTAAAAACTAAAGTATGAAACGTAATGGTTACCCAAATTAACTAAACACTGGGTTTCCGCGTAGGAGAACATAGGTGAAAATATGGATATAGAAGATAAATCTAACCGTCATGTTCAGATGGAGAGTGGTAGAGAACATGGATATAAAATAGCCAACAATCACAAAGCCATAGATTTGCGATGATCTAAGGTACCATCTGATTCATCAGATATAAGAGCACTAAGACAACATTTTTGGTTTTAGAGATCATTTCTCTAAAGTTGAAGAATTTTAATTAGATGAAATACTTACTTTATTTCAATATAATCTCACCGTTTTTTGTGCCTTGAACAATTTACACTTCATCTATTAAAGAAATGAAGTTGAATTTTTCATTTGTGAAGTGTTAGCAGATCATGTGATATAATGATGAGTCATTCCATCTGTCTTAATCAAAAGGTTAGTAATAGTTATATACATAAGTCCATCTATTTTATATCATTCAAAAATGGACTTATACTTCATATATCATACCACTTAATAAAATAAAACTAGTTTATAATAACCAGGGACTTCATGTAGGCTAGTGGTAGGCGATAAAGGCCAGTCGCACTTCGGTTGTGGGTTTGATTCCCACATCCTTGTCTGACGCGATGGCCTGTTGCCCATCCTGCAGGTTGTCCATTTTCTATTACTATAACATCCAATCAATAATATCGAAAAAAAGGTCTATCCTTAAACAATACTAACTTCTGTCTAACATAATCCATTCCAATCTTTAGGCTTATCCAAAATACTTCTTTATAAACTCATAGTATAAAGAGAACGATTACTAAAAAGGTCATATAACAAGCATGTTAATACCATCGTTGATCCCCATATATCATGAGAATTGTCTTGTTGGTCACATTCCAAAAATTCGAAGTCCATAATCATGTATTCTCTTGAAAAATGAATACCCATTGAATCTTAGTGAAAACATGAGTGCTGTCAAAAGTTAACTCTTTTCACATACTAAAACCTCAAAATTTCTATATAATCAAACCATAATATCACTTATTCCTTATATCAGTCATGAGCTCATGA